>JAJOZX010003198.1:62500-552829 GCA_023014485.1 Bathynomus jamesi | reverse complement strand
AGTGTAGTAATTCTGTACCTGTATTGGATAATCGCAGATTCTCATTCCGAGGTCCCCATGAGTTTTCTGTTTTGTGTTTTTCAGCTTATAAACAGTGATATAACTCTAAAATGAAACTACTACTGACAGATACTACTTCATCGTCTTTTGAAGGAATATGTGTAAGCATTTTAGTCACCTTATAAGCAAAAAATAGTCAGGTTTCAATGACCTCCCTCAACCTCTGGGTTTGATGTGTGGACGATGTAAAAGTCGTCGAATTCAGCGCTGGTTGTCCAAGAATTAAATTTGAAGACTGTAATGGTCCTCGTCTACTTTTTGAGATTTGGATGTTAACGGAAACCAATAATGGCCGCCTGAGTCAAAAAGAATTACTGTAGTTGAAATAATTTCCTAATTTTAGTTTGCATGGGAAATTCTTGCTCGTAGAGGACTTTGTATAGATAATTTCATTATTTAACTATTCGTACTATCTAATTACAAATGTTCCAGTCATGATTAAGCTTTCAAAGTCTTCACAGGTTAGGCAAGTATTAGTCGTTTAGGAAGACGCGATGACTTTCATTTTGTAGATTAAGAAATATGAAACAATATCAGCCGAGTCCATCTTTATAGGGTGTAAGAAATTTAATACACGAAATTTTCATACGTTTAAATTAATATTTATAAAGAGTAAATGGATATTGAAAGCTTCTGATCGATTTAAGTTTGAATTTAAATCTTGATTTGATTCCGATTCCACTCGAATCATGGAAACAGTGATCAGTCTTTCCTCATATGTGACCACTCTTTCCTTGTGAACAGACGTGTTTTATCGAGTGTCTAGTGTTATCAATTGAATAAGTGGTTTTCGTTGAAGTGTTTTAAAAAAAAATAGTGTTCGGTGCATTCTTAACTAAATTACTTCGTGTTACTAATCATTCATTAACGAATATATTTCATTTATTGACGTTATTCAGTACTATATTATTTGATCAAACCAAGGCTACTGCACGTGGCTTGCCTTGCTTGTTTTTCAAATCTGTCACAAAACGAGGAGTCATAAGGTTCATTTTCCCTTCCTTCGAGAGGTCAGGTAGAGTGTGGTCACACACCGTGGGAAAAAGGAAAAAAGTCGGTCGAATCGCGGACAGATAAGTATTATAAATACTCTCTTTTACAGATCTTTCGTCGGTAGCTTAATTCTATATTCATTTAGTATAAATTTGTGTTACAAGAACCTGTTTCTGCGTTTCAAGAACGCGGTAGACCTACGTTGTAATTTATTAATTTCCAAACGCTCGTTTTTTTTGTTTTTTTTTTTTGTTTTTAACTAATTAAAAGCATGGCACCCCTGTCAAGTACTTGCAGTCGCTGTGAAGGGAAATTTGCCACTTACGCGTTTACAATGGCTAATAATAATGAACAGTTAGTTTGCAGGTGGTGCTCAAGCATGGAAGTGCTGAGGAACGAGTTAGAACGTGAGAGGGAGGCCAGGGTGAGCTTGAAGAAAGCGTGATGCTCCTGACGGCAAAATTAGAATCCCTTGAGACTCCAGTTACGACCCCCCTGCCTCAGTTTCTACTAATAATATAAATAGTACTAATAGCCCTCTCTCTTCCCCTAGTTCCCAACCCTTCGTTCGAGTGCGTAATGGAGCCCCATTGAGAAAACCTAAGACATGTCTACCAGTAATAACAAACAATAAGTTTTCTGTTTTAGGTTTCGATGATGCTGATGAACCGGAAATACGACTCGTTGGCGATTCCATTGTTCGAGGGCAGCTCGAGGAATTCTGTGGGAGAAACCCTCGTCGTAGGCGCCGTTACTGCTACCCTGGTGCAAGGGTGGAGGATATAACTAATAGTGTTGACCATTTTACAGACGGTACCTCCGAGGACACAACGTATGTTATTCATGTCGGTACTAATAACGTTTTAAATTCTAGATCGGAAGAACTGCTGGCTAGGTACAGGGACTTACTAGAGCGATTAAAGGAAAAACTAATAAGATTGTTTTAACAGGTATACTTCCTCGAATTATCCAACGTAACAATTTCTACAGCAAGGCGACCTATATTAACAATAACCTAAAGTCTCTTTGCCAACAGGAAGGAGTGCGAATTTTTGGAACAATTTCTACGGCAGGAGGGACTTGTTCCTCGGAGATGGACTTCATCTTAATGACGTTGGAGCTGCGCGGTTTGGAAGACTATTTCATAATATTGTCTCTTCTTTTCAGGCTGCCGTAACTCGAACGGTCCCAGCTTAAATTCCACAAATTTCCCCTGCGCTCGCGAAGGTGTCTCAATTACAAACAATTTGAAGGTTCTATCCTTAAATGCTCGTAGCCTACGAAATAAAATAAACGAAGTTTTTTCTTTAATTGCTTGTAAAGACTATGATTAATTGCGATAAATGAATCGTGGCTTAGCACTGAAACTGACTTTGTAGGGGAGTATCAAATTAAAGGTTATAGACTTTTTGTTAAAAACAGAATAGGTAGGCGAGGAGGCGGTGTTATGTTGTATATCAAAGATAATATTGCGAACGTTATAGAAGTAAAGCACACAATTCCAGAACCGATAGATTCGACTATAGCAGAACTTAAATTGAACGATTTCAAACTTCTTGTTGCGGTTATATATAGGCCCCCTAATCAAACAGCTGATACGGACGAAGCGTTATATCGTGAACTAAAGAGAATAATCGGTAGTGAGCAGGCTTTAGTTATGGGTGACTTTAATTGCGCCAACGTGAATTACGATACAATGCAGGGAGACGCGGAAGGTAATCGTTTAGTTAATTTTCTCGAGGATAGCTTTCTTATTCAAAAGGTTGGGGAACCTACGAGGTTGGACAGTATTTTAGATTTAGTAATAACTACGGATGATAGGCTAATTACTGATCTTCAAGTAATAGAACCGTTAAGCAATAGCGATCACAATATGGTAGAGTTTGTCCTCTCAGTAAGTCACTCGAAACCAGCTAACTCGACTAAAATTCCTAACTTCCAGCACGCAGACTTTAGTAAATTTCGAAATAAATTGTCACACGTCAATTGGGAAAACGTAATGGGGAACTCCAACGCAAAACTAATGTGGGAATCGTTCGAAACAGTATTTAGGACTATAAATGAGGAATGTGTACCGTACAAAATTAAGCGTGCGAAAGTAAACAACAAGCCCTTGTGGTTTACTTCTAGAGTAGGAGACATTATAAAGAGTAGAGATAGGGCTTATAGGCTACATAAGTGCGATAAAGACAATTTGTGGTTACGAAACAACTACATATCTCTAAGGCGTGAAGCGAAAAGTGTAATAAAAAAGTCCAAGCGCGAATTTGAAATCTCCATAGCTCGTGACGGTAAAGAAAACCCCAAGCGATTCTTTCAATACGTCAAATAGAAATCCAGTAAAAAGTGTCTTGGGGCCTTGAAAAATGTAACGGAGATCTAGTTTCTGAAAACAAGGAAATGGCTACCTTGCTAAACGAATTTTTTACGTCAGTTTTTACTATAGAAGATGTAACGAATATCCCTACGGTCATAGACATAATACCTTTTGATAATGGTAATATTTTGGATAATATTGTGGTTAGTGAAGGGGAGGTAATGCGCTATATTGATAAAATGAAAACGCGTAAATCACCGGGGCCGGATTCCATATATCCCATACAACTAAAAGAATTAAAAGATAGCATTGTTGTGCCGCTAACAAAGATTTTTAATGCGTCTATTTCTGAGGGGTGCGTACCAGATAATTTCAAGTTAGCAAACGTAACACCTATCTTTAAGAAAGGCGATAAAGGTGCGGCGGGAAATTATAGGCCAATCAGTTTAACGTCTGTTGTAGGTAAGCTACTGGAATCAATAATTAGGGATCGTATAGTCGAACACTTAGAATTGCATAAACTAGTTAGAAAACGCAGCACGGTTTTAGGCGAAACAAATCTTGCTTAACTAATCTTTTAGAATTTTTCAAAGCGTGGTTGACGTTTACGATAGTCATCGGGCGGTTGATGTAGTGTATTTAGATTTTCAAAAAGCGTTTGACACCGTGCCGCACAAAAGACTCATTGAAAAAACTAAGGCTCATGGAATCAGGGGTGTAGTAATAAATTGGCTAGAAGAGTGGTTGCGAGGTAGGAAACAGAGGGTGGTCGTTGATGGAGCGGAGTCGTGTTGGGCTAATGTAGCGAGTGGCGTTCCTCAGGGTTCTGTATTGGGCCCCTTGCTTTTTCTTATATATATTAACGATTTAGATGTCGGCCTAGTCAGTACAGTTTCAAAGTTTGCGGATGACACGAAGCTGGGTGGTAGGGCGATTAATGACGAAGATAGAGGTAAAATCCAGGAAGATCTGAATAAAATCGTTGATTGGTCAGTCACATGGCAAATGAGATTTAACGTTGATAAGTGCAAAATTTTGCATATAGGTTCGCGTAACGGTAATTTTGCGTATAGTATGTCAGGGAAAGATTTAACAAGCGTAGAGCAGGAAAAAGATTTAGGAGTTATAGTCACTGGTGATTTAAAAGTAGCGAAACAAAGTACAGCAGCGGTCAATAAGGCGAACAAAGTGTTAGGTTTTATAGCTCGAATTTTGAGTATAAATCGCGTGATATTATAGTTTCTCTTTATAAATCATTAGTTAGACCCCATTTGGAGTACGCGTCGAATTTTGGAATCCGCATATTTCGCAAAGATATAGACAAAATCGAAAGAGTTCAAAGACGAGCAACTAAGATGATTCCGTCGCTTAGGTCAAAGTCGTACGAGGATAGGCTTAAGGAGTTAAAATTGACTACACTCGAGACTAGGAGGCTAAGGGGTGATCTAATCCAGGTTTTCAAAATTATGAATGGGTTCGATAACGTAGATAGAGATAGCTTTTTCGAAATATCTCAATATAATAGGACTAGAAATAACGGGTGTAAGTTGACAAGTAGAAGGTTCGAGACAGCAGTTGCCAAAAACTTTTTTACGCATAGAATAGTAAATAGCTGGAATAGTTTGCCGGTAGAAGTAATTAGTAGCACGTCTATAAACATGTTTAAAAATCGATTAGACGCATATGTTGATAGATTGGGTATAGTTTAAGGTAGTAAAATTAAGGCTTTGTGGTGATAGATCCCACAGCTCAACACAAGTGTTGTGGGATATAGGGAGGCAGCATCTTGGGTTAGGGATACTCTCTGTCCTTACACACCCCATTTAAAAGATTCCTCTGCCGAGCGGTGCCCCCCATAGTACTGTGAGGTATTGAAAAACTCATGATCTTCACTTGCCCCACAAACACCTTTAAATGGAGACCCAAAATGGGTGCACACACATTTCTACATTACTGTACAGTCTTTACAGCCACACCTACACTTTTCCTCCTAAGTATATATATTGTAATGTATATGGTTGTAAATTGTGACTTGGTCCGCAATTGATAGGACCGTGACTTATTTTTGGTTGGCAAGGTACTGGTATTGATGGATACCGTAATGAAATTGACGGATTCTTGGATCTGATATATTTGCATGTCGGTTATAAATAGATATAGAGTGTAACATATTTGTGGATAGTAGTCTATTATGACTTGATCCCTGAATCCAGAGATTCTATCTTTAGTTTTAAATTGAAAATTAATTAGTTTTAAATTGATAATTATTTAGTTTTGTAAAAATTGGTCGTTGCCAATGTACAGGCAGTTTTTACATAGTGGAGCCACCTCGATGGGCCGAAGTGGCCCCTAGTGTGCCCACTGTAAAAATTTCTTATGTTCTTGTGGTTCGGAACCCGCGTAAAATTGTAGGTCCCCTCCGCCACCACGGAGGACATGCAAAATACACAATTACGAAGACAGTTAGGTAGACCAGCCATGAGTGGATCCTAGGGTCTTTGTTGGTCTGAAACATTATAACATTATAACACACACACACACACACACTCACACAACACACAGTTTTAAACTGAAGTCAAATTTGGATGCAAATTTCGGAATAGACCATCTTTACAGTAGACCAAGTGCATAATTCACCGAATTTAAATTTTCTAGCAAATGGCTTTGAAAATAAAGTAAAATAATTTGATAGTCACATTCTGATTTAAGCTGTTCAGATCGATTTATTGAAAAATGTATGCATTTCATTCATTTAGGATTAGATGAGTTCGTTCAACTGTAAACTTCATCACAAATATGAAATCACTCAATTGCGCGTACGTTTTGTTTAATGAGAATTCTCTCATAAAAGTGTTGTATCAAACCTGTTGCTGGATCCGTAAGTGAAACAGTCCCAATTAGCGTCTCTGATTTTATTCGACGTAAGAGGTTTTGAATTTCCTTGTTATGGTAACCGAGGAGAAGCTGAGTAACTGCTTGTAAGTGCACCGCTAAAAAGAAAAAAATGAGAAAAAGTGCGGAAACTTATTGGAAATTGTGTGTGAATTAAGACTTAGGAAAGTTTTAACCTAAACTCACGAGAAGCCGTGTTTGATCTCATAGGTAGATGGTCGGTGTTCCATCGGAGGCGGCATTGTTTTCAGTCAGGAATTTCACCCATATTTTTCGCTAATTCTTTGTTTAGCAGTGGCGGAACTAGATTGTTGTGGGCCCTGGTGCAAAATATTCACATGGGCCCCCCTAAAAAAAACCGTCACAATGCGTGTTGATAAATATTTACCAAACTTTCGACACAATATATCTACTCACCGTTTATTTAAAGTCAACTTTTCTGGTTTTCATTTCAGCAAAAGTGGTCACCATTTCCTCTAAATTTAATTCTCTTGCAATTTTATTTCAATTGAAACTATCGAAAGGCCACTTAATTTGTCTTGCAACATTCTTATTAGCTAATCTTTAGATTTGTATTTGCTTTATCAGTACAATTTTTATATATTAAACAAATCTATGATGGGCTGTGGGCCCCGGTGCATTGCACCGCCTGCACCCTCAGTAGTTTCTTTCGCCACTGAATTGTTTAGGCCTGTTTGACTTTTCACAGAATTAATAGACTAGTTCCAATTCTTAAAACATCAATTCTGCATGCTTTATCAGCTCGACAATCTATCCTTTTCCACATTGCAAATATTTGATAGTTCCTGCATGTAACTCCTTCTGGAGTAGATTTTGCTTCGTTTGATGGTCTATATAGGAGACTATCAGAAATGAGTTCATTAAACTCGCATCACCAAGTTAACATAAACTCTTACTCTGAGTAATCTGTACTTTTTTACAGATATTATTCTCTCCCTCAAATGTCAAATATGGACTTACTTTTCAGAGGAAGCACGTATATATATATATATATATATATATATATATATATATATATATATATATATATATATATATATATATAATATATATATATATATAATATATATATATATATATATATATATATATATATATATATATTAGTTCTCATAAAAGAATAGATTTTCTTTGCCTTCTGAATTCGTCACCCTCAAGTCTCAACACCCTCCTCAACAGAAAAATAAAAATACAGTTTACAGTATAATCAGGATTGCTATGAACTTTCATTTAATTTTTTGAGATTTACAAACTTGTATATTTATAGAAACTTTGGAGTCTGCTAATTCTACAAACCAGTGTTTACACTTTTTCTGATACCTTCAAAGCGACCATCTTAGATTTTCAAAATGCCCGTTTATTTGCATTTTTGCCTTGAAACTTTGCAAGATAGTAAGGCTAGCATGCTGGTCATTTTTATCAGCGTTCATTGTTGCGTAAAAATAACTTTTGATTGACATGATTAAGCCTTCTATGTGTATAGTTTTAAAACGTGTGCCAAATGAACTTCTGTAGATGTCACTGAGTCGTTCACGAGTAAAGCTGAGTCAAACATATTTCCTGTTATTTCTGTAAAATTATTGTAAAAATACTGTAAAATTACTTATCATTCTGTACCGTGAATAAGGTAGTAGAGTTAATTCAACAAGCTTCTGCAAGCAAGACATCCACAGGCTGGAAAATGTGTATATTTTGTTGGATTGATACAGAGATGAAAGTTTCATTTGTATCATGGTCCAGGCCAGATTTATACCAGAAATTGCTGAAAGCAATATGGGAGCGCTCGAGCTTACATGACAGTGAATGTGTTCACATACGAAGATGACTCAAACACGCCACAAAGGGGGGAGCTTGCAGACACAGCACAGCAGGCTGCTTGGCATCGCTCATGTTACTCCAATACTACAAATAAAGTCCAAATACAGCGTGCCCAGGACCGTCTACAACAATCAGTGGCTACGGGATCATACATTCCCAAGCAGCGTGGACGCAAAAGGAAGCGGAGTTGGTTGGGCAGTCAGGATCTTCTGACTCTTCAACACCATTACACGGTTATCAACCAGCCCATTGAACAAGTACTTGCGCTTTTTTTTGTCAAGTAGCTGATAACAGGCAGCTCTTTACTGTGAAAACTGAAAATGCTGGCACGACCCTGAGAGAAGCTGTGGGCATCTCACAGGATGAAGTACTGAGAACAACGTTCAGCATTGTCGTTTCCCCATGTGATGCACATACCGTTGATGTCAGGTACAACATAGCATGTTGGACTTTGCACGTTTTCATGTTTTGAGAGAGAACACTAGCAAAGAAGACAAACGGGGGGGGGGGGGAACTCGATGCAAGCAATTTACTTGACTAAGCTAATCAACATAGTTGACATGCATACCCAAAATGCAACGTTCTTCTCGATGAAAGACGTAGAAAGAACATACGGTAACATGCATGGAGGATCAGATGCTGAAGCACTGCAGAACCACGTACCCAAATTCACCAGGCAGTGACTGAAAGATAGAATACTTCGGGAACTTCCCATGGTCAAATTTGTTCTACAGAAGAACAGAAGGAAATGTGCAGTTCTTTACTGCCCAGAAGCCTGCAAAGAAGACATGGTTCATACTGCAATCACAAGTCCTCAAGAAGGTATGGACAGCATGAATACTATATACAACGCAGAACAGGTGGCACGCAGAAGTATTGTTGCCTTCATGCCGCATGCAAGGGAGAATCCTCAAGTTGTTGGGCTGGCACTGACTGTCCACAAAGACACAAGAAACTCATTAACCTTATTGTATAAGGTCACTGTATCTCATACAGTCTTGTGGTCCTTTTAAAGCAATATGTATGAGCATAGATTTATTTGTGTGTCTATCGTAAGATTAAAGTATTATTCAGCAATATTGTTATATATTTTTCAATTAATACAGTGAAAATTTGCGTCTGGATATATAAATATCTCTATCCACTCCTCAAAATTTCACTATTCAGGGAATATTGGCGTTATTTGGTGATTAATTTCCCTAAAACAAGGAAATTTCCCTGTATCTGGTAACGCTACATCAGGCAATAATAATTAATAAACAGGAAAGCTGTCAGAAAAGTTTTGATAACTGTTAGACAAGGATTGGAAAATAGTAATTTATAGCATATTTTTTATATTGTTACTAGGTACTTGTATTCTCATGATGTGCATGGGCTAGCCACAACAGGACAGATTTTGAAATGCACGGTCTATAGGCACTCTCTGCGTGCCAACATATATTCCTACACAGAGCTGGGCAATAAATACATTGAATGTATTTAAATACTAAATACATGGGAGAAATGTATTTAAATACTAAATACTAAATACATTTTACGAATGTATTTAGATACTAAATACAAAATACATCAATTGTATTTAAATACATTTGTAAATACATTTTAAATACATACAAATTTTAACATATGCATTCACTAATTTATGAGTGACAACAATATAAAATGCTTGATAAAGGATAAAGAAATAGTGCAATCTAATTTCCGATTATAAGTTATATTTCCCTTTTTAGAACAAAACAAAAACAAAAGAATTTAGAACTTACGATGTTCAACCAGTGACATATTATACTCATTATATCATTGCAAAATGAGTAACAATTAATGAGTAGATGAGACATAAACGTAAACATAAGACGTAAACATAAACATAAGGCACCTTACGAATTCTCTTTTATTTCACGGTTGCTGCGGATCAAAACCAATCTTTCAAAAGTTTTGTGCTAGTACAGAACGTGTATTAAACCAGTAAAAGTATTTACATTTTTATATTTTGAGTATTTAAATACATTGTATTTAAATGCTCATTAAAGTATTTAAATACTATATTTAAATACATGAAAACAATGTATTTATAAATACAGTTCTAAATACACAAATGTATTTAATATGTATTTAAATACAAATGTATTTAAATACTGCCCAGCTCTGTTCCTACACAGCCCTCTATGAAATAGCTCTGGAGGAGTTCTTCAAGGAAAATCTACATCTGAAAGGAGTCTGTGTTCTTTGCAATGAATGGCCACGATGCATATCAAATATGCAAGCCACCCAGAAACCTGGAGAACTTGGTGCAAGCAACATATCGATCACTACAAATGACATTCCATTTGTGTCCATTGGCGCAGATCATACCTGTGAACATCTGAACAAGCTCATGAAGGTTAACTCTGGTCTGGTTGGTATCTCAAATAATGCCAGTGCTAGACAGCTTTTCTTTTTGGGTGTACCACACCTGTCACAACTGTCAGATGAGTTCGAGGAGTACTCGAACCAATCTGAGAATCCAAACAGGTGACGCAAAAGAGCACCATCACCTTGCTGCATGTGTTAATAATCAATATCACAGTAGTCAGCAAAATTAAGGATGCCACTCTGGCCCATGGGAACCCCTTTGCTGTTGAAGGAGACACTCTGCAACCTGATAACTACTGCCTATGCCCCACAAGAGTATGTGCCACAAATCCTGAATAGTGATGTCATTGGGCAGAAGCTCTATGAGAAATATGCATCTGAACAGATAAATGACAAATTAACTGCGCATAAATGAAAATAATCCGGCTAAACAAAGTGATTAATTGAAGGATATTGCCAATTCAATGCGAATGAGTTAATTTTGTCTCGAGGCGAACGACTGTGAGGTATCACGTTTGGTGAAAATAAAATATATGTTATTACATACATAATTAAATTTTCTTTCCCACATCTCGATCACACAAATGGGATTTACAAAAGAACAAAACGGTGGCACCAATCAAAATGGGAGAAGTTTGAAGTTCGCAATAATTGTTTATTTCAAAGGGAACTCGAAATGAGCTCATTTTGAACAAAATAATAGGCTTTCTACAAAGAGACTTCCCTTAATGACTTTTCAGTGAGGAAACCAAATGTAACGCAAGTTCAGAATGTTCAATACTGTTACCACTTTAAGGTTCAAGGTTTCAGGTTTATTAAAGCAGAAAAGCTATAACCGATACTGGTTTTAAATCCAAACTTTGGATCACCTGAAGAACAGGGGCACAGGGGCCCCAGCCTTCTTTAGTTAGCTTTATAAGGCTAACTAACGAAAATATCACGACCAAACCTAATCAATCGTCAAAGGCGTACAGTTGACCTAACGACTGATTAGGTTAGGTCATATTTTCGTTAGTTAGCCTTATAAAGCTAACTAAAGAATGATGGGGCCCCTGATCTTCAGGTGATCCCAAACTTTGAATATCTGCAGGTATTCAAAGATTGGGTTTAGAAACGGTATGGATTATGTTTATGGATTATGGATTATGTTAGTTTTAACGAAAATATCACAACTTAACCTAACCAATCGTCAAGGGCATACAGTTGACCTAACTGGGCATTCAATTAACCTAACCGGGCATTATATCCCATAGAATGAATTGTTTGTTTTATTTGTCAAAACTGGGGGAGAGTATCTTCAGGTGGATCGGGCTGGGGGGGGGGGGCGGAATCTTCAGGTGGACACTCTGGGGGGCAAAATCTTCAGGTGATCCCAGATCAGTTTTACACAATGATGATAAAGGGAACTAACATAACCACTACGACTCCGATCGGTGTAACCTTAACCTAAAAATTTAACATAAAAAAAAAAAATTTTGCCACCTGAAGATCAAGGCCCTCACTTTTTCCCACCTGAAGATCAGGGCCCCCAGATGAGGCTGGGGGCCCTGATCTTCAGGTGATTCTTATATTGTTATGTAGATTACGGCCATATAGTTATTTTTTCGATATTCAGGTGATGACATCTTAAGATTTACCCCACAGTTGTTTTCCCGTGATAAACCGGCAGCGATATCCAGAGTTTCTGCAATATGAGCTAAGATAACTCCAGATAACGTGAATTCAACTCACCAAAAGGAGGCTATTTCCGAAGGAATAAATGATCCCGCCCTAATGTAGAGCCAGCAAGCACAGTATTATAAAGGTACAATATAATAACAAATAATCCAAATTCTGAAATACCCAGGTCTACCCTTCGAAAGTAATTAACTATACAATCAAATAAACTCAACACAATCTATGTAATGTTACAGAAACGAAGAATGTAGCTAATACTAAATCTGTTTATAATACCGCAATGACTCCACAATCAGATGTGGCGCCACAGTGGCGGCCTTTTCTTAATCCGCTGAGTGAGAAAAAAAATACACTATACCGCGCACCTTTCCTGCACAATCTATTTCTTGTGATGATGAATTGTGTATTTTATTGTCACACGTACGATGGAATTTGACGCCGTCGTACGATATCTTCCAGCTCAAATCAAATCTACCAAATCATAATTTTAATTCCATTCAGATCAATTGTGAAACATCATATTTTCCACAACCCCAGTGTGGAGGCGCACATCTAGCTGTAAAATGATGGATGGTTGAAGGTCTTCCAACTGAGGGGTTAATCACGGTAATCGCGGGAGTTTAACTCCGCAAACCAAACAACACATCTTGTTTTCTCCTACGGAGTTGTCATTTTGTTTCGGTCAATCACCAGTGGCTCCCAATCAGGCACAACAGGATCTGCAAATAAGAAAAAAAACTTGTGTTATGCAACAACATGCAAAACAAAGCATTACTGTCTTCTTTGGATTTCATGTAATTAATTAAAGTTTATAATCGGGAAAGGACTTTGTGTCCACCCTCTATATCTATTTCGTTTGTATTTTAACTTTACCTTCTAACGTTACTTACAGTATGTACAGAAAGTTTTTGTAAGAAATTAAAATTTTTGCGAGAGACAGAGTTTATTTTTAGTAAAGTGACTATCATGGGGTACCGGAACAAAGTCGATCTGCACGATTAAGTTAGTTTAAATTAGGTCGGGTTAGGTTCAGTTAGGTTAGGTTATATTATGCCTGGTTAGGTTAGAATATATTATGCCTGGTTAGGTTATGCTATGTTAGGTTTCGTTAGATTAGGTTACATTATGCCCGGTTGGATTATGCTAGGTTAGGTTTGGTTAGGTTAGGCTAGTCTGGTTAGGTTAGGTTAGTCATTTTCATTGAAAATCTGAAATTAGTTTGAAATCTGAAATCCATATAGAGTGATGCTCATAAGTATTCACGTAGAGAAATATTTCTGTTCTATTCGTCCTTATCGTCAGGGCCGGATTAAGCATTGTTAGGGCCGGGGGGCAATGAATATTTTCGGGCCGGTGTCACTAGAAAAACACTAGAAAAACACAATTCTTTACCTGATACATCATACATGAGTGATGTGATCAGCTGACTGGGATCGATCAACAGAAAACGAAACAAAAACAAAGATGTGATTACAGAAAATGTATACTTTGTTCACATAAATGGGATACTAAACTAGGTTTTGTAGAAGCGGAATCTAGAATTTTTTTTTTCTTCCTCACGGTCGACCAATTATTTCAACGGTAGATTATAGCGTTTACATAGTTTCTTGGGGTCGGTCAGCATCTTGGGGCCGGTCAGCATCTGGGTCCGGGGGCAAATGCCCCCTTTGCCCCCATTATAATCCGCTACTGCTTATCGTTCGTACCATGAATAGGACAGTTAGGAAAGATTTACCGTTCATTTATTAAAATTTATCAAATAAAAAAAGTTAGTTTAACTCCATCATATAATGATCTCCAAACAAATTTAGGGTAAACGTGAGAAACAAAGCTTCACAAAGTGCAAACCATTAAATTCTTAATTGAAATTGAAATTTTGTTTGGAAGAAGAAATTAAAATAATTTATTGTTTTGTAAAATAGAATTGTGGATGTACAAGTATGTGGGTCCCTCTGTGGATGGACTAGCATGTGGGTCCCTCTGTAGCTGTAGTTCTTCAATAAACTCTATTATTATTATTATTATTATTATTATTACATTTGATTTTGTTTGTACTTGGACGGGAAAGCAAAGGATACAGCTGCAGACCGGGCTGGAACGATTAGCTGGATGAATTATATAATTTCTCTAATAATAAATTTGTCAGTAGTGCCCAGAAATTGGCAGAGCTCACCTATATGTAATCGGTCTACTCTCGCGTTATAATTTCATACAAGTGATTTTGAACAGAAAATTTTAAGCCAGTGAGACCTTAACATTTACTTTAAACTCACGACACGAACCACTTACATTTGCAATGGGGAAGAGAAGGGAAGTTTGGAGAGTTAATTAAATCGAATTAGATATACTTAATATTTTAGTTAGTTACAATTATAAATTTTCTATTTTTATTATTATAAGCATTTTTATCATTGTGTTCACCAATTCTAAATATAACACACACACACACACACACACACACACACACATACACACACACACACACACACAATGAAAATCTCGTGTCCCAATGAACTTGGGGTAAGAAGACAAAAACAGTCTAGACACGAGCCGAAGCTATTGGTGCTCATTGTGAGGAGAAAGAGAGAAGGATAGGACCCCCCAGTCCAATCCTTCCCCTCCTGTATCGCAGGAGATGCGGAGCAAGCTGCGCCTATTGGCGGGCGGTTGGCCAATGGCCATATCCCTACGCCAAAATAGAATAAACTCTTAGCAATATTCTTTTTTGGTAAGCAAAATTACTGTACATCTCTTAACTAAATTATCTTCTATTCGAATAAATTTTAGTTGCATGCGTAATGTCCAATACGATTATATGTCTTAATTAATTAATAATAATAATAATAATAATAATAATAATAATAATAAAGAATTTCCAGCCTTTAACTTTCTATCATCGTTATCTTCATAAGCTTCTGTAACGTCACTCACTATCACTTATTTTCATCAAAAAAATGCAGGCATTAAAAAAAATACGACACCAAAATGATATCAAATATCAGTTTATTATAAAGAAGCTGAAAATAAGTTGTTTATGTTTTCATTTCTCTCGTGCACAAGTTGAAGTGAAAGTGTTTGTAGGTATTGTGCTTTTGTAAATTAATAAAAGATAAAATCATGCGAAAAATACATTAATTAATTCACAAAATAATTCTTTATTTTTTTTTTAACTTTTCCTTCCTAAGTTTTATTTTAGGATGATTATTTTATTTATTTTATCCATTCGTAATTACTGTACAATATTTTTCTCTGTAACCAATAATTCGTAATAGCAATAACACAGGCCTGCGAATGAGAACTTTGTAAGAGTTGTTTTCTTACTAATAACTGATTTTATATAATTCAACTACACTGATTTCGAATAAGGTGTCCATTAGGGTGTGTCACTTTTGGACTTTTTTTGAAATGTTACGGTGCTTACATCTTATATTGTGACAAATTGACCAAAAACCATGAATAAACAAAAAAAGACAATCGGGTAATATTTAAGGTCCCCGCCCCCCATTTGAAAAATAAGCCCCTATTCACGCAAAAAAATGGTGATTTTTGGAGATTTTTTGGTCATAGTTTCCTTACTAATCATCGTATTTCAAAAATTTTGCTACCAAAATGTAGAGAATAACGGTATCCTCTTATTGTGAACGTTTTAAAACTATTTTAGTTGTATACGATGCTGATATTTGAGTGGACCTTATGAAATTTTTCCCTCTGTTTTCATTTCTATAACATTTATTTACAGTATTTCCAGGTTTTACCTACAAAAAGTATGCAAATATAATCAAATGTATGATAAATTTGCTTTTCTTTCACAATTCTATTATAGATTTGCTTAATTTCATAGTTTATTAAAATTAGTCACTAGTCATGGCTAACAGGAAGCCAATATTAAGAACAGACCTAAGAAAATATGATTCTTTATTGGGAAAGTTAGTGGAAGACATATACGCAAGAGAAGGAAGCATGCTTCCAACCAATAGTGAAGTTCTCAGTCACTTTTTCTTCTTGAGAAGGGATCAAATGAAAAGCGACAATGTGTCAAAGGAAGAAAATATTTTGAGAGTATTAGATAAGGTAGAAAAGGTGTGGATTATGGCTGGTATACCATCAAAATCCGTTAGAAAGCAGAAAGGACCCAAAAAAATGTTGTGGGATTTGATAAAAGAGCATGAGAAGTTGGGTAAAAATATAAAGAAGAAATGTTATGAAACCCAAAAAACATTTTTTCTGTCTCGTTTAGATAACTTATTTGATATATCAACTGAAAATGTATGTAATGAGATCCAAAATGATACATTGAGAGCTATACAACAGAAGAATGAGGATCTTCGCTTTTTGGAAGATCAGCGAAGTGCTAGAATATATTCTCTGGGTCCGATCGATAAAGCTTATGTAGCCAAACTGATCAAAAAGACTGCTAGAATAGAAGGCGAAGAAGAAAGAAAATTGAAAGAAAAAGAGCGAAAGGCATTAGAAGAGAGAGAGACAAACTTGAATCATCTGAAGGCGAGTTAGTGGACTCAAGTAATGGTGAAGATGATTTTACTCCGAGCCCAGGCCCATCAAAACGTCCTAAGTTACTACAGTCAACATTAATATCTAATACAGCTGATTGTTTAGGACTATCATTCGGACAACGCTCGACATTTGCATCTGTGGTAGCAGTTGAATGTGGGCTAGATTTAAGGGATATCATTATCGAAAAGTACTTCTGCTCGAGCTGCGAAGAAGTCGAGGAAAGCTACTGCTGACACTATTAAAGAGTCGTTCAACCCACCTCAATATTGTGTAGTCCACTGGGACAGCAAAATGATACTGAATGTTTCAGGAGGAAAGCAGGATCGATTGGCAATACTTATATCGGGAGAGAATGTTGAGAAACTTCTCTCGATACCCGATATCGGTGTCTCAACTGGATCGACACAAGCTTGTACTGTTTTTAGCACAATCCAAGAATGGAAATTACAGGATAAGGTTTACGGAATGGTATTCGATACTACTTCATCCAATACTGGCTGGATAAAAGGGGCTTGTAAAGTGCTGGAAGACCTCTTTGGAAAAAATTATTATGGCTCGCTTGTCGCCACCATATGGCAGAACGAGTTTTGTCAGCAGTGTATCTAAAGGTATTTGGAAAATCTACTTCACCCGAAAACGAATCTTTCAAGACCTTCAGAGATGTTATATGGGAGAAGCTAGATACTAAGCAACCCTTCAAACAGCTATCTATCAATGACAGACATTTCAAGGACCTGAAAAAATGCGTCATAGATTTTATGACAGATATGCTCAAAGATAACCAGAGCCTTCCCAGGGATGATTACAAAGAGGTAGCTGAAACAACTATGCTCGTTTTAGGAGAAATTCCTGCCAGAAGAATACACTGGATCAAGCCAGGAGCTCTCCATCACGCCAGATGGATGGCTGTCATACTGTATACAATAAGATGTTAGCATTTTCAGACCAAGCCGGATATGATAATGTTACAATAAAAAAGCTGGAAAGAGTATGCTTCTTTACATCGCTGATCTACTCCAAGTACTGGCTATCAGTCACCAACCCACTTGAGGTCCTGAAAATGACCTCCTCCTATACAACGAATTAGTTCAGTACAAAAAGATTGACATGGAAGTAGCGGAAGCTGCCCTCAACACTCTAAAAGGTCATTACTGGTACCTATCTGAAGAACTTGTAACCCTTTCTCTCTTTGGAGATTTACCTCATACTGAAAAGGACAAGATGGCCAAAAAACTTTCCTCTTTCAACCAACCACCAGAATTCAAACAGGGTAAGCCTATATTTCCCATCCTAAAAGAACGAATTAAAATTCAGCAATTAGTTGGTCCAAACTCATGGTTTGTATTCAAAGTCCTTGGTTCAACGGGAGATTGGATAAGGACTCCAGCTGTAACGTGGGGCAGCAACAATGATTTTCAACAGATGAAGAGAATACTCTCTTCAACTAAGGTTGTTAATGACACTGCAGAAAGGGGTATCAAACTCTTGCAGGATTTTCATGGCTCATGTAGGGATGAAGGTGAATTTCAGGCATTGCTTCAAGTTGTAGAGGAAAATACGCGCGTTTTCTCAAAGTTTTCCAAACAAGGTCTCTTGAATTTGTAATTTCTTTCCATTTCTAATTTCATTTCATTTACAATTTTTCATTATAATTTCAAGAATAGCTCTTTGTTTCTATTTGATTAAAATTTTGTTTGTATTTCATAATAAAAAATAAAAAAAAACGATGGGGCTTTGCATATTTTTTTAGATTAATAAAAATTTAAGTCTACAGTTGTCATTTTTTTTTTTTTTTTTTTTCAAAATTTACTGATTTTAATCTACTAAACATGTTCAAAGTTGTTCCCAGTTTGAATCTCTAAACCAAAAAAGTGTTGCTCATTTAAGCCCATCTGCTTTTTTGATTTATATTTTCTAAGCCCATCGCCGCAGAGCTGCGTTGGGATGATGCCTTATGGATGGCGGTGACATCCAAAGTATATAAGATAATATTTTATTGCAGTTCAGATCTTCCAAAGATATAAAACAGCAGCATTTTTCTCTTAGAAAATGCATCAAAATGACCAAAGAGATATAAAAAATTTAATAAATTTAACTCAAAGGTTAACAAAAACTATTCAGATTGAAGCGCATTATTATTCTCTACATTTTGGTAGCAAACGTTTTGAAATACGATGGTTAGTAAAGAAACTATGACCAAAAATATCTCCAAAAATCACCATTTTTTGTGTGAATAGGGGGCTTATTTTTCAAATAGGGGGGCGGGGACCCTAAATATTACCCGATTGTCTTTTTTTTAGTTTATTCATGGTTTTTGGTCAATTTGTCACAATATAAGAGGTAAGCACCATAACTTTTCAAAATAAGTCCAAAAGTGACACACCCTAGTGTCCATTTTTCTATCACGTAAGGATTTTCTGCAAACTGGAAGGGAAATAAATGCAAAAAACTTCACTTTTTTACGTGAAGGTCAAAATATGAAAATAAAAACCCACTCTAATAGACAGAGTTTATTTCCACGACAGTTTCGACGCCCACTGTATCCACCCGAGGAGGATGCCAGTGGGCGTCGAAACTGTCGTGGAAATAAACTCTGTCTATTAGAGTGGGTTTTTATTTTCATATTTGGAAGGGAAAAAACAACAACATAAATAAATATTATTTATTTCAGTTTACATTAGGTACCTATTTCGCTTCGTTATACTAATTACAAATGCAAACAACTTTAAAAAGAAAGAAGACTATTAACGTCAATTACATATTCATCTTTATTTGTCCTGAGTTTTCTTATGAGATCTATGCCTTTTAATCTCGAATGTACGCGCTGTTCCTTTTCTTTTATGTAATAATTCTGGAGTATCCCGTTTCAACATCCAGCAGTAATCAGCCGTCATGCTGATGTCCCACCTTCCCTGATATCTCTTCTCCATTTCTTTGATGTCTTGGTGAGTCAATTTTAATGAAAATTACTTACATATGTAATATGAAATATGACATTTTTTGAAAAATCTGTACGTGATAAAATATTTCGGGCAACAAAACCATCGCAGGCCTGTGTAATTGATGCTACCTGATTCATCATTTATATAACAGCTCACATAGACGTACGAGCCGGGGGGGGGGGGGGCTGAATTCGGGCAAACTGGCTCTGCATTCGGGCAAAATGAAAAAAATAATAGCTTGTAAAAGTTGGAGAAATGCTAACCTTATATCATATTATAAATTCAGGATCAGAAAGTTATAAGATAATTTCATATTTTTATTTATTAGCTGTTATTAGCTGTTATCAAATACTTTTTTAAGTTTTTCATAATTTTAGTTTGTAAATAGCAACAAATTGAAATTGCTTATTTAAAGAATTTTCCCTTATACAGGAAATGGCTTTATGTTTCCATTGTTATACTGATGTGTTTTCTTTAATTTCTCAAAAGATATGTTGTTTCAACTTTCATTTTACATTGTGAGCACAGTAGGTGCTACTAAACTTATTGAAGTTGTGTTCGCTCACAAGTTTTTATTATCTTTCTTATGCATGAATAAAATATTTGATATAGTCTTATGCCCTATTAATCAAAATTAAAAGTACCAGTAGGGATTACGATACATCATGGAAGTTGCGCAAAAAAAGAAAAATCGTACAATTAATTTTGCAAAGTATGACACGTATCCTTTGGTAATGTTAGTGCTTCTAATGAATGGCCTGTTGGAGTGAGGGAGCCTGAGCCTGTGATGATCCTAATTCCCTAAAAAAAAATATATATATATATATATAATCATGCGGGTTGCTTCTACAGAGCTTCAATTTAATATTTAGGAGAAATCCAATGACAAGGAGAAATGTAAATGCCATGAAAAGTCTTCTTTAATGCGCAACGTTTCGAGCAATACGCTCATCTTCAGGCTGTATAATAACAATGTGAAATTAAAATCAATAATTGAATGAAAAACAAGACAAAGAAAATTTCTATAACCTATTCATAAAGGCAAATTTTAAAAGACTGAAAAAAGAGGGTTAAATTCTAAGTTATACAGATTTACATATAAAATTAAGAAGCTATTTTTAAATACATATAGTAAATGTGAAATTAATACACTGGAAGAATTAACAATAGTACACTGGAATAATGAAACTAACTAACCTTTCACTGCAATTTCCGAGGCTAGACTGATTTAAGCAGAGGCAAAACGAGAAAACATAAGATGGTGAGGGCGATTGGGGAAGGGGGGATTATAAGGAATTGGGGAAGGAGGAGGGATTATAAGAAATTTAGAGGGACAGCTGATGAGTCAACATTTAGCGTAGGGGTCAAAGTTTTAATGTAAAGCGATTCCAAAATTCTAAGTGAGTTGGGACAAGTATTACAACCAAGAATTTTAAAATTGTCTAAAGTGACATCAGTTTTACATTTTATACTGTGTTCCCGAATACTAGAAACTTCTTTAGTTTTTAAAATTTTACCTGTTCGGCCACTTATTCCCATATGCGAATAAAATCTAGCCCTGAGAGAGCGAACAGTGCTGCCAATGTAATTCCCAAGGAGACACCTAGGGCAGGTAAATAAATATACAACACCGCTACGCAACGAGTCAGGGGTTCGATCCTTCGCTGAGAAAAAGCTACCTAAAGACGTTTTATTAATAAATATGATGCGGAAATCAGTATGATAAAAAAATTTCCTTAACAACTTTGTAAATTTAAGCTTAAATTCCTTATTCAAAGGACCCATTTCAGGTACCAAGAAATATTTTATATCCTTCGGCACTGTAATACAAGGAAGTTGAGGGCTATAAACATTATTTAAGAAGGATCTAATTAGTTTATCTACATATTGAACAGGAAAACTATTATTGGTAAAGTATGATCTTAGATTATTAAATTCATCATAAGTAAGGTAAAACTAGAGGTCAAATTATATCCTCTGAACAGGAGAGTTTTAATACAAGACATCTTATAGTTGAAATCAGTAAAACTAAAAAAATTCATGCCCAAACCAGTGAAAGTGGGTTTCCTGTAAACTGATGTAGTAATAGAATCACCGTTTTTCGAAATTAGAAGATCTAAAAAGGGGAGGGAGCCATTTTTCTCAGTTTCCATTGTATACGTTATATTGGGGTGCAAAGAATTTAGGAAGTTAAAGAATTGTTGCGCTTGTACCGCATTATCAAAGACAGCTATCGAATCATCAACGAAGCGTCGATAGAAAATTGGCTTGAGATGAGTGGGAGATTGTCTAAAAATTACACTTTCTAAATGAGTCATAAAAAAATCAGCTGCTAACGGTCCGACAGGTGATCCCATCCCTACACCATCAATTTGTTGGTAAACCTTTCAATTGGCAAAATTTGTTGTTCGTCTCCTGTCACCCTTTGCGAAAAATGCTTACACTATAAATAACTCGTTTGAATTCCAAAAAGACCTTCTTGGTGAGAATTTCGATTCAAAAAAGTTTTTTGTCAGTTTTGATGTAAAGTCGCTTTTCACAAATGTACCTGTATCTGAAACTATTGCCATTATTTTAGATAGGGTTTTTAGCTCGGGTGATATTTTTCATGGTTTTTCATTGTCTCATTTTAAGGAACTTTTAGAATTGGTCTTCAAACAATGCTATTTTACTTTCAACAATAAGGTTTACCAACAAATTGATGGTGTAGGGATGGGATCACCTGTCGGACCGTTAGCAGCTGATTTTTTTATGACTCATTTAGAAAGTGTAATTTTTAGACAATCTCCCACTCATCTCAAGCCAATTTTCTATCGACGCTTCGTTGATGATTCGATAGCTGTCTTTGATAATGCGGTACAAGCGCAACAATTCTTTAACTTCCTAAATTCTTTGCACCCCAATATAACGTATACAATGGAAACTGAGAAAAATGGCTCCCTCCCCTTTTTAGATCTTCTAATTTCGAAAAACGGTGATTCTATTACTACATCAGTTTACAGGAAACCCACTTTCACTGGTTTGGGCATGAATTTTTTTAGTTTTACTGATTTCAACTATAAGATGTCTTGTATTAAAACTCTCCTGTTCAGAGGATTAATTTGACCTCTAGTTTTACCTTACTTAATGATGAATTTAATAATCTAAGATCATACTTTACCAATAATAGTTTTCCTGTTCAATATGTAGATAAACTAATTAGATCCTCCTTAAATAATGTTTATAGCCCTCAACTTCCTTGTATTACAGTGCCGAAGGATATAAATATTTCTTGGTACCTGAAATGGGTCCTTTGAATAAGGAATTTAAGCTTAAATTTACAAAGTTGTTAAGGAAATTTTTTTATCATACTGATTTCCGCATCATATTTATTAATAAAACGTCTTTAGGTAGCTTTTTCTCAGCGAAGGATCGAACACCTGACTCGTTGCGTAGCGGTGTTGTATATTTATTTACCTGCCCTAGGTGTCTCCTTGGGAATTACATTGGCAGCACTGTTCGCTCTCTCAGGGCTAGATTTTATTCGCATATGGGAATAAGTGGCCGAACAGGTAAAATTTTAAAAACTAAAGAAGTTTCTAGTATTCGGGAACACAGTATAAAATGTAAAACTGATGTCACTTTAGACAATTTTAAAATTCTTGGTTGTAATACTTGTCCCAACTCACTTAGAATTTTGGAATCGCTTTACATTAAAACTTTGACCCCTACGCTAAATGTTGACTCATCAGCTGTCCCTCTAAATTTCTTATAATCCCTCCTCCTTCCCCAATTCCTTATAATCCCCCCTTCCCCAATCGCCCTCACCATCTTATGTTTTCTCGTTTTGCCTCTGCTTAAATCAGTCTAGCCTCGGAAATTGCAGTGAAAGGTTAGTTAGTTTCATTATTCCAGTGTACTATTGTTAATTCTTCCAGTGTATTAATTTCACATTTACTATATGTATTTAAAAATAGCTTCTTAATTTTATATGTAAATCTGTATAACTTAGAATTTAACCCTCTTTTTTCAGTCTTTTAAAATTTGCCTTTATGAATAGGTTATAGAAATTTTCTTTGTCTTGTTTTTCATTCAATTATTGATTTTAATTTCACATTGTTATTATACAGCCTGAAGATGAGCGTATTGCTCGAAACGTTGCGCATTAAAGAAGACTTTTCATGGCATTTACATTTCTCCTTGTCATTGGATTTCTCCTAAATATTATATATATATATATATATATATATATATATATATATATATATATATATATATACACACACACACACACACACACACACACATATACACACAGTTATTACATTAACTATCTAATTTCGGGCATTGTTGTAACTTAAAAATTCGCGCAAATTTGTATCAGGCCCCCCCCCCCCCAAAGATTAGGTGCTGTACGCCTGTGCAGCTCATATAAATGAAATTAATGCCAAACATAAGTGTTTAAATACTCCTTTCAAATAATGTCCGTGCTTCGAGAATATACCCTGATAACATACAAACAAAAGCATTTAAATGATAGGTCTCTGTATAATTGATACCATCTTTAATTAAAACATGCAGAAATAGGAACTGGGCAAAAAAATACTTTCGCCGGAATTCGTGTGAAGAGAGACCAACGCACAGAACTGCTACAAGGTTTCGAGGTATATATATATATATATATATATATATATATATATATATATATATAAAGAACGACGCTTGTGTAGAAGAGCGTTCTGTACAAGATGAGGAGGGAGAACGAGCAAATGAAAAATGAGGTACCTCTCAGGAATCGAACCCGAGATCATCCAATTGCCGGTCGGATATGCTAACCACTGCACCAAGGACCCCGATTAGTCAGTCCTCGCTCTTCTACACAAACGTCGTTCTTTACATTAATTATACTGTGTGCTGTTTGCAGTTAAAATGTGTATATATACGGCATGCGAAGGTGCCCCCCTCAGGGCATTTGATTCCGCTCGTATGTAGGAGAATTACGAGTACTAACTAATCGGGGTCCTTGTACAGTGGTTAGCATATCCGACCGGCAATTGGATGATCCCGGGTTCGATTCCTGGGAGGTACCTCATTTTTCATTTGCTCGTTCTCCCTCGTCATCTTGTGCGGAACACTCTTCTACACAAGCGTCGTTCTTTACATTAATTATACTCTGTGTTGTTTGCAGTTAAAATGTATATATATATATATATATATATATATATATATATTCTATAAGGCTGTTATCACTCTTAATATTTAATTCGTTTTCAAAGATACGAAATGGGTACGAAAATGTGGGGCAAAAGCCAGTTTTGGGGCATTGGGTCCGAGTTTGATCCCGACTGGCTTTACGATGAAGAGCAAATCAGACTGAGAGATGCACTGATTGAACTCTGCAGGACAAAGATCAGACCTCTGGCGGTAAGATGATAATGTATTGTGTAAAATACAGTGCATATATTTAAAATGTACTAAAAGTAATTCGTCTTCATCAAAAGCATTTTAGGAGTTACAGCATACCTAATTTAGTGTGCAGTGATAATCAATTTGCGCAGTAATAATTTAAATTTGTGCAGTGATAAATCGAAAATCTGTGCAGTGATAAATTAGGTTCTATATCACTATAGAACCTAATTTATCACTGCACACTAAAATTAGGTATGAGTTACAGATACGTTAAATGCTTTTAAAACTGAACTGTAATTCTTTAGTCTTCTTCCAATAAAATTTCCATTAATGAGAGAGAGAGAGAGAGAGAGAGAGAGAGAGAGAGAGAGAGAGAGAGAGAGAGAGAGAGAGAGAGAGAGAGAGATAATTAATTAATTAATAATTATAAGATTAAAGCATTTCAATGCAAGCACTTACGATTTGGTAATATAAATATTGTGATTAATTATTTATTATATAAAATAAATGATTATGAAATATATATATAAACAAGATTGATTGTGGTTACACATAAGATAACACAAGGTTTATAGTTAGATTGGTCTGTATGATCATTTTTTAGGAAAAAGAGACGAATTTGTGGTTGAGATATGAGAAATGAATTTTGTTTGTTGCTTTTAAACGCTTTTACGTTACGGATATTTTGAAGATCTTTGCTTAAATCATTCTACAATTTCAACCCAACGAATGATTTTTGGGTGATTTTTGAGATGAAGAAATTCAAAAGTAATCAATAACGTGCTTTTTCTCATAGGAGTGAATCTCTTCATGAGTTACGAGATATTTATTTATTCACTGGAAGTTAATAATTTTATTCATACATTTATAAATGGAAATAAAATATGTCAGTCTGATTAGGTCTTTGATTTGTAATAATTTTAACTCTTTAAAGAATCCACTTGTATGATAAAGAAATGATGTACATCGCATAACATCCTTAGCGCTCATTTTGAACAACGAAAATACTGTCTAATACGTTATCAGCAGTATTTCCCCATGCAAGATTGTGGTACAGTACATCATATAAGGAAGAACAAAAGTATAATACAAGTTAATAAAACCTTTTAAGGAACTGTAAATCAAAGTTTAAACGTTATAACAACGCTGTTGAAGATCTTTTCAGTTATAAACTTGCTGGTGTCCTTCCACCGCAAATTCGTGTCTAGCATGACCCCTAAATATTTCGCTCCATTACATTCTTTTACAACGAGTTCTCCAACTTTCGGGTTGACAAGATGTACACTTCTTTTGTTACTAAAAATCATAAAGTTTGTTTTATTTTAATTTAGAAAGAGTTTATTTAAGGTTACCAATTCACAACTGTGGCAAATTCTGTTTTAAATATAACCTTCGCTATCTTCACATCTTTTTATACAAGAAAAAGACACACTCTGCAAACATTATAAAATTAAGAATATCGGAAGAACGGAGTAGGTCATTTATATACAATAAAAAATAGCATGGGATCTAGGACTGAGCCTTGGGGTACCCCATGTTTTACAATCAGTTCAGTTGAATAGATATTATTTACTGATATAAATTGATATCTACTGAACAGATAACTTTTAAACCAATCATTTATAGCTCCTCTGAAGCCACAAGAATACAGTTTGTTAAGTAGAATATTATGGTTTTTCATATCAAAAGGCTTAATCAAATCCATAAAGATGGAGATCATTATTTCTTTGTTATTTTTATATAGAAAGATGTTAGGAAAAAGAGAGAGAGAGACTGAAAAGAAAACAAACAAATGAAAATAAAGAATACTGAAAACTCTCATACCATGCTTATACTTATAAACGTTAAAGATTTCGCACTGAAACAATTGTCGTGAGTATATATATATATATATATATATATATATATATATATATATATATATATATATATATATATATATATATATAAGTAGCTGATTTATTTAATTAGCACAAAAATAATAACGGGTGAGATGCGAGGGGAATAAATGTTTTTGCACTAAACAGTGTTAGCAGTAAAGTATAAAACAGACAAGGCTTTCCCTCCTCTGTAGGACACTAGTTGTTGTTGTTGTGATAAAGGACATAGGAAAGTAGGAAGAGTTTAATGAAAAGAATAGCTTCAAAGTTCATTCACACCATGTTTACGCTTATCTCGTGAACCCAATAACGCATTAGTGGACTACCTAATCTCGTCTCCGCCACCCATTATGTAAAGGACTTTTAAAAATTTTATTTACTATACAAGAAATCTGGACATCAAACCAGTTGTCGAGGAGAGCTAAAATAAGAATATTTAACAGTAACGTTAAATCAGTCGACCTGTATGGTAGTGAATCATGGAAGGTAACAAAAGAACTGACAAAGAAGGTGCAAGTGTTTGTGAATCGATGTCTGAGAAGGATTATGGGAATTAGATGGCTGGATAGAATTTCAAATGAAAGACTATGGCAGATCACACATCAGAAAAGGATAGAAGAGCAAATTAGGAGAAGGAAGTGGAGATGGGTTGGACATGCTTTGAGGAGAGAAGAGGGAGAAATAGCTAAGACTGCTTTGGAATGGAATCCGCAAGGAAGAAGGAAGAGGGGTAGACCGGTGATGATTTGGAGGAGATCCTTACTGATTGAAACGAAAAGAATTGGAAGAACCTGGCCAGAAGTTAAAGCCCAAGCAGCCAACCGTACCCGATGGCGAAGCACAGTTGACGCCCTATGCTCCACGTAGGAGTGAAGAGGACATAAGTAAGTAATACAAGAAATCACTATTTTATCGCCGCATCATTTCTTCGATGATTGTCAATATCCACCGTCGTGCCTAGAATGGCTTTTTAAAATTGATAATTATTTACATTGTCATCCTTCGCAATGGAATTAAATAATGGAGCACTGATCCAGAGGCACCTTCAGCTGGTCACCTTCATGAATATTGTACTTTTTATGGGATTTACATCCTGCTAATAAATATTATCATTATCATTACATTGTCATATATATATATATATATATATATATATATATATATATATATATATATATATATATATATATATATATATATATCGGGTGGCCCAAAAAAAAAACGCCTTGAGATTTGAACATCAATAACTTCAAAAATATGCAGTTCACACTTCCAAAATTTACGTAACGTTTACCTCAATCTATTGATAAGCCATCATAAAAATTTCAGACCTCTACATAAAATACTTTTTCCACAGCTGAGGGAAGAATGAGGTATGGTAAAAAAAATGAATACACTGAAAAAATTATATTATTTACATCTTATCAACAAATATGATCAATATGTCCGCCGTCCTGCTTACAAACTATTTTAACCTTTACTTCCACGACATGATACATTTTCTGATTTCTGCTAATGTTATTTTGTCCCAACATTCGAGTATTTTTTTCTTTAATTGCATTTCTGTAAACTTTTCTGTTTGGCCTTCACAAATCTTCTCTGCTAGTGTTCCATATGCAATAATCCATCGGATTGCAATCAGGCGATTGCAGTGGCCACTCGTTTTTTCCAGTGAAGTTGACTACATTCTGTTGTAGATAATCCTGTGTGAACTTGCTAGTATGAGCTGTAGCACCATCTTGTTGGAGTATGAAATCGTTTCCATAATACAGACGCCGACAATCAGTCAAAAGAAAAGATTCTTCTCTAAGAGATTTACATAGGTTTCTGAATTAATTTTTTATTTTCTGAAATGAAATGAATTTTCGTCTTTCCATTCCACAATACACCTGCTAATACCATGATTTTTTTTTTAAACCGACTTGTCTGGTGGTAAAGTCTCGATGGAGGAATGTCTTTCTTACGCTGACCATAAACAACATCGTTCCGGGAGTTTCGAGCAATCTCGATGCTGAAATCTTTTTCATCTGTAAAAACTATTGTTTTAACATCATTGGACGAAAATCTATCAAGCAATTTTCTACAACGATTTTTTCTTTTAGCTCTTACATTGCTGTCACGTCTTGAAACGTGGATCCTTTTAAATGCTTTAAATTCTACCGTTCTCTGCATTCTTTGTATGGAACTTCGACTGATACCTAAATTTCTTGCAATTTACCTCTGAGAGCAGTGTAACCCAGGTCGATCCTTTTAAGATAGGTTCATCATTTCGATCACTGTTTTAGGCCAACCATTTCCACACTTCCGTGCCGTCGAACCGGTTGCTTTAAGTTTTTTAATTATTCTATTCACAGACGTAACATTACAAGTTATTCGTGGAAATTCCCTCAAAATTCTTGCCCCAGTCCATCTTTTTTCCAAGAAACACTTTTCAATCGCCGCTTTTTCACCGTCAGTTAGAACTATAATTTGAAGGGTAAGTTTAAAAAACAGTATTTAAGATGGGCGTAGCCTATATCAGCTGACGTTTTTCAGAGACTAACAGATTAATTATCCATAGCCCATAGGCTAAGGAAACTACTACAAGTCTTAGAATAGTTGACAGCTATACACATTTAGGATTTAGGATATTCGTTTTTTTTCACCAAACCTCATTGTTTCCTGAGCTGTGGAAAAATTATTTTATGTAGAGGTCTGAAATTTTTATGATGGTTTATCAATAAATTGAGGTAAAAGTTATGTAAATTTTGAAAGTGTGAACTGCATATTTTTGAAGTTATTGATGTTCCAATCTCAAGGCGTTTTTTTTGGGCCAACCTATATATATAATATATACATATATATATATATACACCTCGTTAACCTCGTTCAGGTTCCGTGTGTTAGTCTCTCTTCACACGAAGGTCAAGCTGGTGGCCCCGCCTCTAGGCCTGGCTTGGTGGAGGAGCGAGTTGCTCTCTTGCGCTCTCCATCGCACATAGCCAGGTACACCCGGCTCATCTGGTACCGTTTTGAGCCAGGCATCTAGTCTTCTCTTGAAGACTTTAACTTTGACCCCTGTAACGTTTCTGAGGTCCTTAGAAGCTGGTTAAAAAGTCTTGGCCCCCTGACAACCAAGCTATTTTCCTTCAGAGTTGAGGAGGTCCCTTGTCGGGCCTTTAATTTGGGAACACTACACATTCTGCCTTTCCTATTTTCCAGCGTTGTTTGGATGGTAATTAGGTTTAGTTTGAAGTTTGGTACCAGTTTTTCGATAATTTTCCATATTATGTAAATTATGGTGTACCTCTCTCTTCTTCTTTCCAGGGAGTACATATTTAGTTTACGAGTCTTTCCCAGTAGTTGAGTTCTTTGCAGCCATCAATCTTGGCTGTGAAATGTCTCTGCGTTTCTTCTGGTTTATTAATTTCTTCCTTTTTATATAGGGACATCAAAACTGAGCAGTATTCAAGCTTTGGTATGATCAGTGTTCTCAGCAGGGGAATCATTACTGTCTTGTCCCTCCTTCTGAACGCTCTTAGTACCTGTCCCGCGACTCTTTTTGCTTTGTTTATTGCTATCTGATTTTGTGTCTCAAATTTGGCATCATGTCAGTATTGAAAATGAAAATGAAAATGAAAAGGTTTATTGGCAGACTTTACTGGACTTTACTGGACTTAATAAAAATAATAAATAAATCATGAAAGCGTATCATTAATAGTTAAGGTATGTATTAATCTTAAAATTATCATTATCGATATGACAAATGCAAGGTCGTCATTGAAGGTATTTTACCAATACCAGACAAAGAAATCGATATTATACACGAGAGAACTGAACAATCACAAGTATTACCTCCAAGTCGACCGCTTTCGTGCTTCTCTGAATTTCTTGTCTATCTGGAGCATGATATGTAGTCTGTTTAAGTTGCTCATTTCTACCATATCTCAAGAGCTGAAATTTCTCGGTGTTAAAAGTCTTCCGAGCATTTGTATATTTTATTCGTGTCCGTCTGCAAGGCCTCCACTTCATTTGCATCGTTGATTTTTCTACTGATCTTTGTATCATCCGCAAAGGATGTTACTATACTGTTGCTGTTTACTCCACTGTCTACAGTATGTCTGTTAGCATGATAATAAACAGGAGTGGGGCCAGTACTATACCTTGTGGTACTGAGCTGCGTACTTCTGATTCTAATGATGATACACTTTGAATTTTGATGACCTGTAGACGTTCTCTGAGGAAGTTGTAGATCCATTTTCCCACTTTGCCTGTTATTCCCATATGTTTCATTTTATGTGCTATTATACCACAATCGCATTTGTCGAAAGCTTCAGCAAAATCCGTGTATATGACATCATAGTTTTTATTGCCTTCAAATGCATGTAGGATATTGTTATAATGCTCTATAAGTTGTGATAGGCATGATCTTCCTGATCGGAATCCGTGCTGATTTTCGTTGAATCTTTCCAGTGTCTCCAAGAAGTCATAGATTTTCTCTCTGACTATTCTTTCAAATATTTTAGTGATGTGGGACGCTAGTGACACTGGTCTACAGTTCTTTGCTTGAGATCTATCCCCTCCTTTATATATAGGGACGATGTTTGCTCTTTTCAAGATGCTCTGTATTTCCCCACTGTCTAGGGATCTTCTCCATATCCAGTATAAGGGTGTAGCTATTTTATTTTTACAGTTTTTAATCAGTAGTGCGTTCCATTTGTCCGGACCTGCAGCTGACTGTGATTTCATTTGTCCTATAGCTCTCGCTACATCTTCTGGGGTAAAATCAAAGTCTGTTAACATTCTCCTTACAATTTCTCTTCGAAGAATGCATATATGTCTGGTATCGCTTTGTCACTTTTGGGGGCACTGAAGACCGATTCATACTGGGCTCTCAATGTTTCAGATATTTCTTTTGGATCGTCTGTTTGTTCATTATTTCCTTTCCTTCAGGGCCTGATGGTAGCGCGGGTTTTTGTTTTCCTTTTCGCATAGCTATAGAAGTATTTTGGATTTTCCTTTATTGCTTATATACATAGGCGTACGAGCTGGGGGGGCTGGCGGGGCTGAGGGGGTGCTGAATTCGGGCAAAATGAAAAAATAATAGCTAGTAAAAGTTGGAGAAATGCTAGCCTTATATCATATTATAATTCAGGATCAGAAAGTTATAAGATAATTTCATATTTTTCTTTATTAGCTGTTATTAAGTACTTATTAAGCTGTTATTAGTACTTATAGGCTATTTTTTATTCCAGATTTAATCTAGATTTTACTATGGTATTTAGCCCAAATAGGGGCTACGAGACTTTGCTTAAAAATTCAAAAGAATATCTAATCCTTGTAGTGAGTTAATTGCTTTCTGAGCTTATCATGAATATTGAATTACTTGGTAAATTGAAATTTTTATAATTAGGTACAGTACTAATACCTTATTAGCCAAATTAAATAGGTAAAGCCCTAGCCCCTAGGTCTATTCCTTTAAACTTGCTCGTATAATTTCGTTTAGGTTCGGTCAAACTTTTATGAAACTCAAGTAAATTAAGTCTAACCTTATAAATGACATACTGCATACTATTATTTAGCTAATTAGTGACATGATTAGCGTGATACTAATTAGTATTAGGGTCTCTTTTCAGGCTAGGTGCTTAATGCTTAATTTTAATGTTTGCAGACTGCACACCAATTTTAGATGAGCTTTGCAACCTGTATATAGCCTTTGGCTTGAGAATAAAATATTTGATATAGTCTTATGCCCTATTTATCAAAATTACCTAAGTACCGGTAGGGATTACAATACATCATGGAAGTTGCATAAAAAAGAAAAATCATACAATTAATTTTGCAAAGCATGACACGTATCCTTTGGTAATGTTAGTGCTTCTAATGGCCTGTTGGAGTGAGGGAGCCTGATCCTGTGATGATCCTAATTATATATATATATATATAATATATATATATATATAAAGCGAATATGACCATAAGGAACTTTCGTTTCTGTACAAGTGAAGCTAAAGACACACTCTTTCGTACTTTCTGCAGTAATATATACGGTCAGCAACTCTGGGTGAATTATAAAAAAGGTTCTGGCAGAACCCTAAATTTGCTGTACAACAGGTCGTTTAGACTCTTACATAAATTACCCCCGAGATGCTCAGCTTCGCAAATGTTTGCAACCCGCAATGTTCCGAGCTTCCCGGAGGTAACAAGACGTGCTCAACACAGTCTAATGCAAAGAATTAAAAAATCAACCAACCCGATCATCCAAGCTATCCATGAGTCCTGCCATTTATCCTCTAAGCTATGGCTTTTTGGTACGAAAACGTCTGTCTGTAGCTCCACTTAACTTCGACAGTGCAGTATTATTTCTAATCAATTGTATATATTTTTATCCTTAGTGTATGAACTGTCATTGTATTAATAATATTTGTCATATGGACTATAGTCTGCCAATAAACCTTTTCATTTTCATTTTCATTTCATATATATATATATATATATATATATATATATATATATATATATATATATATAGGGTGAACCAAATGTAGGTGGACAGTAAATGATAACGTTTATTTTGAGAATACATATTTAATTTTTTTGTATACTATAATACAAAATAAAATTTAAATAAATTTAGTTATAATATTTAATAAATAAAGCACAAACACCATAGTTATAATGAACACCATAGTTATAATATAATATAACACAAACCGTATTCAACCTACTGTCCACCTACTTTTGGTTCACCGTGTATATATATATATATATATATATATACAGTATATATAGTTAATTAAGTATCTAATTTCGGGCATTCTTGTTGTAACTTAAAAATTCGGGCAAATTTGTATCAGCCCCCCAAAAAGATTAGGTGCCGTACGCCTATGCTTATATATATATATATGGGATAGAACTCAGGATGGTTCCCTGAGGGTTTTTTGTGATCAGGGAGGGCCAAAGTATCCTTGCTGCAGATACACCCAGGGCCGGATTAAGGTTGTGGCATGTGAGGGGCCTAAGGCTAATAAGAGGGAATGGCATATATATGTACTATATATTGTATGTAATTCATAAAATCTTCAAACAAATAGAAATGTATATTATCCAAATTTAGCAACTAACAAAAATCAAAGCTATGTACATAAAAAAGAAAAACAGTAAAAACAGCATACAATTCAAATAGAGAACGATTCTTCCTTCCTGGCTTTAAAGTGTGATATCAAACAAAACAGCCCCCTTTCTTCAATATGCTGAATGATCATTACACTCGGCCCAAATTCCCAACGTCTGAAAAACTTTTCGGAAACAGATTAACCCTTTCAAGCCAATCATATAAAAATGGCTGAAAATCATACAGTACATACATATCGACAAAATACACCATCAGATATAATGATATAAAAACTCTTATCTAAAACTAAAAAACCTCTTATTTACTACATCTGAAGATATAATTATGCAGTTATATATGACATTACTTAACCAACCTTGTGACAAAGATTTAGGATTTAGGATATAAAAATTAGGGCCTAAAAAATATGAGGGCTTGATGTTACAGCCTTATTAGTTTAATGGTTAATCCGGCCCTGGTTACACTCCAACTTCAGGCGTCTATGCTTCGGCTCTGCTCCTCCAGGTCACGGAAACCTTGTTCCTGCTCTGCTCCGGCTTCACATATTGTAAAATTCTCTGTCTGGCTTTGCTCAGGAAAAAAACGTCTCCGACTCCAGAGAGGAGTTCCTGTGAACCCTAACCTATTGAGTAGGAGCCACGAAGTACTGGGTTTAAAATTTAGGATTATCAGGGTTATAAAAGTTCAAATAGAAGGGTTTTCCAAAAGAGTTAAGTATTTTGAGTCCAAATAAGAATTAACTGAGGCATAGTACTTAATCACTCTTTGTAACATGGTTTTATGTAGGGCTGGGCAATGTGGGCATCCGGATTCCTGGAAGTAAAGTAGACAGCTCATTTCCCGGGAAAACTGTCATCGATCCCGGGATTTCCCGGTATTCTATTTTCAGGGGGGACTTTTAAGCACAGTTTTATCATGAGATATATTTATTTCATGCAAAGGCTTTACACAATTGAAGTTTTCGTTCACCTGAGTAGCATGAGCGCAAAAGGAGAGAGTGCAATGCAATTGAAAATGTTAATCAATGTTGCAAAGGAAATGTTGGATAAGTTATGTAACAAAGGGGGGATGTTGCAAGATGTTATGTAACATAGGGGGGGGAAATGTTGCAAGATCAACAAGGGGTATGCAACTTGGAGGCGGAGTTATCCCCCAAGAAAGAGAGAGCGAAGGCGAGAGAGGAAGAGAGGTGTTCGCCTGGCAGGAGCCAAGTGCATATTAAGACTTCAGCCGAGCGGCCGTTGTTTTAATATGTTCCTAAACAGCCAGTTGGCTTATTTGGCTGGGCTGCCAGATTGCGCTATTTATTTAATTAAGGCATATATTCTGGCTTAACCAGTCAGTTGATTAGAAGGCGTAAATGGCTTGTTCAGGTGTACATTATTAAGGTTGCCAGATTGTGCTATCCAGATATTTTTCGACATTTCGTTTACAAATCCGTTTTAGAAGGCAGCCATTTGCTCTAATTAAATGTGTGTACAACAAAAGAATTAACTAAAACACCATTACATCATTCTGTTTATTTAGACGAATTAATGGATTCAATTTCACGAAATATCTAGAAAATAAATATACAATGGAATATATATGATCAAAAATAATAAAAGCATAAGAAATACGAACGATAAATATATCAAAATAAATATACAGTGTAACATATATGATCGAAAATAATAATAGCATCAGAAATACGAACGATGAATATATAAGCAAAATAAAATACAATGGAATATACATGATCAAAAAATAATAGCATAAGAAATACGAACGAGAAATATATATATTCAATAATATACAAAAACGTTGTAGTATAACCATCAATATATTAGTACAGGAAAAAATATATATATACAGTTATATTAAATAATTAAATATATTGAAAATAATAATATACGAAACGTATAATCAAATGCATATTAGTAGAGGAAATATAATATATATATATATATATATATATATATATATATATATATATATATATATACACACAATTAAATAAATAAATATACATCAAAATACTTTATGTTCTAGGGTTATATTAAATAATTAAATATATTGAAAAAATATACGAAACATATAATCAATTGCATATTAGTACAGGATATATATAAAATTATATATATATATATATATATATATATATATATATAATTAAATAAATAAAGATACATCAAAATACTTTATGTTCTACGGTGCAAAACGCTAAACTCACACGTAATCGAGTCTACATTCACATCGTTATTACTTTGCACTACACGGTAAAACCGTCCAAGCAATACTTCATCGTTCAAGTTATACGGATGCCTATACTCGACATAAATGGCTTTCATATCGTTCAATACTATTTTTGTGCCCACTTTACATTCGGTTGGCAAGTTATTTTTAAACACGGCTAGAATACAATCAAAAGCACGCACAAAGAGGTCATCGTTAACCACAACATCATTATTAAATACAAGTTTATAAACACTCCTTTCCAATCGAGGGTTTTTTCTTAACGTCCCGAGCTTTTCAATCGTGAACTCTTCTTCAGTCTGCATAGCGGCAATTGAAATAATCTTCCAAATCGTAACGACAGCTATTCATTATATAGATGTAAAGCTCTTCAGGGTGATCAGTGGAGGCAAGCTCTATCCTGTACCGCTCAAGTGCTTTGTACCAAAGTTCAGGATATTTCGAAGAATCTAAACCTTTTAAATATGCATCCAGCTCTAGACCATTCTCGCCTTGTTCATTCCTACATTCGATAAATCCGTCGAGCAGAGCGGTGTAGGCGTATTCAAGAACCGTGTCAAAATAAATCATATCCGTAACACGAGCGTCTAATATAGGCTTCAGCTTGCGGAATCCGACGATTTCAAACATTCTGTGGAGGATGAAACGGTTTCGCGTGGGGACAAGAACGTTATTATCAGACGCATTCTTCCACATCAGTCGTATATCAATGCATGGCTGATCGTTATTTATACACAACGTGCAAACAACGGCATATGAGGGGGCGTCACTAATCTTCTCTCTTCTTGTACCTACACCTGCAGGTATTTTATAACGGTCCTCTCCCCACTTCTCAACCATCACGAAGACTCTATTCATCTCTTCAACACTTAAATAAATAACATTACGTTTACCAGAGCTTGCTTGCCTGCTAATCGTTTCAAGTACATAGTTAATGGTGCCGGTTTCACGCCTGAACACGCGCAATGACTTCGTCACGGAGACATCGTACGAGGCGTTGAGAATGCTTCTCAAACGAAGTTCCATCGTATTCGTACGTCTACTCGGTTCAAGCTCTGAGATGACTATGAGCTACAGGGCTACAGGTGGACGGATCGGCTCGACGGGCGGAGTGAGTCACGCTGATGAAACGTGTACGGGTTTGTTCGAACTCGTGTGTTTCGGAGGGGTGAGGTACACGGGTGGGCGGCTCAGTGGGGGGAGCAAGTTACACCATAAACTGCTGAAGCGTGTACAGGATTGTTCGAACACTTGTGCCCCTGGACAAACAGACGTTCATTACCACAAACTAAACATCTTCACAATCCGGTGCACTATTTGAGAGAAACATATGCCCATATTTATCCGTTTGTTTAACAAGCAATACTCGTCTCTAAAATCTGTTAAAAACTCATAGCCCATTAGCCACAACTTCACTACAAACCTCGTCATGATATATATTAATATAGTGGTAAAAATACTTAAGATTCTCCATGATGACAAGATTTACATTCTCAACCGTAGGGTACGAGTAGTCGGTATGATGTAACATGACATAATACGCTTGTCACACCACTCATCAACAACTCATCAACAAGACTCACTATCCATAACCGTTGCTTATCTTCTGAACGTGTTGCTTCTTCTACTTTGTGGTATATGTTATCTTTTATAAAGGTTAGGTCTACAACATACTTCAATATATCGTTTGTACTACGAAATCCTACAATGCCCTCGCCAGAATACCCGTAGAGTATTTGAACATCTTGGTCCTTCGCACGGCTCAATGTAGCCTTAAAAGTATTAAAGGAGGGGGGAATAGGGAGTTTTCAGTATCCACCACATCTTGGCACTTTGTCGAATACCACTTCAAAAACGTTGAACACGCAATATTAAAGGTAGCATTACTATTTTTCGTCCACGCGGGAGAATACACGTCTGAGCTCAAGGGTATGCAGAGGTCAACTGAGCACGCAGGGATAGAGATATGCTCAAGTAGTGGCAGGAGTCATGTGACCGATCTTACAGTGGGCGGAGCTTAGCTTTTTACTGTACACACACAGGCACACACGCAAAGGAGAAAATGAAACCCTAATTGAAGCAAATATACGTGATAAATAAACATATCGTTAACACTACACATATATAAATACAATCAAGGATTAAGGTAACCAAAGGGTACGGTATCATAGGTACCAGGCACCTGGTAACGCTTCCTATAGGTGTTACGATACCTGCGTGCCCCTAAGTTCCTTCACACACCCCAGTTTCTGCGCCAGAAAATTGTGCGTCCCACAGTCAGTTAGGGTGGCTGGTCTCCCTCAGCTTCAAGCACACTAGATCCTTCAACGAGTCAAGTTAACGACTCGACGGTTCGCATGGTTAAGCGTGATACCCTTAGCCTTCACGATATACTTCATATCATCCCCTACCCTCACCCGTACCCCATAGGTTTTTGGCCCTGTTGATACAAACGAGTCTGGGTATGCACCATCACCATACTCGTCCTTGATCTCATCAGTTAGCTCTCCGAGGAATTCCCCAATAGCAGGCATGTATTCACCCTCCCTCACTGTGAATATCACGCTATCTGTGTCAGCGTACAACACCCTGCGTCAAGAGAGTGCAGTAGACCCAAAGTTTGATGCGGGCTTAGGCCGTTGTGAAGCTGTCTATAGGTATTTATAACCGTGAGGTATCTGTGGCCAGTTCGCGTGATGTACTTTATTATGTAAATATTACTACATTCACGATCTCCATAATCTCTTTATCGGGAGCGTTGGCATAATCCCAGACTTCACTATAACTTTGTGCCAAATGGACGTTCCCTTTGCCGGTATTCTGTGCAAATTTCCCCCAAAGACTGTTTAGGCACAAATTTGCACTAAAGCGCTTGCCAGGATTCTTAACAATTTGGGATCGGTCAAGCTGTATACTTTCATGGGCACGGTAACGCTGAATATAAGCCGTTTTTTCATCTTCGGTATCAACCCTCGCGGATATCCTGATGCTTCTACTTTATCCTTCAAAAAGGCGTTCATATATAGTGTGAAAAGGTTGGGTAGCTTCTGAAACCTCCACACCTCATGTATCTTCAATATTCTATACCCATGGCGAACGGCTAGGGCCAGCTCAGGACTTGTATATACACCTCTGATCTTACGCTGGTGGGTTGTATGGTTACAATCACCGTTATTCTCCTCTGCACGCTTCACGCACAGGGGAAACATGAGCTTGTGATCTATAACGACGGATAAGAGCGGCATCCATAAATCGCGAGGGGGGAGCACGTCTACGAAAGAGAGTCCAAAGTAGCGCTCATTCAAATTAGCTGAAAACTCCTCGATGGTTGGTATGGTGGGCCCCACCATTTTTTCAGGCGCACCTACGGGGTACGGATTGTTCTTCATCGCGTAGGGGCATAAAGAGCAGAAGTCGTAGTAGTGGAGTTTCACGCCCTCCGTAGGCGGAAAGTATAGCTGGAATGGGTTTGTGCGCCCTCCAAACAAGCTGTCACCACATTTGAGGGGGTCCAATACCACTGAACGTTTGATGGCCATTACTTCTTTACGGTACCGGGCATCTGTTTCCATCCGTGCATCATACTCATTAGGGTGTCAATTTTGGGGGTGAAATGACTAAATTGAAAATCAGGTAATTTGGTAGCAATTTAATGTAATCATTTGGCATACAAAATAATATCCTTGCTTCAAAAACAATAAAAAATAACTCCTACCTACGTCAATTTTAATTAAAAAATTCCATTTTTCCGTAAATTCGTAACAAAATAACAAATGTGCGCAAACATCCTATCAACATTTAAAGTGGCAATAAGATATCATTCAGAGTCTTTATTTGAAAGTAACCAATCCAGTCATGTCCTTTTTGCTGCGGTTCCTTGACATCAGCATTCGACTTGCTACTTGCGCTTTGATGTAGCCTTCTCGCCTCTCGTGACTAAACTTGACTAGCTGCTTCTGTGACCATTTTCACACATCTCTCCACACTCTGAGTGTGAGAAGGCCACTTTGGCACTTGCATTGGGGCCTCTTTAAGTTGTGTTAAATCTTTGTTTGTTATACATGTTGTCAGTGGTGGCTCCAAAACTTCCGAACTCAAGTTACTAATTCTGACAATTTCGTGGCATTGACGTTTATCGGAGGTACCTTCCTTGTCTAAACAGAGCAGTCTCCCAGCTGGTCATCATCTAGTGATGTTCCTCTAAGCTTTAGAATGATTTCCACAGCCTCAGTTCGCTCTTTGGTACATTGGCTGCAGAGTATTGCTCGCAAAACTGCCTCTGGCCTAGCATACCAAGCGGACTTTCTCACCACAGGTAACACGATGTCCACCACTACTTTCCTTTGGGTTCTCAGTAGCTGTAATTGAAACAAGATGTGGTTGGGCCCCCATCCACATTGGATTAAGTTTTACATTGAACCAGTGAGGAAGATAAAATCCTATAATAAATTCAACAATCAACATCAAATTCTGTAGCATTTTGCCCTTCAGTGCATGTTTGGAAACCCAAATCCTGTAGAAACGAATCGCTGTATTTAACCAACGACTGTGACTTACGGGTCCAATCCCCAAGAGAGCCAGATTTTGAGGCAACTTTCCTGATCTGATTGCTTGAACAATACGATAAGCGTAAGATTGATCCGTGCTGAGGTCTTTGATAACTTCTTCAGACAACACTGGAAGGGAGGGCCTACTTCGACCTTTGGAAATTTTGTATTTATTTCTAATTCCGTTGCTCCATCTAGCATGTTGCCAAGGGGGCCTGACCACTTGTTGTTGCTCTTTGCAGGACCATCAAGTTCCTGGATGAGAGGACGAAGAGGTAGTTCCCCTGTGTGCAAATCACATACAATCCAAACAAGCCTTCTTCCAAGTTTTTTCTCTAAATGCGTCATAACACCGCCCTGCCATCAAGTGTTCACCACAGTTGAGTCTCCACCAACGGCCTGCAGTGAACTGTCAAGTCTTCTTTTTGAAGCCAACATATTATTTGATCAGCAATTGCCTCTGCATGTTTCTTGCCTTCTACTTCTGCTTCAGGAACAAAGTGAAACAAATAGCGGCCACCAGGTTCGGAACATACAGAGTAGTGTTCTTCTTTGATGAGACCGGGAAACTTTCTGTCCATTCCCTCTACCTCTAGGAGAACTTTTGTGTCATCTCTTCTTCCATCAAACAAAAGGCAAGAGAGACCTTCCTCCTTCAAATCTTTTTCATGCTGATCAGATATTTCCTTCATTATTTTTTCTTGTGCTCTTCTTATCTTATTATGATCTATCACTAAGGATGTATCCTCTCGGCTGATGAGGCCTGCATCTATCCAAGCGGCAGTGGCAATCTCTGCAGTCTCTCGTAGCCCTGTATGGTGGCGAATACCGGCAAGGGCAATGTTTGAGATGTCTTTAGTGTTGTATTTCATTTTCTTCGGCGAAGGTTCAGATGGCATTTTGGAGCTATCATCTGATGTTGCTTCTTTCTGTTCATCTGAAGAGCTTTCAAAGAAGTGAGAAACCTCTTGATAGAGCTCTTCATTTCTTTGGGTGGCTTCTTCACTCTTCTTTTTCTTCCTTTCTTTCCTCTCTCTGATTTTCTCTTTTTTCTTAGCAATAACAATCTGTTTTTTGGTTTCTGAATAATCTCCCGAACCAATCTGCCTACTTCCTTGGCCTCCTGCCTTTGTTCTCTGCGCCTTTATGAAAGCCAGCTCCAAAACAGGGGTCTTCTTCTCACGAGGACAGCGACAATCGATGTGAGGGTGAGGTTCTCTTCTGCATGAGGGAGAACAATTGGCTTCAGAACACAACTCTATGGGACACTGGCAGTTAAAAATGTCAAGAAGAGTATCAAGTGTGTGCAGAAATTTATTTTTCTTTGCTAGTTTTCCTTTACCAAGTGATGTCTCAACTGCTTTGTGCCACAGTTTTGTTAATTTTAGCTCAATAGTTCTATACTGATTGAGTACAGGTAGTTTGAATAACACATTAGCTTTTTTCCACTGATGCAGAAGAGCGGGAATCATGTCCCTTATGAGCTCTTTCTCTGTGTAGTTCCTTCTATCCTTTGTATTTTGTTCACGAAGGAGTAACCCTAGTCTCAGCATGTCTCGCACTGCTGGTAGTTCTGATACGGGAAGCTCCTTGCCTGTACCGACTAACAGGCTCAAGTGGCATGACGACTGACCTCTTGTCTTCAATTTTGGCATCTTAGGAATATCTGAAAAGAAAGAAAAACATTTAAGTATTTTATATAAATTACGATGTTTCAAAGTTTAGTCATTCGATGTTCTAAAATTCAATAAAAAAATATTTCATGGGATTACAACACAATTAGACAGAAGAATATGATAATAATAAATAATTGTAATGATCAATAATCCATACTTACAGTTGAACTGTAGTATTCGTCTAGTAGAATAACTATGAAGTAGGTACAAGAGCAATAACAGCAAACCACCGTCTATGACATCTAAGAGGCAACTGAGGACTGATAGTGAGGGACAGTTCTATTCATGTTGTGACTTGTACATTGTACAACAACTATATGACCTTGAAAACACTCCATATGCGATCAGTGGGATAATTCTGTGACAGATGAATAGTTAATCAATTTATGTCCTATTATTTAGTAAAAGAGTCAATTTCTGAAACTTTAAGGTAAAAATGATGTAGGTAAGGGTTATTTTATTTCATTTTGGTTTGGCCAATTTCAAGTTTTGACATGAAAAGACTATATTTTCACTACCAAAATTGATTTGAAAAAAGTTGACAAAATTGACACACCCTAATATTACTCATGCTCCCACACGATTTTGTGAGTGACCTGGGAGCCTATAAGTTCATCACGGTTACGGGTCCATGCGAGGCTATCGGCGGGGGATCTTCCATAAAGGTCCCCTGTGACGGCATAGTCAGCGCGCGGGCATCCATGCCACCAGCAGCCGTTAAAGGAATACACAGTCTTCTCACGAGTGGCTGGATCCTCACTTAGTCCGTCAACCCAAAAACACGACCAGTGACCTTAACGGGTACTTCACCCGTGTTGCGGGCATGTTTTATGTATACCCCGGTCTGTTGCTGTAGGTGTATGAGCCAGTAAATAGCCTTGTGCCCATAACTGCGGAGGTTGTTCCTGTGAATGATTGCTAAGGTGTCTTTAGGTATGAAGTTATTTTGAACGCTGTAAAACATAATGAGGCGATCGTGGTCGCGACTTGCAGCGGATCGCATTTGAAACGGGTTATGTACATCCTTCTAAAGGCTTGAAAGCATACTCTAAGAACACGTACGTCATTCACGCAATAACGTTCACATTCATCGGCTATATTGTATGGACTAGCTTCATTAAAACTGTTGTAGTAACGGTCAAAATCTTCACGCTCACTATCACTCATGTTGGTGTAGTTAAAGTAATGTTTGTGTGGAGGTAGTTCTACGTAATTCAAAGTTTCGTTAGTGAGGAATGTGAAAGGGAAATACCCTTTTGAAACTTCAGCGGCTTCGTCCATGACTCACCACACTCGATTTCCATGCACTCATTACAGATAGTCTGACTTACAAGTAAATGTGGAATGACCTCTTTGGTTTCAGCGTTCGTGTAAGTTTGTATATCGTAGTACACGGTTATACAAGGGCTATTTTTAGATTTAGCATCTTTCATATAACATAAATGCTTCACTCCATCCGCCTTATATTTTTCATGACATGTAGAACAGTGAATTTCATCGCATTTATGTTTGAAATTCCTCCAATTATCCATCATGTGAAACATACCGCACTTACAAATCCTAATTTTCCTGCAAGTGCCATTTGATTTATGGAGCTCAAAGCATTTATTATTGAAAAATGTAGGTCTACACACATTACATTCCCTCTTCTCGGTTTCAACTACACGACTTTCACATTTGGGGCTTTTACACTGCTCACATACCATGTAGCAATCCTTACAATGTTTCACCATATCATCAGCAAACTCGAGACAACCCTTACACAAATCATGATGTCTTCCATATTTTCGACTTTTATCACAACTGGCGTAGAGAGCCCTTATGTTACGGATCGGGAGATATGATGTTCCTGATAATCGTAAAATAAGTAGAGGTCTTGTACGATCTCTCACGCTGCTTTTAAAAACATACACAGTCCTACGACGATCATCCATTCCAAATACAACTATACGAACATTCATTTCCTGCTCTACCCTTCTCAGTTCTTCAGGACACATATTACACTCAAACTCAAGCTTACAATCTGAAGCCAGTTTACGGGCACGCTGCACAACCGTGGGCAACCAAATTTTTTGCGTCCACGTATTTAGCACAGTGAACATATGAGCTAAAATTATTGCTATAAAACCACAACCACGATCGACGTTTAAATGCTTTCCGTAAATAACCGGAGAATTGAAATTAAGAGTATAAGGTGTGGCACTATGACCCGCAACCCGGAATACTCTGTCAATATCTACCATGAAGTTGTCCATATTGAAGGATGTACCACTTTGAGAGGCTTGCATTATACTCCCCAAGATATATTCTATATCTACAGCCGCCAAACTTCTGAACGGTATTACCACCCAAAAATCGTCCCCCTCATCTGACCCGAACTTGAAGGGTTCTGAAGGGCAAACTCCACAATACGTTCAACTACGCGCCGCAATCCGTTGGTATACAGGGATCCAGGGTCAACCCTGACCACGTACCGATTTCTAGTCAGGGCAGGGGTGAGGGTAGCGGTGCGTACCAACTCGAATGTTATACCATCCTCCACAGTATGAGAAGCTGCTGTGGAGGAAGTACCCAGAACTGAACAATGGGGCATATTTGAGGAAGGTACTATTGTGAGGGTTGTGTCGTAAGACGTAGAGGGTTGGGGCTCTATTACTGGGGTCTAACAACCGGAGCAATCCTGGCACGCTTTATACCTGACGTGGAGGGCTCTTCATCATGCTTCCGCTTTGAACTGTCGCATGCTACAGGTGTCGCTGGTGAAGGTTCGTCAGCGAGGAAGGGTTCTGTAGCTGCATGGTCATCGGGTTCGTCTGTGATAATTAAGGTATGTAAAATGTAGTTATATACAATAAAAAAAATACTCGCAAAAATTGCTGATTTTTCGTAAACTTCAACTTCAAATATAAGTAGTTAGGATTGGTCAAATCTGGATTTTAAAGCCATATTTCGATTTAGCACATAAAAGTGCATCATTTGGTCACTAGTAGTCTTTGAAAATCTAAAGATTTCACTTTGTTCCCTAAAATTGACACACCCTACTGTGATATCGATGATGGGGTGCTGTATATCGTCGTCATTCACGGTTCTGTGGAAGAAGAAAACAAAATATAAGGAGCAGCACTCAAAATTTGTAATATTTTGTAAATGACCTACTTAGGGGTGTGACGTGTTAGAGATGGAATCTGTAGAAAAATTCAGGTTCACAAGCCCATCCACATGTATTATATCTGGCCCGCTAGTATGTGGAAAAATTGTATTTATGCTTAAAATCATCAAAGATAAGGGAGATGTCTCAAAATTTGTGCATAAAGTAATATGTTGCTATTCGACGTATCAGTCAGTGTTCAACGGGTACGAAGATGAAATTTTGGCCCACAAGGGCGTATATGATGTTAATTCGTTTAAAGGTAATGAGCACACAGTTATTGTAATTGACGATCTCATGTTGGAAATGGATAAAACGTTTGCCGAAACATTTACAATGTTCTCCCACCATCTTAACATAAGTGTATTCTTCATCAACCAGAATGTAATTTTCCAAAAATAGATACATGCGCGATGTGTCGCTAAATACACAATATCTAGTCTTATTCGCACAACGTAGAGATGTGTCACAAATTGGGGTATTAGCCAATGAAATGTTCCCGAATCAACGTAAGGGTTTTTTGGAGGTTTATAAAGAAGCCACAAGCCAGCGTTATGGATATTTGCGTTGTGACCTTCACCCGCGAAACACGTTTAGGGTGCTTCTAAGAACGAATATATTCCCAAGCGAACCTGAAACGGTGTATATTCCAGTGCCCCGGGCACTGCAACAGATGTTTGTTAAAAATATCGACTCCGACTTTTTAAAATACATCTGTGAAATCTCTCTTAATGTTATAAAATGTAATTTGCCAATGAAACCCTCTCAGAAGGCTCGCTTACGTTGTTACAAGAACATAATACGAGCGCTCGCTCATAAAAGTCAAACTGTGGGTACAGGGCCGGATTAAGACCTTTAGAGGCCCTAAGCACTTAAAAGATTTTGGTGCCCCATATATATGTAATTCAAAATATAAACAAAAATAAACCATAAAATAAAATTTTATTTTTTGAAATGAAACAAAACTTACGGTAAGATGGAAAATAATGTTTATTTTTGTATACTTCCACTTCATTTATATTTGAAAAGTTTTCTCCTACTTTTTTTAATTGCAAAGTCTTTGATCAGATCCTCAAAACTAATCTTACGTAACACATCTGCTTCTATACTTAGTAGAGATAAGGCATCCAGCCTGCCTTGTTGCATAGTTGTTCTGTTGGTATTTTTAATATACTTCAACTGAGAAAATGAACGCTCAGCTGAGCAATTTGTGACCATTAATGTTAAAAATATACGAAAGGCAATTTCTACATTTGGGAAGGCACACTCAATATTGTCTTCTACAATTATTTTATAAAGTTCAGCATGACTGAATCTTGTTTTTACATTTTTTTTTGCACTGAACTTATGGCACACATATGAGTGAAACTGCTGAAGCTCAGCAGAGAAATTAGTGTTCAAGTCCTCTGGGTAAGCATCAATCATCTTTTTACAACCCTGAGAATACCTTTCAATTTCAGTAGATGATGAAGTGGTGACATTATGTGGCACATCACTTAGAAAAGAAAATCTCTCTGCTATTTCTTTGTATATCTCTCCTCTTCTTCTCATCTCAGTTTCAAGTTTGTCAACAATTGTGTAAAAGGTGGTGATAAGAAATTTATCTCTGGCATTCAGATATACTTCTGGTGCATCTCCGTCATTGGGTACCTTCTTTCTGATACGTTTGCGAGTTTGAGCTGCCTTGTAATCAACATCTGGTAGCATTTCCTTTGTAGCTGCTTCATATCTTTCAAATTCATCTCGTGAAGTGCACAGTTGGTCAGCTAATGATCCATACAGATCTGCACATGTTTTTAAGTTCACATCCTTATTCTGTAGAACTTTGCTTACTCTATGAAAATTTTGCAAAATCTCATCCCAAAAATTCAACATAAAAACGAATTCTAGCTCTTGCATCTTATTTGCAATATTATTTGCTTCTCTTCTAGTGTCTCCCTTTTGTGACTGGTCTTCAGCTATACATTCTAACGCTTCTAAAATTTTAAGGAAAGATTTCAAAATTGCTGCTGTTGCCATAGCATGTGCCTCCCATCTGGTATCAGAGAGGGATTTTAAGACACTTTCATTTCCAATACAACCTTTAAGAATTTCCCACCTGCTGGTTGAGGCTAAAAAAAAGGTATAGAGCAACTGCACTGTAGAGAAGAAATTAACCGCCTCTTGACAGCAGTCAACAGCACTTCGGCCTACCAGATTTAGTGAATGGGCTGCACAGGGCACATATATAGCAAACTTGTTTGTTTCTAAAATTTTTTGCTGCATCCCCTTATAACGCCCAGACATGTTGGCAGCGTTGTCGTAAGATTGACCCCTACATTTTGAAAAGTTTAGCTTACAAACTTCACGTAAGTACTGCAACACCTGATTTGCCATTTCCTCACCAGTATGGCTTTTCATTTTCAGAAAGGTTAAAAAGCGTTCAATAGGCTGTCCATCTTTTAAGTACCTAAGTACAACACTTAACTGATCGATATGTGATAGATCTGGTGTTGAATCAACTGACAAACTAAAATAACCAGAAGATTTTACTTCGTCAACAATGAGTGCGTGGACCTTTTGAGCCATTAGTTGAATGAGTTCCTCACAGGTGGTTTTGGACAGGTAAGAAGGATTTCCTTTGCCAGAATTTCCATATTTCAAAATGTGACCTGCTAAAAATGGATCAAACCGGCTTATGAGCTCAAGCAGCCCTAAAAAATTCCCATTCTGCAATGATCCAAATCTTTCTTCTGTTCCTCGAAAAGACAAGCCACGTTCAGCTAACGTACAAATAACAGCTATGACACGCCTCAAGACATGTTCCCAGTAATCACACTCTTCCTGAATTTGTTTTTCCAACTGTTGTCCCAACCCCGCACCTTGTCTGCGAGTTAAGTATGTTAGCATAGAGTCTCGGTGAGTAGTGCTTTTTTCATGATGATCAATTACAATAGTATTTCGCCAGTCACTGAACCCTTCTCTTATAACAAAATGTGAGACATTTTTAGGAGCAAACAGTTTACAAACATAACAGTAAACTGATCCTGTTGATGGTGAATACAATAACCACTCTCTCTTGTATTTCTCACCATTGGCTTTTGTCCCAACGAAAAGTTTTTGTGAACAGTATCTTGCTGGTTTGCCACTACTGAAATGCCGGTAAGACTTGTCAAATGGCCCATTGTGGTGTTGACAGTCACTGGGTCCACAAGCAATCCAATAAGCCACATCATCAGCAGAGAAATCAAGCCACAACCCTGGATCTTTTGCTATATTTACTTCATCTTCTGCAGACTGATTCATTTCACCACCATCACCATGGTCCACTAAACTTTCATTTTCAGCAATTATTTCAACCCCAGAATGTCTTGTAAAGCAACTTGAATCAACATTTGCAGTAGAGGTATCAAGAGAATTTACAGGCAAAGTGAGATCAGTAGTGAGACATGTGGTAGATGAACCTGCTTGTGACACCTCGGTGATTCCAACGTCATCATATTTTGATTTTGAAGTGATCAAAGTGGTATTTGTGTCCACTTCTGATGACGGAGATTGGTTTTGATTCAGAATCGGTATATCATGTTGACGTTGTGGTCGTGGAACTTGTGTGAAGAAATCAGTCAGCTTTGCAGTCTTGGACTCTAAATCCAAAGTCTTCTCTTGTTTCTCTTTTGATAGTTTTCGCTTTTGTGCACCACTTAACTGAACACGTTTCATCTTGGTTCTTGGGGTCTGTAAAATACAGAAATAAAAAGAATATTTTATTTGTATATTATGTGGCAATCAACACAGTTACACATATCACAATCTTGGCTTTGTTCTTTTATTCTCAGAAAGACAAAATGGGAACCGTACACAACCAAAGTGGCAATTTAAATATAAGTGGCAATTAAATATAACTCAACCGAAATATCAACTCGAAATGTTGAATACAAATCAAATCGAAAGAAGGAACCAAAAGAAAGGAAACCGAAAAGAAGGAACCGAAACCTATAAAATAAAAATACTTAACATTAGAATTAATAATACGCAATCTATAAAAATATCAATATTAACATTTCACTATTAACGAGCCACATTTTATATTTACATTTATTTATTTATTTAAAACACAATATTTAATTATAGGAAATATGAACATTTGCTTAGGGCCTAAATTGTCCTAACTACGTTTGATGTTATATATACATTACAAATTATTCACTCTGGTTATTACAATCTAAATTCTTTTATACTGTTATGACAATAGATAAATAAATTATAAAATAAAGATACGTGTATGATAAAATATTGTTATATATACAAATAAAGTACACTTCATAGACTTACCCTAGAGAAGAAGAGAGAGCAACAGATAAACTTCTTCAACGCTAATTAACTTAGGTCAGTATATCTTATTATTATAATGGCCGTGATAAACATCACTTGATACAACAGCAATATAGAGAGTTTATAGTTTCTTTTATTTTAATATTAATTTATATTACAATTCTATAAACCTAAATCTTTCTGTAAAACAATACCAAATGATTATGTAAAATATATATTTAATATTATATGCACAAATCACACGTTCAGAATAACTTCCTATAGCACACGAAAATATTTAATCTATATGTATTTTTAATATGGCGCTCAAAGATTTGATATAAACAAAATAATAACGCAAAGCGTAAAGTGTGTGATTACAACGAAATATATTTATTCTCTCAAAAGGGTTGTTGTTCACTACAAATTCAAACAATGAAAAAAAATAAATACTATATATGAATATATATAATTCAGTTTTCAACAGCTTATAGGCTATAAGCCGCGATTATAATAGTATAATAAATCCATGGTAAATCCGACAATGGAAAATTTCTGTGGTGCCCCCCTTCCCTTGATGCCCTAAGCACGGGCTTATTTTGCTTAATGGTTAATCCGGCCCTGTGTGGGTAAGAAAAAGCGAATTATTGCACAAAGAGGAGGATCATTCCTACCCATCTTATTTTCAGTTTTGGGTCCTTTACTGACTAGATTAATATAATGAAGAAGATGGTTGTGATTCCGCACGAGGTGTATGCTTCATTGCAAAGTTCAAAGATTCCAGACACGGCTCTAGAACCCCGTAAAAATAGGCTTAAAAGAATGGAAAGCGAATTGCTAGCCCTATTAAACAGTGAAAAGTCACCTGATGAGGAAAGGCTCTTGTACCAAGAGGCTTTGCAAAAATTTCTTCATGAGTACGAAGATTATAAGAATCCTACAGAGCTCCCGTGGTTATTAGGCACAGCGCGAGTAGCGCTGAGCATGGCGACACAGGACCTGGCGCCGGCGTTAGAAATGACCAACCAAAGAACAACGGAACACAACACATCGAGCATGTTCTAAAAAACAGTCTCCCATATACATTGAGGAATAAAGGCTTGTCTTTATAATCTATTGAGTGAGGACCCCATCATACAGTGGGCCGATACAGGCGAGGTCATTGTTGAAGGAACAAGGGTACAAGAATCCAATATCGTTGATCTTGTTCATGATCTGGTGAGAAAGTGGGACAGACCCTCACCAACAGGATGGAAGCATATTAAAGCAAGACTACAACAAATAAATGTCCCCAAAACATTGATAGGTAATGTGAATAGGTTAAAAGACCTGGATCAAGTCTCGCATGTGTCACAACTGAGTACGCCTTTTGAAATCGTAAACATAGACACGCCTGCATGCACATTGAAGTTAAAATCAACGCTTAGTAGAAATATTAAAGATAAAGAGCTGTTCACAATTGTGGCTGAGGGCCGATATAGCGCAGCTCTCCAAAGAGATACCTTTCACGAGGCACAGCATGACTTGTCCAGCTTAATATATCAATTGAAGATGGAGAAATTGGGTGAAAGCTCTCCACCTCCAGACATGTGCTATATTTACAGCAATATCGTAGAGCACCAATTTGTTGGGGACACCCAGGCGCGCCTGCTGCGCATTGCACACATCCCCAACCATAGAGGGAAAAGTTTGAGCATTACATATGACAAGATCCATTATGTGAATGTTGCGACTAATCTATTAACCAACATCTCGATATATATAAAAACGATTGAGGGAAAAAATTTCCCATTCGGTGATGGGAGCTTAACAGTGAAACTACAATTTCGCCGTTTATAATGACCCGAAGGTCGTTCACAGTCTATCGAGGAGTGAGATACCAGCGTGGGAGTGGGCTTCGATCCACTTTTTAATCCATACTACGCACCGCTGTCCCACTGTTGAAGAGGGGTGCCAGGTACCTAGGGCGGAAGGCGTTACAAAGAGGTTTTAACGCGGCAGAAGACATAATGGGTGGAACTAAGCCTAAAGAAGCTCTAACAAAACATTTAAAACGTACATGGGACGAAATCATCAAAGATGCAAAGAGAAAAATGCGTGGTGGCGGAAAGAAGAGATCTGCCAGGAAGAAGGGGTTACCATCACGTGGCGCTAAACGTAAAAGGAAATAAAAAAAGAAGTGCTCTAGGCGTATGAAACCTATGGCTGATCATTTTTTTAACTGATATAAGCTGAGGACACTACACTCACGAATCATAGACTGATTACTAGTTGTCAAGAGAGGTGGCACTATTTATGACTCGTCATGGCGCGTTTCATTCATCCGTGTAGTTCACAATGCTGTAAATCGGAACTGTCCCTCTTTGATATGCCCCCACTCAAGTCTCTATTGAGCATAGCGACTTTATTACAATTAACCTATTAAACACAATTAGTTCGCCGAGTGCCCCTATAGAATTCGTGATACCCAGCTCAGGCCTTTACTTTTTTGACCCGAACTGCATGCACATTAGGGTGGTCCTTAAAAATGAACTTTTGAATTGTCACGCTCCCAACCCGAGAAAAGATTGTACTCCTACTAAAGACACTTACGAAGAATTTTTGTGAACCTACTTCTATTATAAGGAGTCGCGCAAAGCCGTTGCACTTCCCAACAAAAGAGCCCCGGACTGTCCTAGTGTGTTCGGTTCTGTCGGAAACTGAATTCTTGTTTTTTCATGTAGCGGTTAATGAACGTGTTCAAGTTAAAACATTACATATGTTATTTACTTTATCAATGTCATTATTTATAGTTATTTTTATTACAATTAGTTCAGTGAACATATTGTAACCAAGAAATATACAAACATTTAAAAAATAAAATACATTCTTCCACTTATCAATAGTGATGAACATTTCGTAAACCTAAGTCATCATTTATTAATTTCATAATTATATAATGGCACCATAGTCTGCATGTATGATATTTACTTAATCGAAAGTACATCACTAACAAGTCACGTGTAAATTCAGTAAGCTTTTCATTCTCATGGTAAAGTGAATATTTGCGGATTATCATGGAGTTTTGTTTATGTTGTGGATGTATTAATATCAACAATTATGAGTCGATCATTATTTGGTTATTGACTTTTTGTGTGAGTTATCTAATCGGAATTTTTATTCATTTCAGCGTTATTAAGTAGTTTTCACAATGTCAAAGATTAAACCTAACCTAATGGAGCACTGACAGGACAAACTTATAGGGGCAGAATTGCCTTCGAATGGTGAAGTGTTATCAGTAATCCTTCACCTTCACCAAAATGAAAAAAGAACTGTAAAAGATAGTTTGAAAGAGGTACTTCTGGACGTAGAAAAGTTTTGGAATCGAGCGCGAATTCCTATCAAACGCACAGACCACTCAATGGAAAAGTTAAATAAATTATTTTGAAGTGGCAGAGACTAAAGAAAAGCATGAAGAGGAGGTCAGAAACGCAGATCAAAAACGCACTTGCCATGATAAAACTTCCTGAAGATCGAGCTTTCTTGTTGGCTCAAAGAGAACCTGGTCGCAAAGGATCTATGGCTGGGATTGATATGGTCCTTGTTCGGAAGGAGTAAGCGGCTATCAAGCGGAGGCTCAAATATGAGGAATATCAGGCTGCTGTGGCTTCCCGGGACAAAGCAAAAACCTCAACTGCACATTTGGAAAGCTCTTCCAGTGAAAATAACAGTAGTGTTTCCAGTGATGCTGAGGAATCGGGTACAGAGAAGGAAGAATTCGGTGCAGTAGCAGGTGGTTCTTCACATCCAAAGTGTCGACGTGCAACGAACGCTATCATGACTCCTAATCTAGCATCAACCCTTGATCGCACGAATGTTAGTGATCGCTCAGCAGTCTTCGTGTTGGCAGCTACTGCACAGGGACTTGGTCATGACTAGGGCGATCAAAAGTCAATAAAGTCAATTTGTATATATAGCTTGCACGACATATAAAACGCCTAAAAACAAGTTTTAAACACCCAGGTGGGGTGTAGTATTGAAGTTATTAAGTCAATAAACGTTAAATTTTTAGATGTTAGGTCAATTTTTAGATGTTAGGTCAATTTTTTTAGCATTAGGGTAACTTTTTAGTTTTTAGTAAAAACTTTTTACTAGTTGGCGACTCTGCACACAAAATCTGGCAACACTTAATAGCTGAACTGTGTCAGTCACAGTTAAGTACGGCTATAGTTAAGAACAAGAGTAGGAAGGCAATGTTTGCCGCAATAGGAAGTCCTCCTGAACCGACTGTCACCCGCTGGGTGAGCTGGTTGGAAGCTGCATTTTATTATGCAGATAATTTTCCAGAAGTGAAGAGAATTGTCGAAAATTTTGAGGATGGGGGAATTCTTGTGCAGAGAGCAAAAGAAAGTGTCGCTAACGATGGTGTTCCAAAGCAACCACTTACGATCAGAAGAGATTATGGGCCTATTGCTGACTTGGTGACGAAGGCGGAAGCGTCAAATTTCAGCATTCAAGCTGCGTATGAGGCATTGTCTAATTTGAAGTTAGGCAGAGATGAATGTTCTATTGCCCAGTACATTAATGCATGACTCCAAAAGAATGATATCTGCAACATAATTAATCTCAGAAGGCCTGAAATTTCTCCTACTCTGTATGGCTCTCTACAGAACTGCCAACTAACATCCGCTGCTGTGGAAAGATCGTTCTCGATGTTAAAAAAGCTTTTGACGAAAGACCGCAATTTTTACCCGAAAATGTCTACAAGTACTTAATGCTGTATTGTAATTGTATTCACTGAGTACCTAAAGTTTATTTCACCAATTTATTACTGAGTACTACTAAGTAATAAATTGGTGAAATAAACTTTAGGTCTTCTCTGTCACAACTCATAAAATAAGGTTAATTTTTTAGGTTAACTTTTTATGGAAATAAAGTCAACTTTTCCACATTTTTACGTCAACTTTTGTTTGCCCTAGTCATGACGTATCGGAGCTAGTTATTAACCGTTCTAGTGTGAGGCGGTATGTATAGACAGCAGCATCGCTCTTTAACGGCTCAACACATAATGGAAGAGTTCAACACTGACTGTCCTATCATTGTTCATTGGGATGGAAAAATTCTCCCGGAGCTCACTGGTCAAGCCAACGTCCATCGTCTCCCTGTCTTAGTCTCCAACAAAGACACGTGTCAGCTCCTTGGTGTTCCAAAACTCTCTTCCGGAACAGGAGAAGAGCAATCTCAAGCTATTGTGAACCAGCTCCAAAAGTAGGGGCTTGAGCAGTCCGTTGTTGGGATGAGTTCTGACACTACCGCTTCAAATACTGGCCATCGCGCAGGAACTTGCGTTCTCCTCGAGCAAAAACTAGGGAAAAACCTCCTGCATTTTCCATGCCGTCATATTATGGAATTGGTGTTTGGAGCTGTTTTGGGGTCTTATTTTGGGGCACCTTCTGGCCCTCAAGTACCTTTATTCATGCACTTCAAGAAGTTTTCGCCTCAAATTGATCAGTCCAGATATAAGACGGCTGCAGATGACATCGACAACGAAGAGAAGAGGTCATTAACTTCTTTTGCTTGCAAGATGCTACAGGAAGGAACAGTTCGAGATGATTACAAAGAATTCCTGGAGCTGGCACTTCTTTTCTTGGGCCATAACTCTTGGGATAGAAAAGAAATTCGCTTTAAAACTCCAGGAGCTATGCATCACGCCCGATGGATGGCTAAGGTTCTCTACTCCATCAAGGTATGGTTGTTTCAGAGTCAATTTCAACTAACTACCAAAGAAGAAAGGGCCCTAAACGAAATTTCTTTCTTTGCTGTCCGAATTTACATGAGAGCATGGTTTCGTGCTTCTGTTTCTGTATCTGCTCCGCATGAAGACCTTATTCTCCTTAAGAAACTTCAAAGATACCCAAATAAGATCATCGCAGAAGCTGCCATTAGAAAATTCAGCTCACATCTCTGGTATCTGTCAGAGGAAATGCTGCCCCTTGCATTATTCGACGAAGACGTTCCTGTAAGCGTTAAGCGTGAGATGGTTCAGGCCATGAGGACCAAAGAAGGAAGTGATGATTGTCCAAAGCGGATCGAGCTTCCACATAATGCTCAGGTCAGCCTTGTTGACTTAACATCGAAAAACTCAGTTAAGTTTTTCAGAAGTTTGGACATTTCAGACGAATTCCTTAATGAAGATCCTGTATTCTGAACTGTTCATGATAGTTACAAATATGCATGCAGCATTGTGAAAGGTATAAAAGTTGTTAATAATAATGCTGAACGAGCAGTGGCCCTCATTGAACAGTTTAATTGCCGATTAACTCACGACGAGGAGCAACTGCAGTATCTGATGCAGGTTGTCGCTAATCATCGTCGAAAATATCCTGACAGCAGAAAATGCACACTTGAGTCCAATATTCAATAACACTTTTTTTGTAATATGAAAAATATGTTGCTTTGGTTTCTTGTACTGTAACATTAAAAATATTTTGTTTTTATTTCTTGTAATATGAAGAATATATTGTTTTTGCTTATCATGCTTTGGGATGTTGTTTTTTTGGAAAGAACACTTAGTTTTAGGATCCTACTTTACATGGAGATTTACTTAAATTTTGGTAGCATATTTGAGATACCGCGAAGATTATTTGTTTATTTTCTTAAAGTATTCATCATTTATATTGTTTTATTAGTCATCCTTTATTTTAGTTTCCGTTTGATAAAATTTTTAAAAATTACCCATGAAATACAAAACTTTATTAAGCCTGCGCAACCCCTAAATATTCTCTAAAATAGAAGAAACTCTATGAGATAAGTTCATTCATTCAAGAGTACCTAATTATGGGTTGGGAGCCTGGAAAATTTAATATCGAAATTTTTTATATTTGTAAGAACCACCCTAAATTGCACATGTACGCTAAACTGCGTATAGCCCATTCTGATAGAACGGACTGCGATGATAGTTACTCTGCCTACCCTGAAACCAACTTTTTACACTTCATATTCAGCCAGTGTGAGGTGTATTTAAATCAGGTTAACATCTCGGCAGGAACAGGGTATTATGACCTACGAGCCTATCTGGAAAATGTCCTCAACTTTTCAAAAGAAGCGAAGGACACCTTTTTAACCGCCGAGGGATATTACTATGCTAAAGATGAAAATGGTATAAAGGATAAATTTAAAAATTCTAAAAAAAGATATACGAATGTTTTGGACGTCTTCATACAGATTTCACATTCCAGGAGAAACTACTTATGAACGGGGTGGATATGAAGTTGAAGCTTACCCGCACGATTCCTGAGATCTGCATAAATCTGGGGTCTGATCAAGAAGAAGGCGCGAAACCCGTTGTGATTCACATCATGGAGACGTATTTACGTATACGCCGAGTGAAATTAAGTTCGCCAAAACAAATAGAAATTGAGAAAGACTTAATACATGCCACAGTAAAATACCCAATTAACAGGGTACAGATCAAACTATACACGGTGCCCGTAGGGTTGGCATCGAAGCAACTAGAAAACGTGGCCCTTGGAGTCCTACCTAAAAGGATATTAATTGGAATGCAGGACCACGCCTCGACGAATGGAAAATCTAAAGAGTGCCATTAAATTCGAGAATTTCGGCCTTAAAAATATTACGGATTACTCATCAGACGCTGTGTTCCCTCTCTGCGCGAGAGCTTATAGTAGTTTGGCTCATAATACAGGTGCATGTGACGAGCTTGGGTTCGGTGTAACGCAGAAAAAATTTGTCGAAGAATTTAACATTTATTCATTTGACATTACGCCTGACTTGTCTGCTGGCGTAAATACACACAAGTCCATAACAGAGTGGAAACATCTCAGTTAGGTTGGAATTTGCCAAACCTATAGACGCGCCTATAAGTGTGCTAGTTTACCTCGAATCACAGGCACTAATAGAAGTTGATCGTTTCAGGAACTTGGTCACAGACCTTTAAAATGGACGCGAATACACTCCAGAGGGTAATGAAAAGTGACCGTTTCACACGCTCAAAATTTATCGGTGTGTTTGCGAAGAATGAAATATCGAAGTTGCCAAGTACGAGAAACCGGTATGGGCTTATCGTTAACACCGACATTGTGGGGGGTTGAGGGGATTCATTGGTTTGCAATCTATTTTAAAACTAGGGAAAGAATGTACTATTTTGACTCACTCAGCGCTCAGCCCTGGAATGATTCTGTGGTTGTGCAGTTTATGGAACATATACAAGTACCTGAGATTGTATGAAACCCGTATCACCTTCAAGGATATTATAGTAACACGTGCGGGATGTACGCCCTCTCATTTCTTATGCACATGTCACGTGGGAAGGGATTTATAATTTTTTTAAAATTATTCGATTTGTGCGACACTGAAATGAACCATAAAAATGTATGCAGACAGATAAAAAAAAGTTTCTATATGTTAGCACCCGCTGTATTGTGTAAAGGTGTATATCTATATTATGTAAAGTTGTATATACATTTGTAACTGTAAAATGTACCCGGTAAGACTTATTTAATGGACACTGGTTCAGCTTTGTACATGTTTTCTACCATTTAATAAATTAAATGAAACTACAATGTGTTTTGTTCTTACCCCCCCCCCCCCAAAAAAATACTTACATTAGTTCCCCGATGACCTGGCACTCGTTGTACAGGATGTGAGCCAATACCTCGACTTCTGTGTTCAGATCGCTGGTTTGGTTGTGGGGTAAAGCATCCATATTATTTATTCCCCTTTCATCAAAACGAAAAGTAGCTATAACACGTTCAAGTTCCGCATCGGTCTTATAAAGTTAAGTAAAAATAAAGTTTAACTAAAGAGCTACAATAAGAGAAAATGCCACGAATTTTAAAAATTACAATAAAAAAGCAGATAATTCTTAAAAGTTTTGTTAATTTAAAAATCCTACTGCGGTGCTGGCTTTAAATTATCGAGAAAAGTCAGGATATATTTTTGTGAAGCACTTGGAAATTATATGGAATTCAATCATAAAATGATAAAGTGGTAACATTTATTAAATAATTAAGAGTAGGATTCGACGTGACGCCCATCAGTATCCCTGCACAGCTCAAGTCGTTCCGCAGCATTTCTAAACACATTCTGGAGCATTTGCGGGGTTATGTTATCTGCAGCAGTTCGTATACGTGTACGTAAGTTTTCAAGACTCGTAATCTTCGTCTAATAGACGTGCGATTTGATAAAGCCCCATGCAAAGAAATCTAAAGGGGTTAAATCTGGTGATCTCGCTGGCCAAGGTCTGTTGCTTCCGCGTCCGATCCAGCGATTTGGAAAACGTCCATTTAGATAATCCTGAACAATTTTGGCATAGTGACAAGGAGCACCATCATGTTGATAGATGACAGGGATAGGATTGTTAGTACCATCGTCTATCAACATGATGGTGCTCCTTGTCACTATGCCAAAATTGTTCAGGATTATCTAAATGGACGTTTTCCAAATCGCTGGATCGGACGCGGAAGCAACAGACCTTGTGTCGCGAGATGACCAGATTTAACCCCTTTAGATTTCTTTGCATGGGGCTTTATCGAGTCGCACGTCTATCAGACGAAGATTACGAGTCTTGAAAACTTAGGTACTCTACCCATATGAATACTATTTTCATAACAAACTTAAATAAAATATTGATTGGGCACTACAGAACCCCAAATGACCTTTTGTAACTTGATACTGTTCTGCCGGTATCTCTCTAACTCTGCGAGGCTCTAACTCTGCGAGGCTGCCAAAAGATTAATGTTAAGGGCGGTCAACTTCACGTCTCGCAACGTTCGTTCTCTTACTAAGCTAATCAAATTAATTATTACCATCATTATTATTATCAAAATCATTGGTATTATAAAACGTAAACCGGATGTACAGATAGATTAGATATGTATGACGTCATCCACGCTTTATGACGTCAATTACTCTGCCCTTTAAATGCACACACAACACAGCAGTCCCTAGGTAATACTAAGGACTGCAAGTGTGCAAATACAGGGTAATCCAAAATTTTTTTTTTTTTTATTATTTCTTTATTGTTTCATACCGTACAGCTTAACATAAAATACAATACGATTAACATATGTAAATGCATACTCATTTTTTGAGATCCTTCAGGGGTATATTTACCAACATAAATACGACCTAACGGTTTACTTAAATCATTTGTAGATATTTTCATTAAAGTATTAGGGAATTGGGCAGTTACTGCATCACCTAACTCACAGACCTGTTTCAATCTACGATACATTCTAAACTCTTTAAAAGGTGAGAACCACTTTGTTCTTGGATGATGCATTACTTGCTCTGCACTATGAGACGAGTCAAGATTAGGTTCAAACAAAACACAATTTGGAACAATTAAATATGGAGATGGAGATATCCCTACATTAGGTCCCTCCAATCTTTCCCTACCCCCCTTCTTACGACCTATTGAATCTTCAAAATTAATCACATATCCAGACATATTCATTTCTGGAATACTATGAAAAGATACACCCGTTACTTGATAATAATTAAATTTTAAAATGGTAGATTTAGACTCTTTACGAAGAGACGAAGATTACGAGTCTTGAAAACTTACGTACACGTATACGAACTGCTGCAGATAACATAACCCCGCAAATGCTCCAGAATGTGTTTAGAAATGCTGCGGAACGATTTGAGCTGTGCAGGGATACTGATGGGCGTCACGTCGAATCCTACTCTTAATTATTTAATAAATGTTACCACTTTATCATTTTATGATTGAATTCCATATAATTTCCAAGTGCTTCACAAAAATAGATCCTGACATTATGTACACCCTGTATATATATATGCCGAAATAACCACGAAGGAAACAGCATAATTAATAGCCATTGCACTAATTTACAGCTCAAAAGGAAGATTAGCTGGGTGTCTAAGACATCTCAAGGAATAATTAAAAACAAGTACACTAATTTACAGCTCAAAAGTAAGATTAGTTGGGTGTGCTATGCTCCGTCTGTCTGCAACGGGTCTCTAATCCTTAGACAAATCTTAATAGTTTTGGTAATTTTAAAATCCTACCTGTACAACTTTCTGTAAATTTTTAAATTATGAAGAAAATACAAATAAAAACACATCATATATATATATATATATATATATATATGCCGAAATAATCACGAAGGAAACAGAATAATTAAAAATATTTTTCACTTCGTTTTATTACGGCTTTTTATAAGTTAACACCGGTTGAAACGTTATATATAGACCGAGAATAAACACAAACTAGTTTAAAACAATTATTATGGCACTTATAAGTTAATTAACACTGAATGAACTGCAATATGTATAATCACATATTAACTACTTACATCTCTAAGTCGTTAGCGGGAAATTCGTTTCCGTTGTCACAAATTTCTGAAACAACTTGCGTTGAGAGAAGTTCATTCTGTTCCACCGCATTGAAAAGGTGAAAGGCAACTGATGGGTAAAAATCTTGATCTTCAAACAAATTGGGAGAATTGTAGAGCGATAACTGACTCATAGTGTATATTTGAAAAGCACTATGCGAAAAAAACATACGAACTGAGGCTCTGAGATGAACTGTTCCCTTTTATAATGGGGGCTTGTGACCAACCCACAACACACGATTCTCGAGCTTCCTACTGGCTATCAGTTAATTTTGGGCGGAGTTTAATGCATAGGTATGCATAGCGGCCAAACAGAGGTCCTGGGCCCCGTCCACAGGGCTGCTGTGATTGGCTGTCCCGTGAAATCTGGGGCGTGTCAGATATTCCCATTCGTAGAGAGAGAGAAACGCTGTCTTTTGATCTTGTATTCGACCGAGAGAGAGAGGGTGAGAGAGCGAGAGAGCGAGAGGTAGATGAGGTAGGTTTGTGAATCGGTTTATGGTGCCCTATCTTGAAATATAAAAGTGGAAGGTAATTTCAGATTCAATTATCCATGAAGAAACCGCTGTAAAAGTTCATTGTATCGCGGAATTCTTATACGATACAATAAATAAATTTAGAAAAATAATCTACGCCTCATCATGTGACTTTTCAGAGGAAATTGAGGACACGTGTGGATGAAAATAGAGCGAATTATGGTACCCCTCTAAATTAGCTTCGTAAAATTTATGCCCTGTAAATTAAATCGTCTGGAACTGGAAATGGTTTTTAAAAAATATCACCTCAACTTTTCACAAAGACTCGTTTAATTATCGTTATTTAAAACTCGACCTTCTCATGGTTCGTATAATTAATGACCTGACGCTGAGTCATATAATTTAATGGTGCATGCCTTATCTCGAATCTTGGAAACCAGAGAAACGGCAATAAGGAATTAGATAAACAACATATATATATATATATATATATATATATATATATATATATATATATATATATATATATATATATATATATGAGAGAAGTTCAGAATGGAAGTGAGAGGGTATTTATATCCTCACCTACAGCAATGGAATTAGTGGAGTATGAAGTCCATACATTTCTCGTATTAAATTTTTTTTGTTGTAGAAAAACTCTGAATATCAGATGTTTCAAATTTTATTTTTAAATGTGAACGAAGATAACTATAACTATCTATATACATATATATACAGGGTGTCCATAAATGTTTACACTGAAAACAGTATGCTCTCATGTTTTAATGACGAATCTTACATCCGTTTTATTTTTACAGGTGATCTCGCACATGCATAGAGTTTCTGTGCTGGTGAGTTTCGTCTACCGCATTCGCCGCTAGGAGCGCTGTAGTAGCTGTTCAGTTAAGATGGCGTTTGTGACAGAGAAGGCACAATGTGTTGTGTGGCTTGCAGAAACAAAATCTCCTGTCAGTGTTCAGCGAAGGTTCAGAACAAAGTATGGAAAGAATCCACCTGATGTGAAGTTAATTAAGTCGTGGATGAAAAAATTCTTGGAAACTGGAAACGTGGAAAAGGGAAAGAGCAGTGGTAGACCATCAGTTTCCGATGGGACAGTGGAAAACATTCAAACTGCTTTCACACGTTCAACAAGGAAATCGGTGAGACAAGCTTCATGCCAACTAAAGATACCGAAGTCTACGGCGCAGAAGGTGTTACACAAACGTTTGAAGTTACACGCCTACAAGGTACAAATTGTTCAAGAACTGAAGCCTGATGACCGTCCAAAATGTGAACAATTTGCTATTGACATTTTTAACAGCATTGACGAGGATAATGACTTCTTGTTACGTGTCTGCTTTTCAGATGAGGCTACGTTTGTTTCATCTTAGTGGTAGAGTCAACAGACACAATTTGCGTATTTGGGGATCGGAGAACCCACGTGCCGTAAGGGAGCATATTCGGGGCAGTCCGAAGATCAATGTCTGGTGTGGACTAATGCATGACCAGATAATTGGTCCTTTCTTCTTCGCTGAGAACAGTGTTTCCGCAACTGTGTACCTGGATATGCTCACCAATTATGCCATCCCCCAGCTGCAGGACAGGCAGCCAACTGTCATCTTTCAACAAGATGGGGCACCCCCTCATTGGGCGCATATTGTTCGTGAAACTCTCGACGCAACATTTTCAAATCGATGGATTGGCAGGGACGGGCCAATCCCATGGCCCCCAAGATCACCAGACATTACCCGCTGGATTTCTTTCTCTGGGGTCATGTTAAAGATTTGGTTTATGCAACAGTTGTTCCAGATATCAGGACATTGCGAGAACACATTACGGATGCAATTGCAACAGTTAACCCACAAATGTTGGAAAATGTGTGGAGTGTGAATACTGTTTAGACATTTTACGTGCCACTAGGGGTGCACATGTGGAAGCTTATTAAATTAATTAACTATGTATGAAAACTTTGTATGTTTATCTACTTATGATTAAAATTGTGTTTGAATACGAGTGTTTATTTAAAAGTCATAGCGTGCTTTAATCAGGGTAATCATTTATGGACACCCTGTATATACATAATATATATATATATATATATATACACACACACACACACACACATATATATATATATATATATATATATATATATATATATATATATGAAGGAATTAGCGGGTTTTACATTGATATAAAATAATTTAAAGGAATAATTATCAGAATTGGGAGAGGCTGAGTTAATTAATACAATTTGACGTGATTGTTAATTATAAATTTTGCGCTCACTTCTTGTACTAATTTTTTTATAGCTTGCAGAATTTTTTAGATGAACTTTTTTCCGGAACTGTACATACATAGGCTTTCTTTGGTTAACCCTTCGATTGCTTCCGCCCGAATTGTTCATTCTGACGACTGTCAATCTTTTCACCCCACCTAGGCCTACTTTTAAATGGGGATATATATATATATAAAAGAGCGCGCGAGAGGGAAGGAGAGAGAAAGAGAGAGAGCGAGAGGGGACAGAGAGCGAGATGGAGACTGTCTACCCATTTATCTACCATTCGTGAACCTTAGACCTACAGTTTGACACGGATCATTAGGTTGCCCTGGCTACCAACCGTGGAAGGACGCGCCGCCAACAGGTCTCGAACCCGCCTACACTCCACCTTAGACCTACAGTTTAACAGGATCATTAGGTTACCCTGGCTACCAACCATGGATGGACGCGCCGCCGCCGGGTCTCGAGCCCGACGCATATAATCATGTGTGCGTAATATTTTATGGGCGTATAGACGGGTGTGTACGTGCCAAAACGAAGTATACACTGTGCCAACTGGCTGATAGTGCCTGGAGGCACTGGCTGATTAAGCTGACTGGCTGATTAGGGGCCTATAAGACAACGGCCGCTCGGCTGAAGTCTTAATATGCGCTTGGCTCCTGCCAGGCGAACACCTCTCTTCCTCTCTCTCCTTCTCCTCTCTCTTTCTCTTGGGGGATAACTCCGCCTCCAAGTTGCATATCCCTTGTTGCTCTTGCAACATTCCCCTCCGCGTTTGTGGGGTGCCTTGCAACAAGGGGGGTTGGCACTGGCACTGGTGCCGAGGGGGTGGCACTCTTGCAACATTGATCAACATTTTCAATTGCATTGCACTCTCTCCTTTTGCGCCCATGCTACTCACCTATTTTTAAACTTTGAAAACCGGTTTCGCTTGAGTATGGGGTGAAATAATATAATTTTCTTCCTACTGAAAAGTGAAACTGAAAATTGATTGGGTAATGACTAATCTTATCGCTTTCAGTTCGTTCTTTCTAGAAACTCCTAGAATGGATTTTACTTCTATTTCAAAAAATTTTAGGATATATTTTATATTAAATTTCATTAGAATTTATAATTTTTATTCTTATTTATTATATTAAACCTTTGAAACATACTAAAATTTATAACTAAAATTTGAATATACAAATGTCTTTAGAACCGGTTAAAATTGGATTGGAGAAGCTTGGTAGCAGAGATGCAACATTGCTCACTGCAGAAGATGTGTTTGCTTTTATTGTAAATGAGTTGAGAGAACAGAAAACTTGTTTTTCTACCACCTTAAAACAATCAGTAGAAAAAAGACTTCAAGAGAGACGTAATAAGAAGCTCGTAGGATTATATAAATATTTAAACAATCCTATAATAGCATTTAATTCAGCTTGTCCTAATTTTTCACTGCATTCTAAATCAAAAGTGAGACGGACGTAGTGGCAGAAGGTACTGATGTAAATGAACCCCAACAGTTTTTTGATATACCACTAGAACTCGAAGTCTTTTCCTCTATCTCATCTTCAAATCAAAGGTCCTTGAAGAAAAATTGGATGCATTTGTGCAGAAAGAAATGGGAACCACAGAGCAACAAGATTTGCGCCTGTGATACGACGTAAAGAACATCATAAAAGAAAGGAATGTTTATGAAGCCACTAGTAATAGAACAGAAAATTTAAACCTCTTATTTAATGCTCTGGCGACAATTCCTCCAACTTCAATAGAATCGGAAAGAGCATTTTCTGCTGTAGGATTATTCATCACAAAACTCCGAACATCTTTAAGTGATAATAGTATTGATGATCCATGTTTTTTAAAGCATTATTTTAAGTCATAATCCAAATAAATCAATAATTTCAGTTTTATTAGTCTCTAGAAAGTTTTTATCAAAGCACGTTTTTGTTCAATAAAAGGAAATTTCCCGTTTAGTTATTTAATTTATTCCAGTACTTCAACCTTATTTAACCGGGATCCCGGGATTGCAAGTTTGAATCCCATTTCCCTGGATTAAGGATTAAGAAAAGAGCGTGAAATGGTCAGCCTTAGCTTTATGTATTCGATTCGGTGGATGTTGGGATGGTAAAGTGGTATATATGATGTAGCCTCTTCTCAGCAATTATTTCTTTTAAACTTTACCTGTCGTCATCATTATCATCATCATCATCATCATTTTCGGTCAGGTAGCTAACTGGTTAAAGGAATGGCTTCGTGCTAGGAGACAGAGGGTCGTTGTTAATGGTAGTGAATCGGGGTGGTTGGATGTAGGTAGCGGTGTCCCACAGGGTTCAGTGTTAGGTCCATTGCTATTCGTAATCTACATTAACGACATAGATGTAGGATTGAGTAGTAACGTGTCAAAATTCGCGGACGATACTAAAATAGCCGGTAGGGTTGTTAACGAGGACGATAGAAATAGGCTCCAAGACGATGTAAATAGGATTATGGAGTGGACGGTTAAGTGGCAGATGCAATTTAACGTAGACAAATGTAAAGTTTTGCATATAGGTTCTCGTAACAATAATTATACGCACACGATGGATGGTAGAGAGTTAGCGAGCGTTGACGAGGAAGTAGATTTAGGCGTACGCGTATCTAAGGATTTAAAAGTTAGGAACCAGTGCCTGGAGTCTTGCGCAAAAGCTAATAGGATGTTAGGCTTCATAGCGCGTAATTTCGAATTTAAATCGAAGGATATTATATTGCCCCTTTACAAGTCCCTAGTCAGGCCTCATTTAGAATATGCCGTTCAGTTTTGGTGCCCGTATTTGCGCGAGGATATTGATAGGTTAGAAAGGGTTCAGCGTCGTGCCACGAAACTAATTCCGTCATTGCGCAACAAGCCTTATGAAGATAGGATTAAAGTGTTAGACTTGCATTCCCTCGAAACTAGGAGATTAAGGGGGGAGCTTATTGAAGTTTTCAAAATCGTTAATAACATCGATAACGTAAATTTTGACAAACTGTTCACTTTCGATAATAGCAATACTCATAATAACGGATTTAAGTTGCGTGGCAGACGTTTCATTACTAATATCGCTAAAAACTTTTTTACGTTCAAAGTAATTGATAAATGGAATAATCTTCCCGCGTCAGTCGTTCACTCTACCAGCGTTAATATGTTTAAGAACCGTTTAGATAGGCATTTTAAAAATATTAACGTTGTTCAAAATAAAAAAAATGAGTAACAGCTCTTGGGGTGGTGGTCGAGGATGAGTCTGTTGACGATTAATGCCAGCTTGTGACATGCCAGCGTGTGATGCCAGCAATAAAAAAAAAAAAAATTAGACTAACATGAACGTAGATGTAGCTCGTAGAGTAAACTAACCCACTTTTTCTTTAACTTTACCTACTTTTTTTTTTTATCCTCTCCTTACTTGCATGTCTGTAACTCTCTTTACTTGCATGTCTGTAGTTTGCATGGTATGACTGTGAGTTAAGACTGTGTTTGCATGGTTTGTAGCGTTCTTATTTTACTTCTTTTCATCTTTCACCCCTTTCCTTTTCTCTCCGACTATTTTTCTGACTTGTCGGCAGTGGCCGGCGGATGATGATGGCGAGTCTCTTTTCTCTTTTTCTGACTGAATGTTAACCCATGAGTGATAGGTGTTGCTACTTATTTAACCCCTTATTTTCTTCTCTTAAAACCCCTACTCTTTCCTTTCTCTCGGGCTAACCTTAGAGTGGATCTTAGGGTCTTTGTTAGCCTTAGCTACTGTAGATCTGCAGATCATCATCATAGTTATTGTCATTAGATTTGCACATCCTCTTCAGTAGGGAGTAAATTATATGTTATTAAACTACGATATATGTAAATTTAAATGAGCTTCATCTTTACAAACGAATATTTGGTAAAAGAAGCATAAAAGATAAGTAGGACACTTACAATAAGATGCTAAAATGGTTCTTTCTTTTTTACCACCATCGACTTTGTCGTTCATTTATGATTTTAATTCCTTTTTTTCCATCCTTTGTTCCCCAAATAGATAAAGAGCGATAAAACCTACGAGTTTCCACGAGAATCTTTGTGTGCAATGGCTGAATTGGGTCTTATTGGGCTTATCGTCCCGAAGGAACTCGGGGGTTTGGGTCATCTCACGTCTGTGCACAATGATCTTGGAAACGTTGGCGAGATATGGCTGTCCCTCAACGGCCTTGATTTACGGTTTGAACCATTAACGATTTTTTTTAAAGTTTTAAAGTTAATAATTTCATCCATGGTCCTTGTTTACAGAATTATTCCTACTGCAAAACTTGAATATGTGTAAATTTTAGGATTAGATAGTAGATGGCCACCTTTGCTCGATACACACTTAAGGTGGTTTGATTAATAAGCTTAGGTTTAATTTGTTAAAATTAAAGTTTAACTGAAAATAAGCCGTCAGAAATTCAAAGTTTGCATAAAGAAAAAGCATTAGCAATAAACTAGTAATAATTTCAAATTTCACAAGTGTAAAGTCATTAGGAAAATGCCTTTTTGTATAAGTTTTTCTGTTCAGTCAAGTTCGTAGAACGAACAGTCAAGAGGAGGGTACAAATATCTTCTGACTGCAACTATTCATGTAACTACAAGCTCATGTTCGTGGATAATCTTGCAATATTGCAGTGTAAACATCTATCACCTCTCGCAAATCCCCTTCTTTGTTTTCCACCTTTAAATTTCTCTTTCTTCATGCAAAAACGTTAATGAATCTTTCCAGTGAGATAGATTTCATAAATGGCAATGTAAATAATTTACGTATCTCCCAATTAATGAAATTATAACGTTTCATAGTAAATTCATAATTATGAACATTAACATCAGAAACTTGACAAAAAGTTGTGATTCGTTATTAGACGCTTTGAGTTTGAGCAAAATAAATATTTCCAATTTAAATCATCATTGAAACATGGATAACTGAAATGAACAAAGACCTCTACCTCAGAAACAATGAAATAATGTACTCATATACGAGGTTCAGTCATTAAATTGGCGGAATTTATTGACTGTCTTTCATGAAACAATTTCACGAGTTTGTGGTCTAGACATCTTGTATATATATATATATATATATATATATATATATATATATATATATATATATATATATATATATATATATATATATATATATAGACCGTGCATGGAACAAGGAACTCTTCCGGAAAAATTAAATCCACTATAGTCCGAATAAATAATGATAAATGACAAACACTATAGTTTTTCCTCTCTCATGATGTTAGCCCGACGTGGGCAACGGGTCACTCGCAAAGAGGCCACAAAAATATAGCTTCCCTGCAGAGCAGATAGGATCCAGCTTTGGGACAGGACCTAGGGTTTACAGCTACACCTTGCCTACTATATTCAGAACCTAAATGTAAGCAAAAGACTCGTTGCATTGACGTCGGATTGAATACATCAAAGAAAAAAGGGGTACCTATTGTATTTTAAGCAAAAACCAAAACTTAAACCTTAAGAACTGGCAAAATTGAGCGTCCACTTTTTAAGGCACAGAACATGTCCGTTTCATGATGCGAATGAACTCAGAATGGTCCCCTGAGGTTTTTTCATGATACACACAGACCGTGCATGGAACAAGGAACTCTTCCGGAAAAATTAAATCCACTGTAGTCCGAATAAATAATAGTAAGTGACAAACACTATAATTTTTCTCTTTTACATGATGTTAGCCCGACGTGGGCAACGGGTCACTCGCAAACCTCAGGAGACCATTCGGAGTTCAATTCCATCATGAAACGGACATGTTATGTGCCTTGAATTGAAAAATGGACGCTCAATTTTGCCAGTTAGGTTTAAGTTTTAGTTTTTAGCTAAAATACAAAAGTTACCCGTTTTTTCGTTGATGTATTCAATCCGACGTGAATGCAACGAGTCTTCTTCTTATATTTAAGTTCTGAATATAGTAGGCAAGGTGTAGCTGTAAACCCTAGGTCCTGTCCCAAAGCCGGATCATATCTGCTTTGCAGATAGCTGGTGAGGGAAGCTATATTTTCGTGGCCTCTTTGCGAGTGACACGTTGCCCATGTCGGGCTAACATCATGAAAAAGAAAAAACTATAGTGTTTGTTATTTACCATTACTTATTCGGACTACAGTGGATTTAATTTTCGTGGAAGAGTTCCTTGTTCCATGCACGGTCTGTGTGTATCATGAAAAAACCTCAGGGGACCATTCTAAGTTCAATTCCATATATATATATATATATATATATACTCGTATACACACACACACACACACACACATATATATATATATATATATATATATATATATATAAGGGGTTTCATAACATGTGGAACGCACTTTCAGGATGGATTCAGGACCTGAAAACAATGAAAAAAGTTTATATAAACATATGCTCGAAATTGCTTTGTTTCCGAGTTACAGCCCGTTATGTGTTCCAGCAAGTATCCGTCTTACCTTTAAAGGAAATGCTCAAAATGACCGCCTTGCGCTTGAATACACGCCTGAACACGCCTCGTCATAGACTATCTGACGCGTTCAAACATTCCAGGTATTGCTTGGATTTTTCTGGCATCCTTGTTCTACACGTTGGCGAAGCAATTCAACGTTGTCAATGGGTGTCACGTAAACGATGGATTTCAGATGACTCCACAGGTAAAAATCGAGTGGATTCAGGTCCGAGGAGCGAGCAGGCCACGCAATGGGTCTTCCACGGCCTATCCATTTATCAGGGAAATGGTCATCCAAAGAGTCTGGCTACTTGACTAAAATGAAGCGGAGCGCCTCCATGCATAAACCACATACGACATCGAACACCAAGAGGAACTTCATCTAGTAAATCGCTTAAATCATTCCATAAAAAAATTGGAATAGGATTCTCCTGTTAATCTTCCAGGCAAAACGAAAGGACCGATTAAGTTGTCGGCAATAAGACCTGCCCATACATTGATACTAAATTGTTGTTGGTGCCTTGACTGGCTGATACCATGCGGATTCTCTTCGGCCCAGTGATGAGTGTTGTGAAAATTGATCACGCCATTTCTTGTAAAGGCAGCCTCATCAGAAAACAACACGGAAGATAGAAAAAGAGGATCGCGAGCACACTGTTGAAGGAAGGAACCAAGTACAAAAAGCCTCTCGTGGTGAGAAATTAGCTTCAGTAAGGCCTTGTACTCTCTGAATGTGATATGGGTAAAGCTGTTGTTCCCGTAAAATTTTCCATACAGTTGTGTATCTTACACCCTCTGCCGCTGCTATCCTTCGGGTGCTGACACCAGGATGTTCCTCCACGCGATTCAGGACCCGCTCCTCCAATTCAACAGTTCTGGCGTTGATTGGTCTACCACCATTTGAAACTCGCTTGTTGAATGATCCTGTATCACCAAGACGCTCGTCTATTCTCTGAAAGGGCTTCTTATCTGGCAGACGGCGATTCAGAAACCTTTCCGCATACAGACGTCTTGCTGCGGCCGCATTACACTCGGCAAGTCCATACATGAGATGCATGTCTGCCATTTCTCTGTTTGAATAAGCCTCCATTCTCACTTCAAATGCACACTATCACTGAATAGCACAAAAACTTTTAAGTTTTTTTTCACTGGACTGCACTTATTCACGGTAAGAAGTTACGAATACGAACAGTGAAACACCGCGATGCACCTCTGACTGACTGATGGCTCTACACTCAACGATATTGAAACATGTTATAGATTGTACGAAACATTACAATTTGCAAGGCCATACATGAAATAAATCTTGTACACACTCACAAACATTGTCGGCAAGCAGTGTTTGTAAACAGTTTGCGGAAAGAATTGCTGGAACACAAAACGGGCTGTAACTCGGAAACAAAGCGATTCGGGCATATGTTTATATATACTTTTTTCATTGTTTTCAGGTCCTGAATCCATCCTGAAAGTGAGTCCCACATGTTATGAAACACCCTGTATATATATATAAACCATAAGAACAAGAGGAATGGTGTGCGACAGTGCTAAACTGCAGTGAGGTCAGAACTTTGTTAGGTTTAATAAGTTATATTTCAGACATGCAGTAGTAAAAACAACAATTTCCAACATATTTCACTTTTGTTGTTTTTCCCCCTTAGCTATGCATTTAGGAGTAACTGCACTGTTGCTATTCCGTTACCATGACAGCAAGGAAATTCAAGACATTTTTCGTCGAATGAATTCAGAGGTGTTAATTGGGGCAGTTGCTTTTTCGGATCCATCAACGGGTTTGTGACATTTATTTATTTTTCATTTAAGAATAGGAAAACAATTACATTTTTATCAATTTCATATTTAATTTTATACTTTATATCTTTATTAATTTCTCAAAAGTTAAATTAAATCCAAACTTTTTTCGTGAAATCGATTCGAGCGGTTTTAATGGGAATGGGAATGGGAATGTAATGGGAATGGAAATGTAATGGGAATGGGAATGGGAATGGGAATGGAAATGTAATGGGAATGTCACCATCAAAATTATTTTCTTTTATATTCAAAGCCATACAAGCTCGGAAATTTATCCTTGGTGAATCATGCTCGTTGTCTGAATTTGAGCGATTCCGGATTTATATCGAAATGTGAATCAGTATCGTTACAGCCATTTACATAATTTGTTGTGTACTGAAATAGCAATGGTTTTACAATTTAATAATAATTCGTAATTTTATAATTCGTAATCCGTACCTTGCTCCTGTCTGCAGTACGCTTTTCACGGATGAGGTGACTCAACCCACACAGCCGTACTTGACCGGATGGAATCAAAGGCTTTTCGTCTCATTATTTCCCCGCCTCTTACCGATTGTCTTCAATCTTTCTCTCCACCGCACTGTTGCCTCTTTACTATCGCTATTATAACTGACACTGCTCTTCTGAACTCTCTAACTCTCTAACTCTCCTTTAAGGAGAACACGCAGTACCAGACTTTCGACACATTCTCATTATTTTTCTGTCCAACTCTCTAACGCAGTGGTTCTGAACCTTTTGATTTTCGTGGCACACTTTTGAGGCGAAAAATATTGCGCGGCACGGTACTTAAAATATATATATATAGAAAAATACTAGTACAAGATATAAAATAATATTTTAAAATCCCTATAACTAACTTTCCTTTAACCTTATTCAATTATTCACTATTATTAATGAAATACTTGAGCTTGGTGTTTTTTTTTTTTTCATCAGTGTTCGGGCATATGTATGATAGGCAAACTCTCATATCATCTTCATCGCAGCGAAGTCTTTCTCTTTTTTTACATTTAATGGTTGTAAGTGATGAAAATCCCAATTCACAGAGATATGAAGTAGAAAACTGCATCAAAACATCTAAAGCTTTTTTTGAAATTTCAGGATATTCAATTATTCATTCATAATGGAAATCCAGAAAGTATCTAGAGATTCTGCATGTTTGATCTTCAGACTACGATCAGTTGAAATGGATGCCAACTCTTCTTGTTCAGATATTTTCAAATCAAAATTAGTGGAAATGAGAATGAATGGGTTCTTGATCCAATCATATTTTTCTGTATTTAATGATGGAAAATATCGTTGCATATTGCCTTCCAACGTTGTTAAATGATCAACTATGAGAGGAATTATTTCTCTGGAATGAGTTTCATAGATCACACGAAACATTTCAAAATTACCATTTTTAATTGCATTTTTCCAAATTACTATTTTTTTCTGAAATGCCGTTAACTTATCAGTAGACGTCAGAATGTTTTCATTTTTCCCCTGCATACTGGTGCTCAGACTATTAAGCTGTTTGAATATCTCTGCTAAATATGTCAGTTTGGTGCACCAAATCTCACAAACTAAGATATTCACAAAATTTTTGTTTCCTTCTTCAAAAAAAGTTAGCAGCTCTTTTTTCAACTCATATACGCGACATAAAACCCTCCCTCTTGACAACCATCGAACTTCAGTATGTAAAATTAAACGTTCGTATTGTGCATCCATATCTTTGCAAAGGTTTTCGAACAGGCGTGTTTTTAATGGCCTCATTTTCACGAAATTAACCATTTCGACGACTTGATCTAGTACATTTTTTAACTCAATTCCTAATGTCTTTGAAACAAGTACTTCCCTATGTAAAAAACAATGAGTGAATATAGCATTTGGATTTTCATTTTTTACAAGTGTAGTGAATCCTTTGATTGATCCGATCATGGATGGAGCCCCATCCGTACAAATACCAACACATAACTTCCAGGACAATTTCCATTTTGCTAAATAGCCAGTCAAAGTATCAAATATGTCTCGACCTCTTGTGGTTCCTGGAAGTTCCTTGCAACAAAAGAATTGATTAACTATATTATTTTCCTCAATAAAACGAATAAATGCCAGAAGGTGTGTTCTGCCACTAATATCAGTTGATTCGTCAACTTGCAAAGCAAAATCTGAATTTTGAAGTTTATTACATACGTTTTCTTCTATGTCAGCTGATAAATCTTTTATCCTGCTATGAACAGTATCATTAGAAACAGGAATCTTCATAATTTCTTTTTCTGCTTCGCTAACAAACATTCTCTTAACAATTTTACGGCACACAGGTATAATAAGTGACTCCGCTATAGTATGTGGCTTCATTTCTTGCGCAATAGCTTCTGAGATTTCGTAAGAAGCTATTTGAGCTTTATCAGACAATTTTATAATTTTTTCAAAAATAGTTGCATGTTTTGATTGCTGGCATAATAATCTTTTGAAATAGTTCAAGTCTTTTCCCTGATCATTTGGATGTTTAGATGTGAAATGTCTTTTTAATTTGCTAGGAACCATACTTTTATTCGCCAGTTTTTCACCACACACGACACATAATGGGAGAGGACAATTTTCATTTCCATACCAAGAAAAACCGAAACTCAAATAACTCTCATCATAATGGTGATGAACAGTTTTGGAAATCTTCCTCTGTTTATTTATCTGGGTGTTTTTCAAAGCGTTATTTTCGTTATCATTGTTTTCACAACCATCATTGCTGCGTTTTCTTATAATAAATTTATCCATTTCGAGGGTTAAGGCGCCGTACATCTATATATAATAATAAATAATTATAAATATATGTACGATATATATATATATCATGATTATAATCCTATATACTATTGAGCTAAAATGTGTATGTGTCTGTCCGCTTTCTTCGGAACCGTGCACAGACTAAACGGCACATCGGAAAATTCTGCAACCACCACCAACTGATAGCCCATGAGCTGCCGATGTGCTCTGTGAAGTTTCCCGGTCCTAGGTCACAATTACTGCGTCCGAAGGCCCCAGCACCGCGATAAAACTACAAAAAAGAACGCAGCCGTGAAAACCTTGAGCTTCACACATACTGTGATATATACTGCTACCCGCCCGGAAGGCGGTTAGCAGTATATGTCACAGTGCTACCCGCCCGGGGATAGTGGGGGAGGGGGTGGGGTAATTTGAGGAGTGGGGGTGGGGTTATTGGGGAGAGGGGGTGGGAGTAATTGGGGGAAGCTGGGGTGGGGGTAATGGGGAGAGGGGTGGGGGTAATGGCGTTTACTTTTGTTTGGGGGGGAGGGGGTAATTGGGGGAGAGGGGGTGGGGGGTAATGGAGTTTTTTTACTTTTGTGTGTGGGGGTAATGGGGAGTGGGGGTGGGGTGGGTAATTGGGGAGAGGGGTGGGGTAATAGGGGTAATGGCGTATATAGCAGTATGTCACAGTGCTACCCCCCGGAGGGCCAAGTTATACAACGGTCGCGACCGATAGCGAGCTACCGCTTGTTATATCCTAAAAAGTAATTATAGACCTAATAGTTGGGGAGTTATACAAAATAATCCGTAATAGCAAATTACTATTCTGTTTTCATGCAGTTTACTAGGTAACTGGCAACTAGATTTACGAACGTTTTCGGGCGTTCTCATGAAATCACGTGACATCTACCGGGCTTTAAGAATTATCTTTTAAATCCTTAAAAAATTACTTTAATATTATATATAAACACACAGAAATACCTTTAATTATAATATGAAAATTATATTTTTCATAAATATTTAATTATGTTTATTATTATTATTTCATGAGCCTCATTTTCTGTAATATAATAATCAAAATTATTTTTGCATGTTATTAAAGTTCCCCAGGAATGTTTTTTTTTTTGTGGTTGAAACGTTTTCTTTGGTTATTCAAAATGGGACTACTTGGAAATTTAGACCGAAACTTAGTTTGTTCTGGATGAAACTTTGGTTTGAGACTAAATTTTCACATCAAAATACCAGTAGAAATATAATTGCCGTCACTGTTTCGCGGCACACCTCAGAAGGCTTCGCGGCACACCGGTTCAGAACCACTGCCTAAGTCTAACGCAAGGGTCAATCGATATTTTAAATTTTTCATCTACTCATCCGGTGAACCCTGAAACAATCTTCCTGAATCCATCCTTCTCCCTCGCTATTACCTCCAATCTTTCAAACAGAGTTTCCAGATTTTTCCAATTTCGAAAACCTTGTACCTTGAATTTAGCTCTCTTCTTCCTCTATAGGGGGGGGGGGGATTGTTTTTGCAGGCATTCACCCTTGACCCCTCTTTCCTGCATAAAAAAGAATCGGATTGACTGTATTAGAAATTAGAAACTCATTTTGTCTTGTGCTTTTATTAGAAAATGTACTAGTTAAACTAGTGGTGGTAAGATGCCGGACTCGGGACGCTTCCCAGCGACGTATGGACGGAACCTCTTCTGTACTTCATGTTTTATTTCAGTCTTCGTATTAATGGTGATACTGATTCATTGATCAACTATATTTAAAAGGAGGACTATAATTTTCAGTCAACATTAATTCCTCTCCTAGCAAGCATTTCTATGCAAACTGAAGTCATGAAAATGAAATATAACTTCAATTAATTCTTTCTGATTCAGGGGGTCATCTTTGGTACTCGTTATCAGCTAAGTCTCAAAAGATAGACGAGGACCATTACAGAGTCTTCAAATTTAATGCTTGGACAACCAGTGCTGGATTCGCTGACATTTACATCTTCTCGACACCAACCCCAGATATTGAGAGGGACCCTTCAAACATGACTTTCTTCTTTGTTTATAAGGTATAGCTATAACTAAAGCGCTTCCAGACAATCCTTTAGTAACGATGGAATACTAAACACATTTAGCAGAAAAAAAATTCATACTAGCTAAAAATAAAAATTACAGTATCTGTAACACTGTTTGTAAACATAAAAAATATATATCACTTTGTCGCTCTGGAGCTTTGCCATTTAGTGGCAGTATCTGTAGTACTAATGATAGATCGAGTAGATCGCATGCAGTGGTGTAGTAGTTTCAATGCTGTTCACTTCTTAAAATGAAAAATAATATAATTGTAGAGAAAATTCATTAGCAATGATTCCAATGTTTTGTTTTGTGTGAGGTGGTAACTCGACAAATCTTGGAAACATCACTAATCATGACGTATGAAGGGTCGTTTAGGAGTGGAATTTACCCATGTGGCGAGGGGGGGAAGGGAGGAGGAAGCGCTGGTCGACCAGGATGCGCGTGTGAACAGATGCGTGCACTTTAGTCTCATCTTTTACCTTCTTCGCTACCTCTGTCTTTTGTATCCGAGCTGTTTCTGCCTTCTCATCCCAGTCCATTGGGAAACGAGATTATGTTAATGTCTGTATGTATGGTAAGTGCTACAGTAATGGAAAACATCCACAAAGTAATTTTGAATTACTTCAGGATGAAGTTCGTGCCTCCAAGGACACCTGGAGTGCTTTAGGGCTGCACGGGAACCAGTCCGGACCTGTGGTATTTGAAGAGGTTCTGCATAAGTCAAGGATGATTGGAAAACCAGAAGACGGTCATAAGGTGAGTGTCTGACGTAATAATTAATAATTTCATCGTTGTAGCAAATAATGAAGTACATATTAGGACCATCCCATAATAAAATATATACGAGTATATATTTTTGCGAAATATATTTGGATTTAATATTAGCGAGCAATGACTTCAAGCCTTTTGGTCGGTGGAAAGCGCGATATTTTAAACACTTTCTAAACGGCATTTTACACGCCCTATGTGTAGGGCCTAACGTAGCCTGTATAATTAATCAGCTGAGGAAAGCATATTAAAAAGAAATCGGGTAGGAACTATATTAAGATTTTCATGTTTCGTGATTTGTTCCAGAAATCGAATAAAAGTAAACAATATACAACCTTCTTTTCTTTTAAATTAAAAAGAAACATTATATCTTACGGCTTACGCATCCATTATCGGTTCTCTTTTAAAACATTAATACCGAAGTCATTTATTATTTTTATTACGTTATTCTAAATATCCCACCTTAACACCAATCGACGAGGGAAGTACTCCGGTTTGGGGGGGAGGGGAGTTAGGCAGAAGACAGGGAGTACTGGAACTCACGTTTCTTCTGTCATTTTCCTCTTTAGCTGATCTTTTTCCATGTCTCATTTACCCTGTAAGCAGTCCAGCATGCTCCCAAACATACACTTCTTCTCCCTCTATTCTTCACTACACATACATGCATTTCACACATTACACATCTTTTCAAAATCTGTATAAAAAAATAGAAAAATAATATGGCATCATAGGCCTTAAAGACCCTAATTTTGGCTCTCTCCTTATATAGGGGGGACGATTTTGCGGGCACTCGCGGTAGTATGGCCGCAAACAAGACGAGTGCAGAGCAATTGCAATGTTGATCAAATGAGTGCCAGTGTCATCCACCCCACCCCCTTGTTGCAAGGTGCCAACCTCCCTCCCCCAAGGTGCCAAAAAAAGGGGGGGTTGTCCAGGGCTGCCAAATAATTTTCATCAAAAATACCAAAATGACCAAGCAAAAAGTACCAAATATTCCAAAAAAGTACCAAATTAATAAAGTTAATTTAATAAAGTTAAATATTTATCCACTGTTCTCTGAACATGACTATCATAATAACTTGCCGACAGACAAGTTGCTTAATGGTTGCTATATCAGTTGTTTCATCAATAATTAGTGAAATTTAATGTTGTTTAACTGAGAAACAAGATTGTTAAAGTAAGTATCACCAATAATACTGCGAAAAATACCTGTTCCTTTGGTTCTTGCACATTTAATGTCTTTGGCAATTTTAAAGTCTGGACATGCATTCGAAATAAGACCAGGCAAGTGATCCAGTATTGCAATAGGTAAATTATGCTCTGCAACAAAGGTATATAGTTTTAACTGATGCAGCTACTTGAGTTTTCACTTTTCACTCATTATCTAGATGGGTTTCATTTATTAGTAAAGAAAAAGCACAATTTTGAAGACTAGAACACTAACTTACCACAATGCTGCCACTGCTAACAGAAGTTCAGAACTGACAAATGAGACCGTGAGACGACGTGACTGTGAGCACGGTGAGCGTCAGATTTTCGAACGATGCCAAACGTCACTAAAGTAGTGACTAAAAAGCGTTAAAAAGGCTGTTTGGAAAAGTTGTAAGCTATAGTGAACTGTCTAACATCCGATCGTTTCTATATAAAGTCAGAGTAGCATATCGCTTAATAAAATGTTCAAATAGTAGCAAATTTCATGAAAGTCGTACCAAACGTACCAAAGGGGTAAAACGTATCAAATGTGGTACGTTAGTACCAAGTTTGGCAGCCCTGGGGTTGTCCACCTAACCTCTTTGGGGGAGAAGGTGGGACGGCCTCACCCACCCCCGAAAGGGGTATACCTAACCTAAGAGAGAGAGAGAGGGGAAGAAACCATCCAGCGTCTACGAGATGCAGAAGGTTAATGAGAGCTCAGGTAGCATCTTTTGGCTTAGAACTCGAAATCCGGCAGTTGGCTTAATCAGTCAGTTGGCTTAATCAGTCAGTTGGCTTAATCAGTCAGTTGGCTTAATCAGTCAGTTGGCTTAATCCGCCAGTTGGCTTAGAAGACTTAGAAGGCAGATGTATGTGTATATATATATATATAACTTTTCAGCTGCCAGATTGCGCTATTCAGATATTCTAAACAGTTGGCTTAGAAATCCGTCAGTCAGCTCAGAAGGCGTAACCTTCCATTCGGTGTGTGTGTGTGTGTGTGTGTATAATATATATATATATATATATATATATATATATATATATATATATAAACGGTATTTAACCAAACTAGCACGACTTAACCTAACCAATCGTCAATGCCGTACAGTATAAAGAATCCTCTTCTCTTAATATATAAAAATAAATAAATAAAAAAAATATTAAAAAGTGGCGACAGATAACCCACAAGTACCTATACAGGGTGGGGCAAAAGTCTGGCCTCATAGGAGGTTTATGTTCACATAGACTAAAATTTTTGTCTATAATTATTTTTATTTTTCAGATTGTTATACCATGGCAGATAAGTTAACGATAACAGACAGAATCGAGCTTGTACTCTTGTACGCAAAGGACGGTGCCACCTCACGTTCAGTCGCAGATACTTTTAATGTTAAGCATCGCGACAGACCACCAATTCACTACAGAACCGTTAGCAAGACCTTCGCTCGTTTCAAGGAAACGGGAAGCGTCTGTGATCGAACACGTAGTGGACGAAGAAGAAGTTCTACTGATCCCGAAACATCCGCACGGGTATGCAGCCGTGTGGAAGAGAGCCCACGTAAGTCAATAAGGAAATTATCGCAGGAAACAGGTGTATCTGAGCGTTCGGTTCGTCGCATTCTCTCTACCAATCATTTTCATCGGTATAAAGTCCAATTAGTCCAGGAACTACAAGGTGATGACCTAGATCGTCGTAGGGAGTATTGTCAGTGGTTTATGCAACATCGGCAGTTGGAAAAGCGTATCATGTTCAGTGACGAAGCAATTTTTTACCTAAACGGTTCAATCAACAGACGTAATGCACGATATTGGGCTAAAGAAAATCCACATTGGATTGAGGACGGACGCTCGCAGTACAACCCAAGAGTTATGGTATGGGCTGCTATGTGGGGAGATACGATAATTGGCCCATACTTTTTCCCCGACACTGTAACTGGTGAATCATACCTTCATTTGTTAGCAAATTTCCTTACGCCTCGATTGTATGAACTACCATTACGGCATCGGAGAGCTATGTGGTTTCAGCACGATGGGGCTCCGCCGCATTTCGCAAGGGCCGTTCGCGAATTTTTGCAAGAAACATTTCAAGGGAAATGGATTGGTCGACGTGGGCCAATTGAATGGCCGCCCAGATCTCCGGACCTGACTTCTTTGGATTACTTCTTATGGGGACACCTTAAATCAGTTGTGTACGTTAACAGGCCAAGAACAATACAGGCGCTAAAGGATACATAACAGCAGAATTTGAAGCCATAAGAATGAATATTACCATCCTCAGGAATGTGCAAACGTCTTGCGTCAACCGGGTTACAAAGTGTTTAGAAGAAGGTGGACGTCAATTTGAACACCTATTGTAATTTCTGAATTAAAACATTAAGGTAGGCCGAAATTTTCTTTTCCATTATAAACTTCCTATGGGGCCAGACTTTTGCCCCACCCTATATATATATATATACAGGGTGTCCCAGAAGTCTGGACCCATATGGAAAATAGACATTATATTTTAAAATGAAACAAACATTTATAATGTCAGTTTTACATATTTCACGAAAGAAAATACCCTGATGGCTAAGTATAACAATGAAGAGTGTGAAACTGGTATTGCTACATGTTTCCGGAAAAAGCCAGAGAGAGGCCTGTCAGTTATTTCACGAACATGCCTCCCACTGACATTTTCCGGAAACATGTAGCAATACCAGTTTCACCTTCTCTTGATTGGTATACTGAGCCATCAAGGTGTTTTCTTTACTGAAATATGTAAAACTGACATTAGAAATGTGTTTGTTTCATTTTGAAAATATGTCTATTTTCCATATGGGTCCAGACTTCTGGGACACTCTGTATATATACAGGGTGTTTCAGGAGGAAAGGTCAATACTTCGGGAGGTGATAGTATCCGGCATTGTGAGAAAAAAGTTCATATGAACATGTGTCTAATTCTGAATGGTCACGGAGATAGAGCTGTTTGAATCTACAAATACAAAAGCATTGTTAATGGTAATCAAGAAAGAGAAACCAATTACTGTTTCTAACATTTAATGTTTAAACATTGGCATTTTGAATGGTATCAGATACAGAAATGACAAATTTGTTACAGTTTACAATACGTTTTCGAAAATCCCACCGTCAACCTCAATGCACTTTGCAACTCGTGTGCGAAGATCGCGTGTTGTTCGTCTGAGTTGATCTTGACATTCCTTTATGCGGGCAGCAGCATCCAAAATGCGCGCGAGCAATTCGTCTCGTGTATCCACCTTTCTTTTGTAAACTTGACTTTTCATCCACCCCCACAAACAATAATCTAAAGGAGAGAGGTCTGGAGACCTTGGTGGCCATTGAATGGGACCACCGCGGCCGATCCATCGGCCAGGGAAAGTTTGATTTAGGTATTGCATCACCAGACGGGTAGAATGTGGAGCAGCTCCGTCATGCTGAAAGTACATACCAGCGCGTGTAGCCAAAGGAACATCCTCCAATAGTCCTGGCAATTCATTTTGCAGAAATTCTAGGTAACTTTGTCCTGTAAGACGATTCTCTAAAGTAACAGGGCCAATCAGCTGATCATCGATGATACCGCACCACACAGTGGCAGAGAAGCGATGTTGAAAATTTGTTTCCACAGTAGCATTTGGATTTTCGTCTGACCACCGATGAGAGTTACGAGTGTTGTTGATACCGTCACGGGTGAAAGTAGCTTCATCGGTGAACAGTATTAATCGAAGCAATCGGCGATTAACATTTACCCAATGACAAAATTCCAGTCTCGTGGCAGTGTTTCCTGGTTGAAGGTGTTGTACGCGCTGTACATGATATGAATGCAAGCCTTCCTCACGTAATGTTCGCCATACTCTTGTGTGTGGTACACCGAGACGTATAGAAATTCTTCGTGAGCTAGTAGTAGGACTACGCTCTACCAACTGATGAATGTTTTCCACTTCATCCACATCTTGTTGACCTTCACGTTCAGATGAAACATGAGCGCTGGGAAGTGTACCAATCTCACGCAATGTGTTGAAAACCCTGGTAAACACTCTTCGATCCGGAATTCTGCGGTTCGGAAACCGTCGACGGTATTCTGCAACAGCAGCTGTTGCACTTCCATCGCAAAAACCGTAGACATACACCATATCTGCATATTCGGCATGTGTGAAGGTGTGTGGCATTCTTAACACTGCTTCAAACACCAAACAATGTCACTCACGACAGTCAGCTATCGATTGGCTAATGTTACATGCTTACATTACAGCTTACATGGTTCAAGGTTATAGGGGAGGGAAGGGGGAGGAAGAGCTGCTCGCGCATCAGATTCAAACAGCTCTATCTCCGTAACCATTCAAAATTAGACACATGTTCATATGAACTTTTTTCTCACAATGACCGGTACTATCACCTCCCGAAGTATTGACCTGTCCTCGTGAAACACCCTGTATATATATATATATATATATATATATATATATATATATATATATATATATTATACTCGGTAGTGTGGTTGGCTAATCCCACCGGGCATAATAGAGTACTCCTTTATACAGAGTGCGCCGACTTTTGTCGTCGCTTGCAGAATCTGGGAGCTTTCCTTAGCCCTCTTTTCATCCGTCGAGTGTGGATTAACTGAGAATCAACTTTAGAATTTAGGCACTTTTTATCAGGTTTAAGGGCAAACGACAGCCTGATAAAAACATTGTTTTAGATTTTGTGTCGTCTTTAAGCACTTTAATTGAATTCAAGTAAGCGGATTACAGGCAAAAGTTTATAAGAGTTTGCTTTGCTTTCTAGTTCACAAGGTTATATTTGAATGATTCGTAAGTCTAGAAGTGACAATTAAGGTCACGATGGAATAAATTAATTAAGTCTGCTGGCGTTTCCTTCAGTCAGATTCTCAATTCCGATATTCCGATATAAAGCTTAGTCCTTATTTGAGGTGAAATGCTCCCTTCACCCAGGGTTTAAATTACGTTAATTGAAAATGTCTGACGACCCCCTTCTTGAGCTTCCCTGCCCGTTGTAAGGTCGCCTCAAAGCACAACTATGACATACGGGGCAACTCGCTCCCCGTTACCCGCGATAAAGATAAATAACGATTTTCTTCTAAAACTATCCGTAGTCCGTTGTAAAATCGCCTCGAAGCAAAACTAATGCATACGAGGTGACTCGCACCCCGTCACCCGCGGAGACCGTGGTAAGCAGAGCTCTCCTCGGAATCTGCTCTCTACTCAGAATCTGTCCTTCAATGGCTGGACCCCTCCTTATATATGAAGGAATCCATTCTCACATGCGTCGTCACCGTGAGACGAAGAGAATTTGTAATTCTCAGAGTCAAGGTTTCCATCCTGAAACTCGAGAAAGATGCGAGGTGTTTGCTTGGAAGGCACACATGTGAACAGCGAGCGTATGATGTCGCGAAAGTGCGTCCGAGCGCTTTTGATTAAAATGAATGGCTGTTTCAATATCATATTTCATATTTCTGGCGTGTGCTTGAGGGCTTAGAAAAGATTAAGCAGATTCGAGCGTCAGTCACTGAGATAAAGACGGGCGCCTGCTCTTGTAGGATATTCAAGAACGTGGGCGTGCATGTGTATAACATTTCGTCCATTCTTTTAAAAAACAAATAAAAAAACTTAGGGCTTCGCTCTTATCGGAAAATTGGATGTCATTCATGTGACATAAAGAAAATATCTTCATTTAAGAATTACAGCAGCAGACGAAAGCAATGGAAATTATTCAATATACGATAAGTGCTTTATCTACGTTATTTAAGGTAGACTGTAAAATAAATCAGAATAAATGTAAATGCACTTAGAAGTTAAAATTCAGTAAATACAATAAATCAAAATAGGTTAAATTTATAAATAAATCGATTATGACTATAATATAGATCTTCAATTAATTTAGATTCAAATTTACCTTAAAATCAAATTTCATTAAATAAAACAAGAAGAATTTAAAATTAACCATTTTATGAACTAGAGGTCATTATAAAAAATGAAAAAAAAAAATCAACTTTAAAAATCAAAAGGTGGTAAATAAATTTAAAATAGCAATAATACAAAATATCAATAGATTTAAGAATAGGAGCTTTCCTTTACACATTTTTCTACGTTATAAAGTGGAGGAAAGATAAATATGCAAATTTAACGTTTAACGCCAAAATTTTGAGCTGTATATTTCAGGCATCTTGAAATTTAGGAATTACGGCATAATGTTAGAATCTCGAAACGTTATTTAGATGGAAAAATTGTGAATCATTTATGGGCTTTTAGCCCGAGAAAAATAATTAAGCAAAAACTTTTAGGGTGAGTTGCGTGATATGATAGATCTTTATTTGCCGTATCTTTATTAATCAGCATTCGTTGAAATTATACTAAAGAAACCACGTATTTGGGATAGGAGAAGGGAATCACTGTAATTGACGTTAATATGATTAGTCGGTTTGGAAATGGAAGTCAGTGAATTTGGTTTCTAGGAGGAGTAACTAAAATAGTTTTATAGGGGAAATGATTCTATTAAACGTTTCGCATTCTTTTACCAAGTGTTCTCTTTGAATACAATAATAGAGACCAATATATGCCATAAAGTAGTTTTAGGAATTTACAACGGAGGCAAGTTGGGTTTTCTTTGGCTCATACATATAGAAAATATACGGGGAAATTTGTACGCAGACGTAAATGTTTATACAGAGAAATAAAAATAAAGAAATATAATTTAAACTCTCTCGGACATGTTAGTGGGCATTTGTTAACACTAGAAAGGGGTACATTATGTTGGCCAAATTTGGGTGATATATAAGAGATTTTGGAGCCCGCTGGCTCATAGAAAAATTGTATCTCATCAATGCATGATGAAATACAGAGTCTGCAACACTGCCATAAGATAGCTGTCTAAGACAGGATCCCTGATATGAAACAAGAATTACAATATAAACATAGCTGTACATTTTACGAAAATCAGAGATTAGGTAGACATATAACATTTAAAATATAACTTCACAAGATTTATGTTTGGAAGAAAGGAAAGTTAATTTCTCAAAGTTATTTAGCATAATTATGATTTTAGGATTTGTTTAGAGTTCGTTTAATAAAAGGTACGGGTAACTAAAGAATTTTAATTCAAATGGTTTTTTAGGGTGAAACACCCTGGGGAAAATTTCGAGTGGCAGAGTCCAACCTTGAAAGCGTCAATCAGGCCGGTCAATGATGAATTAGGGAGATAATGCTATTAGGAACATCTAAAATTGCTTATTTATTTCAAGTAGTGGTTTCTGAAGGGGAATTAGTTTGGCAAAGAAGGTGGATGGTTACGCTTTTTGCATTTATAATTACAATACAAGAGTAGAATTTAGGGATAACTGTTATGAGAGCGATTTCCGTTCTGGTTCATAGAAAACAATTTATAGGGCACACTGTCCGAAAGAGAGAGTGAATGTTATAACATGCTAAATTTCAGAATTTTCAGTTATTTTTAAAGAGAGAATAGTAGGAAAAGAAATTCATAGTAGCAAGATAAATGACAATAAGGTGCAAGGTGCAAAAAGGACATAAAGTGATTTACTGCTATGTAGGATATCGAATGTTTTAGAACTCTTTAGTCCTTTCAAAAATTTACAGTGGGTTGTAAATACTCGCAGGAATGTGAATAGCTACCCATGGTTGCACACATAGCAGTGATCTCATTTACAATTATAGAGAATAAGCCTCTTGATTTATTTTGGATGATTTAAAAGGATAATGTTTAGTGAATGATAAGGAAAGATAGTTCCTAAAAGAACACCTTCGTCCCATCTTTGTTTGGAAATAAAAAGGGGGAAATTTACTTCTATTCAGGGTTAACTTAATTAATTATTCGTGGGGGAAAGTCCCTTTTTTAAGGTTGACTCGTTCGATGGGAAATTAAATAAACGAAGATTATGTCCTCTTAGCACGCATAGAAAAAGCAAAAAGTTAGAAAATAAACACATAGTCAAAGCAATATATTATACAATTACTTTTTTCAAACAACTGTCTTTGTCTATTGACGAAATTAATAAGGTATTTTAGACAGTTAGGGGGAACATTAAAATGTATTACCATCTTATTTCGTGGTTTACCGTATAATACAAGACGTAAAATTTAACAGTAGTAAGCACAGGAAGTAAAGAGACATGAATTAGTACATCTTCTAGAAGAGATTTGGTTTTACATCGGGAGAGAGGCGGTGTCTGTTTATATTAAGGTTGACACCTGGTGTTTCACAACACATGGTACAATACTCTATATAAATTTCATAAGGAAGAATAGCAGAGGAAAAAAATACAAAGATTAAGAGCAACATTTTTGTTCATAATGCAATGTTCCTTTTAAGGGTTCTTTGTAACATTGAACCCCCTCCAAAATAAGGTAAACAACAGTAAGACAATATGTTTTCAGGGCATTAAATTCTCTCAACAGAACTTTAAAAGGTTCTAGAAAAATTCTAATTTTTCATTACTAAATCATTAATTAAATGTAAAGGCATTTGTTATTTGAATTAACACGGGTTTATTCAATATTAATCCTTCCTCCCGTTAAGGGTCGGTGTATTTTTTACGAGTGACTTTAATTTTATTTTTTCTTAACGAAAGCAGCGCGAAACATTACACTGTGTAATTTTATACTAAAGCTCAGCGTGTTATATTACACCGAATAATTTTATACTAAAAGTTTTTCTGTAAAAGGACATTGCACAATGTATTTCGATAATAAGAAGCGTTATATTTAGTTTTCAATTTAATAATGATGAACACTGAGAGTTTAGTCATTAGGGACAAAAATATAGTTATAAACACATTTAAGTTAAAAACATCGCTTATCAGAAATTATGACGTCATATCCCAGCTTATTTACGGAAAGCTGATATTTCAAGGGACAACTAGTTCATGTTATTTCATATAAGGAAAGAAAAGTAGACATGAAGAGAAACGTATAGTAAGGGTGAGATGTAGACATGAATGATTTATAAACGTTTCCAAGGGATTAATTTAATGTATTAAATTATAGGATAGAAATTTACACTCATTTATAACAATATTTTAAATTGATTTGTAAATTATTACTAACCTTTATCTTTACACTATGGCATCGCCTTTTCTTTATTTTCACTCTACATCACTTTACGCACTAATTTTAAACACGTAAAGTAATTTTATACTTTCCGACTTTCAGCACGTAAATTTACACTTATTTTAGGCTACTTGTATGGTTAACTAATTTTTATTTAAATGTTAGGAGTGATGAAGAATTTATATCTTATTTAGACCGACTAATTCGGCTGAATGTTAGCTAAGCTTCATTTTTTTGGAGGATTTCTCTTGACGGTATTCCGGAGGTCTTCCGTATGGTCCTTTTTTCCGACATGGTTCCACGTCGCTCCGATCGGCGATAGCGTGTTGACAAGTAGATCTTTCGATGGTGTTGGTGACGGTCGGGCTGCATCACCTACTTCGTACTGTATAGATGAATAAACTTTAAATTTTACGGGCATTTCAAAATGTAAATCCAGGAAGTGGTGTAGATGGACGTTGTAGACTGATTACTACAAAGCTTTGTTGTTGGAAAGGTTCGCGCCCCTGCCTAGACTGCTCACCGTGATAAGAGCAGAGTGGCTATTTCCCTCAGCAGGAGTGTTGATAAATTTACTTATTTATTTAAATAAGTAATACCAAAGGGAAAAATTAATTGGGCGATTCTATGCTTAAAAGAAATTATACATTTTTAGATTATTAATTCTCACTATCCATCCTGTTTCATTCTCACAGTTCAAAACGAACTAATTCAATAATTCTCCGTCATTTGACTGAAATATAAGTAAATATAAATTTATTTGTAACGTCAATTAATTTGTCTACGACTCCTCGCTTCCTATCTTCATATCCTGTTTCTCGTTACGGCTCCTATCTCGGTTCTCATGTCAAACACGATTTCATACTTTTAACACGAATGCTACCTCGGAAATTATTGCTCGGGTTACTACATCACCTACACTTTTCTGTGAATGCCTACATTCTAAAAACCTACACTCCGAAGGTGCCTGTCGGTATCCCGTGAATGAATAAATATAGATGAAGTTTGGTTGCATCTTTCTTCGCATGTTAAGTCGTTTATCATCCTCGTTTAATTAAACGTGCGTTTTCTTTTTCTTAGTCTAAGGTTTATTTTTCTATCCTAACTACACACACTTAAACTCCTATCTTATCCTTTGATTTATACAAGCTTGAAAGCGAGAGAAACATTTTTACTTAGCGAAGCTTTACATTTTCATTAAGTAAGTAATTTCTTTTAGTGCCGAAGAAGCGCGATAATAATGAAAGACTGTTTTACTTAGCGAGTCCTTACATTTTCATTAAGCAGTTTATTCTTTTAATGCCAAAGCATAATGCTCATAAAAGACTGTTTTACTTCAGCGAGCCTTATATTTTCATTAAGCGATTTATTCTTTTTAATGCCAAAGCGCAACGATATAATTTATGTACAAAAGTCATTCATTGATAAAATCAGTCGGGCGGCCTTGTGTGCCTCCATAGACACTGCATGTCATTAAATCTATTTCTGTATTTTGCTGGTTCGTTTCTCAATTCCTTGGGTCTAATTTCTGTATAAATACGTCTGGCATCCTCTTCTTTTCGGATATTGTTTATATCTTCTTCGTGCTGGTCGCTCAGGGTCTCTACATCATCTAATGGCTTTTTCGATTCTTCTTCGTTGGCATCATCATCTTTTTGGATATTGTTTGCATCTCCTTCGTGTTGGTCGCTCAGGGTCTCCACATAACCTAATGTCTTTTTCGATTTTTCTTCGTTCATTCAGACAGATATCTAGTAAGGCGGTTCGTGGAGGAGAGGTCCTTTCCACCATATTTAAATTTAATTTCTCTTCCTTCACCCATACACTATTTGCGTGAAACGTCCCAACGACCAATTCGTTTTCATCCATTTCTATGGTTTACTCGTTTAATTTTTCCTCAATCAGGTACTCTCTCGCTGCATTTATTTTAAGGAGGGGATATTCCTATTTACCTTTTTCCCCCTTACTACAGGTTTCTTCCATGCTTATTTCCATTGTTTGGTGTTTTCCCATATCTGAGTAAGCTTTAGAGCTATTTACCCCATTACAATTATTATTGCGTGTTCCCGCGCCATGTTTCTCACGTACCATTTTATTTCCGATTTATGCATTTTCTGAGACTTCATTCTTGTTTCCGTTCTCACGAACAGTCACTGCGTCATGTGTTCTATTATGTTTGTCCCACGTGCCACAGTCATAGACACCATTCACACGATAGCTTTCCGTTAGTACAGTATTCGTACTTTTATTCATACTTCCGTTCACACATACTCACATACTAACAGTGAATCCTTTTCGAAATTATTTTCACACGCGCTCAATTTACAAACATCATTCACACAATTTCTTTCTCCTTGAACTTTATTTATATTTTCATTTATTCCTTTTTCGCACGCTCTATTCATACTCTCATTATTTAATATTGAATCGCTCTCCGCATTTACTTCTCTTGATGCAATTGTGAGAGCTCTTTCATACGCTTGTTTCTCGGCTTCAGACTCCGATCTCAAGGTCGGACGACCAAACTCTGAGCTCAAGGTCGAGCGGCATCCTCTCGTTTCGTTTTCACTTTCGTTTATACTCGAGTTACATAAATTTATCTCGCTTGCGTGCTGTTTTTCCTTCTTCATTTGCTCTGGCTCATTTACTTCATTTTTCTCTCTTGCTTCTTCTTTTACGGGATTTTGCCTGCTATTAGGGGCCCCTCGTCATTGTTGATTTTTTTATTCTTTGTCGTCCTTAAAGGAGACTTTTCGGGGGACTTATCTCTATTTTGGGGGAATCTGTCCTCCTTGGCCATGGGGAGTCGTTGCGGCGACCTTCCCAATTTTTTGTCGGGGTTCTTCCTCGGTCTTGTTCCTGGTTTCGGTACCCTCCGTCGGGGGTATCCCGGGAAGAATAACTTCTTTGATTTAGGTATGGCGAAGGGGATCGATTTCTTGGGTTGTATTGTCGGTAATCCTTTCTTCTCCAGTTCTCTCGTCGACGCTCATAAGGAGACGGTGACCTCTCATTTCGGCTTTCCCTATAATGAGAATAACCATTTCTTCTCCCTTCTCGTCGATATTCATAAGGGAACAGCTACCTCTCATTTCGGCTCTCCCTATAATGTGAATAATCATCTTTTCTCCATCCTCGATTTTCAGAATAATCATTCCGTCGTTGGTAATAATTATTTCTTAGTCTCTCTCCATCCTCGATCTTCAGGATAGTCGCTCCGCCGTTGGTCGTAAGAGTAGTTATTCGAGTTTCTGGTTGTCTCTCCATTCCCTTGGCTGTCTACTTTCTTCTCTTCCTTGATTACCATTTTTTCCAATACGATGACGAGTACCGTCGTCGTTCCTCATAATCTTCTTCCCGATCTCTGTTTTCGTTTTGCCGAAATGGCGACGCAAATCGTCGTTCTCCTTCCCTTATGTGCTCTCGCGCTTTATTTCTGTCTATTTCTAATGCTTTTACTCTCTCAATCATGGGACAGAACTTAGCCTTATGTCCTGTCCCTTCGCATATATAACATCGTGGGTTAAACGTTTGCATTTGCGCCTGCACTGCATTCACACTTATTACGTCAGTTTGCACAGAAGGACACGGATGGGTTGATAATCGTATGGTGGCATTTAAAGGAACGTTTGGTAAATATGGGTTTTGTCCGAGAAAAGGGGACGCGTTTAAGTAAGGTAAATAGGCGGGTTGATTTTGATAGGCCTGGTTTTGATAATATAAGGAATCTGGGATGGTAGGGACCCAAAGTTTTGATTTTGATAATTTAAGGGATTTAAAAAGGTGACTGGTTCGGAAATGATTCGATCATCGCACCTAATGCGTTTGACCTTTTTGTTTACCTCCTCCATCTGGTCACCATATTTGTTCCAGAGTTTACGAGGTATTGAATTTAAAATTACTTTATTTACCACAAAAGGAACATCTGTATTTTGTACCATGTCGCCCGCGTCTCTTTTCAACCCTTCGACTTCTCTTTGTATTCTATATGCAAATGAAGTGAATGACTCATCCGGACATCTACATTCTCGTTCGATATTCATTAACCTATTAGTAATCTCATCTCTCCTATTCTGGTAATAGAGGTCAGAACAAATGTCTAAAAATCATTTCCACGTTTTAACCTTTTCTTCAAATCCTACTAACACTAATCTACTAGGGTGGACGGAACATCTAATCGCTAGCGCAATTCGCATCTTATCAGCATTTCGCCCTCGCCCAGGAACTAATCTCGCAATTTCGAAGACGAAATCCTGAAAAGACATAACTTCGCACTACCCCTTGAGCTGCGGCAATTAAATATTCAGCTTATGTCCCACAGAATATGGGACAGATTTCAGCCGCATGTCGCAGCTTCTTTTCTTCCTCGGGGGAGAAATCGTCTTCCTCAGTATAAGGGGGATATTGGAAAGATCTAGTGGTTAGTATTCTATGGGGAAGAGCAGGAGTAGCTGGCATTATATGGGGAAGAGCAGGAGTAGCTGGCATTATATGGGGAAGAGCAGGAGGAGAATTTGGGGTGACGGGCTGCGCCTTCCAGCCGTTTCTCGGCTTCCTAAGCTAGCTTGCCTGTCTGCTGTCCTGACTAAGAAAGATTTCGACACTAGGGGTTCTGTCTAACGAAAAAGGCCAAAACTCTAAAAACTCTTCGCATAAATTTGGTAACAAAGGGCTGTTTCCCTTTTTAAGTTCGCCTTTGATTTTCTCAGGAGGTGTCCAGGAGGGAACGTGAGGGATTCTATTAATATAAAATTAGGTGGTAAAAATCGTGCTCCTGAAGGGTGTACCTTAGGTGTGCTACCTGCTACAGGAAAATTGTCTTCCTGCCCCCTAAAACCGGTTGCAATACAAACAGGTTTGCTTACCTTTGATTTTTCTTCTTCCTTTGAAAGGTTTATTTTCTTGTCCTCGCCTGTTGCTTGAAGTCTCGTCGCCGCTTCCAATCGCGACTGAGTAGCTGCTCTCGACCTTGTGATTCTAGGTGGAATTTCCGGTTTTCTCTTGCCCGTGTAGATGGTCCTCATACACGCTTCAGTCGGCTTCTGGTACTCGACGAGTGTCTAGGAAAACGGGGATAGGAAATACTTACCTACACCCCACACCCGACAGCATTCTATTATACTCGGTGGTGTGGTTGGCTAATCCCACCGGGCATAATAGAGTACTTCTTTATACAGAGTGCGCCGACTTTTGTCGTCGCTTGCAGAATCTGGGAGCTTTCCTTAGCCCTCTTTTCATCCGTCGAGTGTGGATTAACTGAGAATCAACTTTAGAATTTAGGCACTTTTTATCAGGTTTAAGGCAAACGACAGCCTGATAAAAACATTGTTTTAGATTTTGTGTCGTCTTTAAGCACTTTAATTGAATTCAAGTAAGCGGATTACAGGCAAAAGTTTATAAGGGTTTGCTTTGCTTTTAAGTTCACAAGGTTATATTTGAATGATTCTTAAATCTAGAAGTGACAATTAAGTCACGATGAAATAAATTAATTAAGTCTGCTGGTGTTTCCTTCAGTCAGATTCTCAATTCCGATATTCCGATATAAAGCTTAGTCCTTATTTGAGGTGAATGCTCCCTTCACCAAGGGTTTAAATTACGTTAATTGAAAATGTCTGACGACCCCCTTCTTGAGCTTCCCTGCCCGTTGTAAGGTCGCCTCAAAGCACAACTATGACATACGGGGCAACTCGCTCCCCGTTACCCGCGATAAAGATAATAACGATTTCTTCTAAAACTATCCGTAGTCTGTTGTAAAATCGCCTCGAAGCAAAACTAATGCATACGAGGTGACTCGCACCCCGTCACCCGCGGAGACCGTGGTAAGCAGAGCTCTCCTCGGAATCTGCTCTCTACCCAGAATCTGTCCTTCAATGGCTGGACCCTTCCTTATATATGAAGGAATCCATTCTCACATGCGTCAGAGAGGCGAGTCGCCGTGAGACGAAGAGAATTTATAATTCTCAGAGTCAAGGTTCCCATCCTGAAACTCGAGACGGATGCGAGGTGTTTGCTTGGAAGGCACACATGCGAACAGCGAGCGTATGATGTCGCGAAAGTGCGTCCAAGCGCTTTTGAGCGCTTTTGTTTTAATATCATATTTCATATTTCTGGCGTGTGTTATAAAGATGGGCGCCTGCTCTTGTAGGATATTCAAGAAGGTGGGCGTGCTTGTTTATAACATATATATATATATATATATATATATATATATATTTCCATCTCCCCAGTTATTCCTTAGTATCGTTTATATACAACACAACAAAAAGAATTAAATAAAACACCATTACATCATTCTGTTTCTTTAGACGAGTTAAGGGAAATAATTCTTGAAATATATAGGAAATAAATATATATTCATAAATAATATACATCAAAAATTCACACATTAAACGAAGGATATAACGGGTGTGCCATAAAAAGGGTACATTTTAAAAAGGCTATAAAATCAACATTTGTCATTTAATTTTAATAAAACTAGTACACAATAAAACATGTATTTATCTATAAGCAAACAAGTTTTCAGACTAAAATATCAAAATTCTATCAACATTTAACGAAAGAGTATGATTTTTCTACTTAACATGCAAAAATTATTAAACCTTTTTAATATTTTTTTCTGAAATATTTTTAACGTGAAATTTACCTGAAATTATTTTAAAAAATTGTTCGAAATGCTTTCCTTCTATTTCAATAACTTTTTTATTCTTGGCCCGAATTCCTTTCTGGCTCGATTTACTTGTTCCTGTGGAAGCTCTTGCCATTTTTTGAATGATGATCCCGCGTAAATGAGCGAGATCTTTTATCCTAGTCCTGTAGACTCGCTCTGCTAAGTTCTCCCATATTCCGGCCAAGAATAAAAAAAGTTATTGAAATGGAAGGAAACCATTTCGAACATTTTTTTTAATAATTTCGGGTAAATTTTACGTCAAAAATTATTTTTATAAAAAATATTAAAAAGGTTTAATAATTTTTGCATGTTAAGTGAAAAATCATACTCTTTCGTTAAATGTTGATAGAATTTGAATTATTTGATATTTTAGTCTGAAACTTGTTTGCATATAGATAAATACGTGTTTTTATTGTGTAGAAGTTTTATTAAAATTAAATGACAAATGTTGATTTTATAGCCTTTTTAAAATGTACCCTTTTTTATGGCACACCCGTTATATACATTCTTAAATAATAATATTAGTACAGGATAAAACTATATACCCATTAATATATATATATATATATATATATATATATATATATATATATATATATATATGTGTGTGTGTGTGTATATATATATATGTGTGTATATATATATATATATATATATATATATATATTACGCCCCGTTTGTGAAATTGCCCAGTTCATGAAATGGGCAATCTGACTGCCCAATTCATGTACTGGGAAAACTAAATCTTGCCCATTTCATGAACTGGGCAACTGTAGGAAGGAAAAATTGACTGAAACTAACATATAATTTTATGCAATCATTTATTGCACATCTATTAAAAAAATTGAATAAAACCAATTGCACGTCTATTAAAAAATTGAATAAAACCAATAAAACCAATTGCACATCTATTAAAAATTTGAATAAAACCAAAATTAACAGAGCGGAACATTTGTGGAACTCTTAATCTACATTTTCACATGATTTATGACTGTGGCAAGCACTGTTGCAACGAAGGCCGCATTTTAGATAGGAACACCGTTTTGTTAGGCAGCTACTTCTGCAGTGGCATCTTCTAAACCCCTGTCCATCGCAGACACTCTGTGCATGAACTATTTCCCGAATATTTAGTTGTTCCTGAGGAACATCTTCAGGTATAAGGTCACTGAAGCGATTTAAAGAAAAAATAAAACAAACATTTCATTCTATGGGATATAATGCCCAGTTAGGTTAATTGAATGCCGGTTAGGTCAACTGTATGCCCTTAACAATTGGTTGGGTTAAGTTCTGATATTTTCGTTAAAAATAACGAAAATATCACGACTTAACATAATATACAGTTAACCTGACCGGGCATTATATCTCATAGAATGAATTGTTTGTTTTATTTATCCTTTAATTTTTTGTTTTAATGTAAGTGAACTAATATTTGTCTTCATGATTCCTCCTTTTATAGTCCGCCTTGATCTCACATTCGTCCCCAAAGATAAAGTCAAGTCATTTCAGGTCAGGTCAGCACAAATTCAAGTCAGGTCAGGTCAATACAAATATGCAAACGGCACAAATGTGATATGTGTAGGAAACTTTTAATCTCCTACACGATGCTGCCCAGTTCATGAAATTGGCAGAAAATTTGCCTCGTTCATGAATTGGGCAGTCAGATTGCCCATTTCACGAACTGGGCAATTTCACAAACGGGGCGTAACATATATAAACAGCAAAACTTATATAAACTCAAAATACATACACCTTATGTTATACCGCGCTTAACTAAAATACTAAACTCGCACGTGATCGAGTTTACGGTTACATCATTATTGCCTTGTACTATACAATAAATGCGATTTAGCATTCCATTATTCACCACTCAAGGTATGCGGGTGCCTATACTCGATGTAAAAGGCCTTCATTTCGTTCAATACTATAAGGTTGTAATATATATTCTGCTCGATTTTTTTAGTTCATTCAGAACAAAAATTAAAGGACTTATAAGGACAAATTTGCTCGAATTTTTAGTTTATTCACAACAAAAATTAAATGACAATGACGAATTAATCATCAATATAATTCCCCTCTTTCTATAACCTCCCACCTGTAGAAAAGTTTTTTATGCCACGTTCGAAGAAATCCTTGGGTTCGAGTTAAAAAAAGCGATCACTTCGTTTTCGATAGCTTCCCTGGATTGCAACTTTTGTCCATCTAGGTGGTGTTGCAGACTTCTGAATAAATGGTAGTCTGAAGTGTGATGTCCGGAGAATAAGGTGGATGAGGCATTTTTTCCCAACCAAATGCCTCCAATTGGGCAGTGGCGATTCGAGCAGTGTGAGAGCGCGCGTTATCCTGGTGGCATAGAACACCTCTGCGATTAATTAATGCAAGACCTTTTTCTTGTAATGCCATCTTCAATCGTTGGAGTTGTTCGCAGTAGACTTCAGCTGTGATTGTTTGGTTATGTGGCAGAAGCTCAAAATGAATAATCCTTGCATATCCCACCAAACGCGCAGCAAAATTTTCTTTGGATGGGGTCCATTCCTTGGCTGAGGTTCAGGCTTTGTTTCACGGCTAAGCCACTGATGTCGACGCTTAATATTGTTATAGAGGACCCATTTTTCATCCCCAGTGACGATCCGATTAAAAAACGGTGCCTGCAGTTGCCGAGAATGCAGTGATGTGCAAATATCCATTCGATGTTGAAGATTCGCTTGTAACAAATCATGCGGAACCCATTTTCGAACCTTCACTACTTTTCCTAACAGCTTCAAATGACGATGAATGGTCATATGGCTAACGCCGAGTTGCAGGCCAAGTTCTCTTAGTTACCGTTGGGTTTTCCTCCACTGTTGCTTTCAGCAACTCTTCATCTAACTCATTTGGTCGTCCTGTTCGTTGATAATCTTTCAGACTGAAGTCTCCATTTCTGAACTTCTCAAACCATCTCCTACACATCCATTCGCTCACATCATTTCCATAAACTCTGAATGAATGTTTTTTTCGGATTTACTAGCGTTAGATCCTTTATGGAACTCATACAGCATCACATGTCGAATATGCTCTCGTGGGCTCCATGTTTTTTCAATTACTGTAATATCGTAAGGGTGGCGTTGTAACTGTATGAAAAACACCAGAGAAAATATTCATTAGCCTAATCCTACACTACCGTAAGTCATTCTGTATCATTCTATATCGTGATAAAACCTGTGCGAACCTGTCGCCGCGTGTATTTTGCAACATTTCTAAAACTATTTCACATTAGCTTGAGATTATTCTGTTATCTATCGTCCGTTTTCTAATCGAGCAGAATTTATCTTACAACCTGATATTTTTGTGCCCACCTTACAATTGGCTGGCAAATTATCTTTAAACACGGACAGAATACACTCAAAAGCACGCACAAAGAGGGCGTCGTTAGCCACAACATCATTATTAAATTCAAGTTTATAAACGATCCGAACCTTTCAATCGTGAATTCTTCTTCACAACGCATAGCAGCAGTTGAAATAATCTTCTAAATCGTAACGACAGCACCTCATTATATAAAGGTACAACTCTTCAGGGTTGACAGTGTAGGCGAACTCTGCCCTGTACCGCTCAAGTCCTTTGTACCAAAGTTCATGATATTTCGAACAGTCTAAACCTTTTAAATAAGCATCCAGCTCTAGACCATTCCCGCCATGTTCATTCCTACATTCGATAAACCCGTCGAGCAGGGCGGTGTATGCGTATTCAAGAACCGTATCAAAATAAACCATATCCGTAACACGTGCTTCTAATATAGGTTTTAGGTTGCGGAAACCAACGATTTCAAACATTCTGTCGAGGATGAAGCGGTTTCACGTGGGAACAAGAACGTTATTATCAGATGCATTCTTCCACATCAGTCGTATATCAATGCATGGCTGATCGTTATTTATACACAACGTACAAACAATGGAGTACGAGGGGGTATCACTAATTTGTTCTCTTCTTGTGCCTACATCTGCAGGTATTTTATAATGGTCCTTACCCCACTTCTCAACTATCACGAAGACTCTATTCATCTCCTCATCACTTAAATAAAGAACAGTATGCTGGTATAGGTCCGGCCCCGGGAGCCGATCGGCACTCTGACATTACGTTTACCAGAGTTTGCTTGTCTACAAGTCGTTTCAAGTACATAGTTAATGGCACCGGTTTTACGTCTGAACACACGCAATGACTTCGTCACGGACACATCGTATACGACATTGAGAATGCTGCTCAAAGGAAGCTCCATCGTTTTCTATTGTGAGAGTACACAACCAGTCGGGTCAAGCTCTGAGATAACTATGGGCAACCGGTGCGCTGTTTGGCTCGGGGACAGGTGTGGAGGAGTGAGTCATACCAAGCGTTAATGTTTCGTGTGCGGGTTTGTTCCAGCATGAAAGAATCATGCGAGTACTTGTCCTCATTATACCGGGCAATTTTCCGATACATGGGGCAATATCGGTTTTAATGTTTTAGCGTAATGCGCACTAGACGTTCATTTCCACAAATTAAACACATTAACAATCTGGCGCACTATTTGAGAGAAGCATGTGCCCGTATTTATCCTTTTTGTTTAACAGTCGATACTCGTCTCTAAATTCTATTAAAAACTCACACAGGCCTTTAGCCACAACCTCACTGCGAACCTCGTCATGATATATATGAATGTAGTAGTAAAAGTACTTTAGCTAGCTTGTCCATGATGACAAGATTTACATTCTCAGCCGCAGGGTACGCGTACTCGGTATGATGCAGCATGACATAATACCGCCTGTCAGACCACTCATCAACAAGAAGTCACTACTCATACCCGTTGCTTCTCTTCTGCACGCGTTGTTTCTTTCACCTCACGGTATATGTACGCTTTTATACAGTTTAGCCCTACAACGTAGTCCATTACATCGTTTGTGTCGCGAAATCCGGCAATGCTCTCGCCAGAATATCCATAGAGTATTTGAACATCTTGTTCCTCAAGCTTTGTGCGGTTCAATGTAGCCTTAAAAGGCTCAAAGGAGGGGGAGCTAGGCCGACTTTCAGTATTCACCACAGCTTCCAACTTTACCGAATACCACTTCATAAACGTCTAACACGCAATATCAAAAGTAGCCATCACTATTTTTCGTCTACGTGAGAATTCTTCAAATATACGTCTGAGATCTAGGGCTTGCAGCGGCCAACTGAGCACGCAGGGGTAGAGATATGCCCACGTAGTAGCAGGATTCAAGTGACCATTTGATTGATCCTACAGTGGTCGGAACTTCGGACTTTTTCTGTACATGCGCACGCACACACAAAGGAGAAAATGAAACCCTAATTGAAACATTTACATATTCAAATATACGTAATAAGTAAACATATCGTTAACAATAGACATACATGACATTCAGTTACTATGGTACCCAAAGGGTACGGTATCATAGGTGCCAGGCACCTAGTAACGTTTCCTATAGGAGTTACGACACACCTTTGTGCCCCTAAGTTCTTTCACACACCCCAGTTTCTGTGCCCGAAAATTGTGGGTTCCTACAGTCAGTTGAGGAAGTTTGTCACCCTCATCTTCTAAGCACACTAGCTCCTTCAACGAGTCAACGCCCCGTCAGTTCGCCAGGTTAGGCGTGATGCCCTTCGCCTTCACGATATATTTCAGCTCTTTCCCCACCCTCACCGGCACCCCATAAGTTTTTGGCCCTGTTGATACAAAGAAGTCAGCGTATGCACCATCAACATACTCATCCTTCATCTCGTCAGTCAACTCTTCGAGGAATTCCCCAATAGGTGGCATGTATTCACCCTCCCTCTCTGTGAATATTACGCTATTTGTGTCAGTGTACGGCACCCTCCGCCCAAGAGAGTGCAGTAGTCCCCAAAGCGTGGTGAATGCGTATGCCGTTGTGAAGCTGGCTATAGGTATGTTTGTAACACGTGAGGTATCTGTTGCCAGTTCGGTGATGTGGTACTTTATTATGTATGTGTTACCAATGTTCACGATCTCCATAACCTCTTTATGGGGGCATTGGCATAATCCCACACCTCGTTATAACTTTGGGCCAAATGAACGTTCTCCTTACCTGTATTCTATGCAAACTTGTCCCAAAGACTATTTAGGCATAACTTTGCACTAAAGCGTTTGCCAAGGTTCTTAACAATTTGGGCCCGGTCAAGTTGTATCACTTCACGGTCACGGTAAAGCTTAATATAAGCCGATTTTAACCCTCGCTCTCAACCCCTCGCGGGTAGCCTGATGCTTCTACTTTATCCTTCAGAAAAGTATTTATATATGGCGTGAAAAGGTTGGGGTTTCTGAAACCTCCACACCTCATATATCTTCAATATTCTGTAGCCATGGCGGACGGCTTCGGACAGCTCAGGACTTGTATATACACCTCTGATCTTTCGCTGGTTGGTTGTATGATTACAGGACCCATTATTCTCCTCTGAGCACTTCACGCACAGGGGAAACATGAGTTTGTGATCTATAACGACGGGTAAGATCGGCATCCATAAATCGCGAGGTGGGGAGCACGTCTACGAAAGAAAGACCGAAATAGTACCCGTTTAAAAGGTTTAGACTCTTCGAAATATCATGAACTTTGGTACAAAGGACTTGAGCGGTACAGGGCAAAGCTCGCCTACACTGTCCACCCTGAAGAGTTGTATCTTTATATAATGAGGTGCTGTCGTTACGATTTAGAAGATTATTTCAACTGCCGCTATGCGTTGTGAAGAAGAATTCACGATTGAAAGGCTCGGATCGGAAAGAAAAAACCCTCGAGTGGAAAGGAGTGTTTATAAACTTGAATTTAATAATGATGTGGCTAACGACGCCCTCTTTGTGCGTGCTTTTGAGTGTATTCTGTCTGTGTTTAAAGATAATTTGCCAGCCAAATGTAAAGTGGGCAAAAAAATAGTATTGAACGAAATGAAGGCCCTTTACATCGAGTATAGGCACCCGCATACCTTGAGTGGTGAAATAATGCTAAATCGTATTTATTGTATAGTACAAAGCAACAATGATGTAACTGTAGACTCGATCAATTGCAGGTTTAGTATTTTAGTTAAGCGCAGTAGAATATAAGGTATATGTATTTTGATTTTATGTAAGTTATCGAGAGCGTGGAACTACAGTAACAAGTGCATCGTATTCTGACATGCTTCGGAATGAGTTAAAACAAGCAATGAGTCAAAACAAGCAATTCGACCATCCAGCTTACAGTCCAGACCTGGCACTTTCGGATTTTTACCTGTTTGGACCACTGAAAGACGCTTTGGGAGGTCAGCGATTCCAAGGCGATGATGACCTGAAGGAGGCGGTGCATGACTGGCTACGCACACAGCCAAAAACATTCTTTTTTGATGGCATTAGGAAGCTTGTAGATCGCTGGACTAAGTGTATTGAGAAACAGGGAGACTATGTTGAGAAGTGGTGTTTATAATCTATCAGATGTGAAAATAAAATTGTGAAAATAAAAAGTGCGGATACTTATTGAATTACCCTCGTATATACCAAATGGCTGGTTACACCTTCTAATCTACTGACAGATTTATAAGCAAACTGTCAAGTATATCTGAATCGCGCAATCTGGCAGCTGAAAAGTTATATATATATATATATATATATATATATATATATATATATATATATCTGCTTTCTAAGTCTTCTAAGCCAACTGACGGATTTCGAGTTCTAAGGCGAGTGATGCTACCTGAGCTCTCATTAAGCTTCTGCACCTCGCAGACGCTGGATGGTCTCCTCTCTCTCTCTCTTAGGTTAGGGTTAACCTAGGTTAGGTATACCCCTTTCGGGGGTGAGGCCGTCCCACCTTCTCCCCAAAGAGCCTAGGTGGACATCCCCTTTTTTTGGCACCCTGGGGTGGCACTGGGGGAGGGGGTTGGCACCTTGCAACAAGGGGGTGGGGTGGGTGGCACTGGCACTCATTTGACCAACATTGCAATTGTTCTGCACTCGTCTTGTTTGCGGCCATCCTACTCTCGCCCTTGCGCCTGTCCTTCCTGTATAAAAAACTATACCTTTTCTAAATGCATTACAAAAATTTATTTGAATATTAAATTACGATTTTATATTGGCCATAATCTATTAAGACCAACTAATATTTTATTAATATATTAATATATTATTCTATTATATTTGAAGATCATCGAATTTTACACTGTTTTATATACACGGCATATAAGTGTTCACAAAATATAACACGATAAGTAGGAGTCAATACGTAAATCAACAAACTTTGATTACATCTTTGTGTTTTCAGATTTCAATTTGCATTTTCTCCCAGTTTAATATACTATACAGGGTGTTTCACAACCGGTCTGCCATACTTTGGGGGAGTGATTTGGAGGGTGATTTCGAGTAAAAAAATTAATACAACATCAGTGGTATTTCCAACCGTTGCGGAGTTATGGATGTTCGAAGGTGCACGGAAAAAAATAAACGAGAGTATTAATCTGATGTATTTATTGCTACATTTTGTGAGATACACCTTATAAATGTTCAAAATGTTCGCCACGTTTTTCATTGCACAGCCTTGCTCGTTCCAAACAAGAGTCCATTGCTCATTGAATCATTTCGGAGTGTTCTCGTACGTAAGCAGCAGCATCCATAATCCGACGAAAGAGTTCCTCTCTCGTTTGTACTTTGGTCTTGTATACCATCTCTTTCATAAAGCTAGGGACGTAGCCAAGGGGGGGGGCGACGGAGGAGGTCGCCCCCCCTTTGGAGTGTCGCCATGGAGAGAGACAAGCTAACTCTAAATTATGCGTCCGAAATATTGGATAGATATGCGAGAAAAAAGGCGAGACGGTTCTAGGACAACTGCCACCTGGAAAACTGCCACCTGGAAAACTGCCACCCGGACAACTGCCACCGGACAACTGCCACCCGGACAACTGCCACCCTGGAAAACTGCCACCTGGAAAACTGCCACCCGGACAACTGCCACACTGGAAAACTGCCCCTAGTGTTTATGCCCTTGTTCTGGCACGAACTTGTGTTGGGGGGTGGGTTAAAATGCACCCTGCTGGTTTTAGGGTTGGGGGGGGGGACGAGGTACTCGCTGATAGCAGTCCTTGTCATTCTCGATTCAGTTTTCACCACTCCGGGGTGGGTTCAGGAGAGTTGCGCGCCCTCCCGGTCCCTACCGCCCAAAGTCTTCTCTTTTGGCTACTCGGGTTATGTATCTTTCACACATATCACTTCTTCTAATTTTACCACTTTCTTTACGAACTTCTTTTCAAAAACTTTCTGGCGGAAATGCCCTCGTTAGTTTTCGCCTTTTTTAAGTTAAAAAAACTGGAGGGGTGTCTTTTATTTGTTTTCCTCCATTCTTTTCCTACTAGGTCAACATGCCCTCGTTGGATTATACAAGTTGATGGTGTTAAACCAAGGTAGCCACGAGTAACCTCGAAGCTCGGTTTCGACCGCCACCCTCCCGGTCACACTGGAAAACTGCCCCTAGTGTTTATGAAAATTAACAAAAAAAGATGTAAAAAAATATTATTTATAAAATAGACTTTTTAAAAATGGATATTTAACAATGAATTATTAATAGATATCTATACATACATAAAATAATATTAGAAAAACCTAACCTAACCTAACCTAACCCTACCTGTGGCAGTTGTCTGGGTGGCAGTTTTCCAGGTGGCAGTTTTGGGTGGCAGTTTTCCAAGGTGGCAGTTTTCCGGTGGCAGTTGTCTGGGTGGCAGTTTTCCAGGGTGGCAGTTGTCCGGGTGGCAGTTGTCCGGTGGCAGTTTGCCAGGTGGCAGTTGTCCGGATACCGTGAAACACCGTGTATATATGTGCACTTGCAATGTTGCAGATGTTCCGTACGTAAGTCTCTCTTCATACGGACGTCAGGCTGGTGACCCCACTCTAAACCTGATTTGATGTAAGATGGAGTTGTTGTCTTGAACTCTCTATTACTCTACAGTACATACCCACTAACCAGTTATGAAGTTTATCATTAGCTACTATAATTATATAATATGTACATATAGTGCGTGTAGTGAGTGTGCTCGCACGCAATACTGCTTACGCTGTAGACGTACCCACCGCACGCCACTGATATATATACACACGCCACTGATATATATACACACACACACCTTAGTTTTGCTTCCTCCCGAGTTGTTCATTCTGACGAAGGTCAAGCTTGTCACTCCACCTTAGACCTACAGTTTAACGTGGAATCCGAACCACGCCCCATCAGCGTGTGGAAAGATGAACAGCTGGGTTTTGCTGCGCGCCGCCTGCCGTCAACGGGTCTCGATCCCGGGGCCGATAGATTTGTAATCAGCGACGCTAACCACTACACCACGAGGCGCATATGTATATATGTGTTATACCTTTGTGTGTGGCTTCGCTTGGGTTCGAGGGAAAGCTCACGTATAACAATTAATAGGTACTCTTCTGCTCGGAGAAGTCTTCAGAGTTTCGTCGAATATGAGTGCGCTGATTTAAGGGATCGTAATGGGGTCAGAGACACACTAGTCAGCCGGAAATTTTCTTTAATTAATGTACAGGTTATAGTTCGAAATAAATCAATAAAGCAATGAATCAGTAAATCAATACGTCAATGAAATCAATAAAGCTTCTTAATTCTAGTTCTTAGAATACCATATCTTTGAGTCAACGAAACCTGGGCCTGCCTTCCTGCAGTCACCCCACAAAATAAAAGACCTTCTAGATACCAAAATTTCCATATTCAAAGTCCGCGAAAGCTATACAGGTCGACCCTTGAGTAACAATCCGGAGACTCTTTAATTAACCGTGTGTATCAACCTTTACTCTCGAAGTCTAGCTGGAATCTGTTAAGAGGGCGTAGGGTCCTTCCTTATACATGTATATCAGAGGGAACGGAAATTGTGGCTACGTCACCAGCGTGGGACGCTAACGCGAGGAGGGAGTTCATGAGAAAATCCCGGATGGGACTTTCCTCCTCCGTGCAGTTTTAGACTCTTTCATTAATAGGGTGTAAGTTTAGATGGTTAATCTTTAATAATAAATATTTTAGAGGGTTATCAGCTTCTTCCTTTATGAGAAGTAATTTTATTTCATTAAGTCAATTTAATAGTAGGGCGATCGATAATTGTTTCCCTGTTTCTCGAACGTATTCTAAGATTGTACCGTAAAGCCTTATATTTATCCATAATTTATTTATAATGATTCATTCCTCTCTTTGTATTATCGTATAATATATATATCTATATATATATATAATATATATATATATATATATATATATATATATATATATATGAATAAAACCACGAAGGGGAAAGAAACACAAAGTGGTGCTCAAGCGCTTTCGTCTAATGACCTCCTCAGGAACACTGAAGTAAAAGGAGAGTTCAAAAAATATATAGGTTACAAAAATACAGTGTGTGTATATATATATATATATATATATATAGTAAGTATAGAAATAAAATTGTGGGAGGAGCAAATACATTTGTACGGAAAACTGACAATTTTAGCACTTTACCCGAAATTCAACATAAATTCAAATGGCTTGTTTACAACCAATTTTTTTTATAGTTATTGTCTAAATGATACATAGGTCACAAAAGAATAAAGAAATGAAAATAAATATAAATTGGAAGCGCGAATAGATAAAAAAAAAAATTACAAACTGATGCCTAAATGATATATAGGTCACAACCGAAATACGTAAAGACATAAACCTGCGGATAAAAACAAAAACTGTAAGCGGAGGATACAAATTCAAGTTCAATTGGAAGGTTTACAATCAATTTAATAGATGATGCCAGAGTGATATATATGTCACAAAGAAATAAAATAAAGAAATAAACCTATAAATAAATTGAAACATAAATTGTAAGAGAAACGCACAAATTTATAAGGGAAAAAATTACCAAAGATTTTTATAGTTATTGTCTGAATCATATATAGGTCACAAAAGAATAAAAAAGTACAAATAAATATGAACTGGAAAACAAAATGATGCCTAAATGATATATAAAGAACTATAAGAATATATTCGACATACTGTATATAGGATATATATACACGACATAGGTATATAAGCCATATATAAGGAATATATATATATATATATATATATATATATATATAAGGGACAAAATTACCAAAGGCTTTTATAGTTATTGTCTGAATGACACAAAGGTCACAAAAGAATAAAGAATAAAATAAATAAAATTGGAAAAAATTACAACTGATGCCTCAATGAATATATATATATATATATATATATATATAAAATATATATATATATATATATATATATATATATATATATATATATATAGATAAGAAATACATACATGTACACACACACACACACACATATATATATATATACCATATATATATATATATATATACCATATATACCATATATACACCATATATATAATATATATATATATATATATATATATATTATATATATATATATATATATATTCACATATATATATGTTAACCCCCCTTTATGGCCCTTTGTCGGTTCGGATTCGAAGGGGGTTCTAGTTAGGAGGCTGCAACGGATGCTTCTTCTTTATAATTTTCTATAATTCTTTTCGGTCGCCTTAGGGGGTCGACACTCTGTTAATTCTTTTCTTTCTGCTTATTAATTCTTCTCTTTTTATAATTATCGACTTTTCTGACTAAGTTCTGAAGCGAGCACGGCTCGAAGGAAAAAGATAAAAACTTCTTAAAGTGTGGTTTACTTCTTAAAAATTACAGTTGGTACTCTGAATTACAAGGGTAGAGGTTCGACCTCTTTCGACCATGGCTCAGGCCGGAATCTAAAAATACTTAAGTTAAGGAGGCAAGGGGCTTCTGCCCCTCCCGATGAAGTGCTAATCTGAAGAAGTCTAATGAGAAGATCTCTAATAATGAAGATTAATCTAGATAGTGCCTTTAAATGAAGATGGTACATGCATAATATAGTCTAATGTTTGGGGGAGACAATCGAAGTTAAGTTTCCCCCCTTTTTAAACACATGATTTCAACTAAAAAGAATAAAAAATAAAAATAAAAAAGAACAGTAGTATCGCCGATTCGACAATTATGGAGGCGATATATTTCGTATTAGCACCTAAGCACAATTTTGAGTACATGACTGAGTACGTATTAATTTTGGTTCATTACAATTACGATTACAATTATGGATTACACTACCAATAATTCATATTCACTTATTATTGTTTTAATTACAATTCCATTAAAGTATATTCTTACATTATAAATTAAATCATTACATTTAATTAGTTTCACTGAAGTACATTACAAGTTATTGTTCATTACAGTTTCATTAAAGTACATTACATCAATTACATTATATTAAAGGATTACATTTAATTACATTTTAGCAAATTGTTAATTGACATATCTACTACTGAAATAATCTAAATAGGTGATACCATTGATAAATGAAGGGGAGTTAACCGTTGTTTCTATAATTTAAAGGGGATTAACAACAATGATTATATTTATAGTTAACAATAATTACGCCAAATATGTTAAATATATTAGAACCTGGTTGGTTATCAGAGTTTGAAAGTCTAATTAGCCAGCGATGAGGAAAGCGAGGAAAATACGATATTATGATAACGTAATACATAAGTAATACGGAATTTGAATGACAGTTAGGTAGAAATAGTAAGTAAAAGTAATGAGAACGGGATAATATGTGACGTAAGCCGATAACGAACTAGTGGACAGGCAGAGAAACAATACAGTATTATAATAACATAACACATGATAATGTTATAAATTCGAATCAAAGCGAAAGGAGACCTTTTTTATCTTAGAGCGTTCAAATTATGCTGTGATGAGTGAAATTTCTGATAATAACTTACTAAGCATTGTCTAGAGTTCACCTCGGGAGGTCAAATAATTAAAAATAAAATGAAAAAAATAATACGAGAACGTTTTCGAACGAAGCAAAAGTTTTGCGTTTCATAGATTGACACGAGTAAAAATAGACTGATAAGTTGATAGGGCATAAGTAGACAATAGGTAGATGAATGAATAAGTAATAAAATTAATAAGGATAGCGGTCAAGCTAAAATATGGAAGTATGGGGGCGGGGATGAGATGCAAGACCAATTCATAATTAATTATAATAACTTTTATAACAAATGAAAAATGGATGATGGATACGACTAAACCATAGAAAGGGTAGATCGTAGGGTTGTTGACACGAACAAAAATAGGAAGCTACAAGTAAAATTATTATCAAACTCGCGTTAAGCGATTTTGGTTCTTATGTAAAAATGGACATTCGAACATAAAACTATTGTCATTGTGTCACTTTTTACATTACTCTCCCCTTTTAAAAATGATATTTATTACAATAATTTAATAGGGTACCATTAATACAATACAAATGAGAAAATAAACATCGTAAGTAATGACGACATTCTTTACAATAGAAATTTTATACAGAATGAGTTCGGTAGTTGAGTACAATGCAGAGTAATCAAATTTTTAAATGACTTGCTTACAAAATTATAAAAAAAAATCAAAGATTAAACGACTTTTATACAAACAGAATAAAAGGATTAGTACGTTAATTTAGGACAAAACAATTAAGTTAGACAAAGTGATATGGTTAAATTTTTTACAAAATTTTATTTTTTCTTCTGTGGGATAAATTATATTCATAATGAAAGGTAAGAGGGAAAAATATAAATCATACAAGCTATAAGCTATTTTGATTGACTAGTTAGGTAAAAATAGAATTACGTAATGGATGATGTATAGACCTGTGGTCTAGTGTGTATTTTTGTGTACTAGGTATAAAGTGTAGCTGATAATTTCGAGACAGATTGTTAAATTAACTGTATAAATGCATGAGCAAAATTTATATATAGTAAGCAAAAATGATTAAGATTAAATTACGCGCAATGAATAGTTTATTGTGATATCCAATGATTTAGCATGAGTTATATATATAGTGTGCAACATGGCATTTTTATTGACTGTTGTAGGTAAAAATAGAATTACGTAATGGATGATGTATAGACCTGTGGTTCAATTTGTGTAGGGATTTGGAAGGTTTTGAATTAACAAAGTTTAAAATTATGTATAATAATTTAAGATGGTTAGGGTTATATATATATATATATATATATATACAGTGCCCGCGAAAAGTATCCGATCACCCTGGAAATTTGTATTTTTACATAAAAAACAATGTTTTAAATGTATACTAACCTTATATTAGTATTTTGTCATCTGTCCTTTGGTTTGGATGACTTGTTCTAGACGTTTTGGGCATGGATTATCAAGTTTTGACAAACTTCCACTGATATTTCCTGCATCATACCTTTTTGATGGCCTCTTGTATTTTTCGACTGAGCCAGTGTCGTGGCATTCAACCTTATTTTTTATTATTAGCCACATATTTTCTATCGATTGAGATCTGACTATTACCAGGCCAATCCAAAATATCAAATTATTGTCAGTAATCCATTTTGTCACTATTTTGGCCCTGTGACATGGTGCACCATCATGCATGTATGTTTTTGTCCTTTGGATTGCCATTGCCATTGGAAGTTTATCCTGTAGCATTGCTAAATAGTTGCACCATTCATAGTTGTGTTCTTCGGAAGAAAATATAGGTTTCCACGCCCATAGTAACCGAAACAACCCCAAACCATCACACTTGGAGGGTGTTTCATTGTCTTTAGGGTGTATTTAGGGTCCATCCTATTTGAGCCAATGGGCCGGCGAACCTTTTTTGGACAACTTCTGAATGTCAAAAATGTCGACTCATCACTAAATAAAACCTTCTTCAAGTCATCAACAGTCCAATGAATATATTTTTTACAAATGCGACACGTTTTTTACGCTTTTTTCACTAATGAACGGTTCGTAGCAGCATGGCGAGATGGTAATCCGAGTTCTTTTTGGAGCCGCTCCTGGATAGTTCGTTCAGAAACACCAGATAACAAATTATTCATATTAAATTTTATTTCTTTCGCAGTTATTGTTGGTTTTTCATACTAAACGTTTCATAAGTTTGTCTGTTCGTGAATTTGTTTTTCTCGGTCTGCCAGATCGTTTTTTTAGGGACTGGCGTGGTTAGGTCGGCATTGTTCTTAGCCCGTGAAACCCATAAATTAACGGTACTTTGGGATATGTTTAATTCCTTAGCTATCTGTCTCTGTGATTTCCCACATGTATGCAAAGCAACAATAGCACCTCGACAATCACTCTTAGTTGTTTTTTAGCACACATTATATATAAATTTTATTTACACCACTTTCTGTAAAAAATAACAAAATATCAATAAATTTACACAAACAGTGAAATCTGACAACTTTGAGACACAGCCACCCGCAACGAAGGCTACCAGAACACTAATTTGAGAATGCGTTGGATAGCTCTCATATCAGCGAGCAACCTCAAAGTTACCAGATGTCGCTAGAACAAATAGAAAGTGAATTATGTGTCTCTGAATATCAAGGGAAAATATTGTATTTTCTTGAGTGATCGGATACTTTTCGCGGGCACTGTATATATATATATATATATATATATATATATATATACGTTAAGGAATAGATAAAACAACTTAATAAATGCATGAACGAGAATTTATATATAGTAAGCAAAAATTATTAAGATTAGAACGATGATGTTTGCATACGAGTTTTTAATGCAAAAGTGACTGAAGGGACGAACGTAAATGAATTCGAATATGTGTCAAAAGTAATAAAATTCAATTAGGATTATAGATTTTACATAATTAATCAGTTACACGTATAAGGTAATTAAAAAAACGAACTTAGAGGACTTACAATTAATTGAAAGTACATCTCACGGTTTTAAAATTGAACAAAAGAAAAATAAAAATACAAATTAAAAAATATGAATCAATTATGCATTTCAACGAGCTAAATACAATTCTATAATATTCTAAAAAAAATAAAAGTAAATCGAACCATAGATGAATTTCGATCAGGAATAAAAAGTTATTGTAATGAAGGGAAGCATTTCGAACAATCTTTTCTTTTAATAATTCAATTGAATTTTATATTAAAAATTATTTTTATATAATAAAAAAATATTAAAAGGTTTAATAATTTTTTGCCTGTTAAGTAGAAAAATTATACTTTTTCGTTGAATGTTGATAGAATTTGAATTATTTGATATTTTAGTCTGAAAACTTGTTTGCATATAGACAAATACATCTGTTTTATTGCGTAGAAGTTTTATTAAAAATTAAATGACTGAAATTTAGGATATGTGCGGTCATACGGGTAAATTTCCCGATCGTACAGAGCAGGATAAATTAGGTACATGATCGATTAATTGTTACACAAATATATTATCACGTATACATTACAATAATTACCAAAATCGTTACAAACAATTGTAAAAATATTTGGTTACAAACAACAAAATGTCATTTCACCTATATATTTTATATACGCAATAATGACATGAACAAGAAAAAAGGTTAAACTAAAGACGCAACCCGGTCAATTCAGGTTGAATTAAATTCTTTTACAAAAAAAAAAGGTTGAATTAAATTCTTAAATTACATTCTTAAATTACAAAGGAAAAAGTTGAATTCAATTGACTGCATTGAAAACTTCGACTTAAAAACTAACTTTGACTTGAACTCTCTAACTTCAAATAAAACTCTGACTTCGAATATAAATCTCTCTGACTTCGAATATAAATCTCTCTGACTTCGAATATAAATCTCTCTGACTTCGAATATAAATCTCTCTGACTTCGAATATAAATCTCTCTGACTTCGAATATAAATCTCTCTGACTTCGAATATAAATCTCTCTGACTTCAAGTAAAACTCTGACTTGAGCTAAAACTGTCTGACTTGAGCTAAAACTGTCTGACTTCAAATAAAACTCTGACTTGAACTCTATCAAGTATTTCTATAAATCTCTGGGGCGGTTGTCCCTCTTAGATGCAACCTATTGACTTGAACTCTTATCAAGTATCTCTATAAATCTCTGGGGCGGTTGGCCGTTTTGGCGCAACCTTCTGACTTGACCTCTTATCAAGTATTCTGAACTGAAAATGGGCTGTCTAACTTGAACCTGCTTCGAGTATTCCTATAAATCTCTAAACTCTCTCTAAACTCTGTAAACTCTCTCTCTCTCTTAATTTGCAAGTCAATTCAATTCAGTAATTGAAAAAAATTTGCAAATAAAAAAATTAAAAAAAATGTAACAATATTTCATTCTAATGTACACGAAGGTACGATACTATTATGTTTGATACATAAATAAAATTATTCTATACTGAATATAACAGTGAAAATAACACTGAAAATAACTCTCTTAAAAATAATTAACTCTGTTACAATTAACTTCTGTTACAATTAACTTCTGTTACAATTAACTTCTGTTACAATTAACTTCTTTTACAATTAACTTCTTTTACAATTAACTCTCTTTTACAATTAACTCTCTTTTACAATTAACTCTCTTTTACAATTAACTCTCTTTTACAATTAACTCTCTCTTTGAAATTTACTGTTTCACTAAAAAAAGTGTATCACTGGTGTCTGAAGTGTTCACTGTGTTTTGTGTTAATTCTGGCTCCATACTAAATATTAACTGTTAATAGTACTGATTTTTTTTTCAAGTGTTTATAAATTTCTTAAAAAAACAAAATGTACTTAACCACATTTCTACGGGCGAAATCCTCAGAGACGTGTCCTGAAGACGTCTTGCTGGCTACTTGTTCCTGGGTGAAAAACTAGGCGTGAAGAACTTGGAGTCGTGACACACCGGTCAAGGGTGGATGTTACGAACTAGAAGTCGTGACACGCCGGTCGACTGGTTTTATCCTGATGCAGGGTAATTTCTATCTTGGCCAAAGAGTGGCCTCTTCTTAAAATCTTCTTCTTCTTAAAATAATCTTGTTATCCTGATGCAGGGTAATTTCTATCTTGGCCAAAGAGTGGCCTCTTCTTAAAAATCTTCTTAAAGTAATCTCTTATTATCCTGATGCAGGGTAATTTCTATCTTGGCCAAAGAGTGGCCTCTTCTTAAAATCTTCTTCTTCTTAAAATAATCTTGTTATCCTGATGCAGGGTAATTTCTATCTTGGCCAAAGAGTGGCCTCTTCTTAAAATCTTCTTCTTCTTAAAATAATCTTGTTATCTGATGCAGGGTAATTTCTATCTTGGCCAAAGAGTGGCCTCTTCTTAAAAATCTTCTTAAAGTAATCTTCTTATTATCCTGATGCAGGGTAATTTCTATCTTGGCCAAAGAGTGGCCTCTTCTTAAAATCTTCTTCTTCTTAAAATAATCTTGTTATCCTGATGCAGGGTAATTTCTATCTTGGCCAAAGAGTGGCCTCTTCTTAAAATCTTCTTCTTCTTAAAATAATCTTGTTATCCTGATGCAGGGTAATTTCTATCTTGGCCAAAGAGTGGCCTCTTCTTAAAAATCTTCTTAAAGTAATCTTCTTATTATCCTGATGCAGGGTAATTTCTATCTTGGCCAAAGAGTGGCCTCTTCTTAAAATCTTCTTCTTCTTAAAATAATCTTGTTATCCTGATGCAGGGTAATTTCTATCTTGGCCAAAGAGTGGCCTCTTCTTAAAAATCTTCTTAAAGTAATCTTCTTATTATCCTGATGCAGGGTAATTTCTATCTTGGCCAAAGAGTGGCCTCTTCTTAAAATCTTCTTCTGGTTAAAATAATCTTCTTAAGATCCTGGTAAAGGGTCTCCACAATGTTAGACCCCATATCTTCTTCTATGTCCCTATGGAGTCGTCTTGATTTTTATCCTGGTAGTAGGTCGCCAGCTGTTAACCCCCCCTTTATGGCCCTTTGTCGGTTCGGATTCGAAGGGGGTTCTAGTTAGGAGGCTGCAACGGATGCTTCTTCTTTATAATTTTCTATAATTCTTTTCGGTCGCCTTAGGGGGTCGACACTCTGTTAATTCTTTTCTTTCTGCTTATTAATTCTTCTCTTTTTATAATTATCGACTTTTCTGACTAAGTTCTGAAGCGAGCACGGCTCGAAGGAAAAAGATAAAAACTTCTTAAAGTGTGGTTTACTTCTTAAAAATTACAGTTGGTACTCTGAATTACAAGGGGTAGAGGTTCGACCTCTTTCGACCATGGCTCAGGCCGGAATCTAAAAATACTTAAGTTAAGGAGGCAAGGGGCTTCTGCCCCCTCCCGATGAAGTGCTAATCTGAAGAAGTCTAATGAGAAGATCTCTAATAATGAAGATTAATCTAGAAGTGCCTTAAATGAAGATGGTACATGCATAATATAGTCTAATGTTTGGGGTAGACAATCGAAGGTTAAGTTTCCCCCCTTTTTAAACACATGATTTCAACTAAAAAGAATAAAAAATTAAAAAATAAAAAAGAACAGTAGTATCGCCGATTCGACAATTATGGAGGCGATATTATTTCGTATTAGCACCTAAGCACAATTTTGAGTACATGACTGAGTACGTATTAATTTTGGTTCATTACAATTACGATTACAATTATGGATTACAACTACCAATTAATTCATATTCACTTATTATTGTTTTAATTACAATTCCATTAAAGTATATTCTTACATTATAAATTAAATCATTACATTTAATTAGTTTCACTGAAGTACATTACAAGTTATTGTTCATTACAGTTTCATTAAAGTACATTACATCAATTACATTATATTAAAGGATTACATTTAATTACAATTTTAGCAAATTGTTAATTGACATATCTACTACTGAAATAATCTAAATAGGTGATACCATTGATAAATGAAGGGGAGTTAACCGTTGTTCTATAATTTAAAGGGGATTAACAACAATGTTATATATTTATAGTTAACAATAATTACGCCAAATTATGTTAAATAATATTAGAACCTGGTTGGTTATCAGAGTTTGAAAGTCTAATTAGCCAGCGATGAGGAAAGCGGAGGAAAATACGATATTTATGATAACGTAATACATAAGTAATACGGAATTTGAATGACAGTTAGGTAGAAATAGTAAGTACAAGTAATGAGAACGGGGATAACTATGTGACGTAAGCCGATAACGAACTAGTGGCCAGGCAGAGAAACAATACAGTATATTATAATAACATAACACATGATAATGTTATAAATTCGAATCAAAGCGAAAGGAGACCTTTTTTATCTTAGTGGAATTTCTGAGTGGAATTTCTGATAATAACTTACTAAGCATTGTCTAGAGTTCACCTCGGGAGGTCAAATAATTAAAAATAAAAATGAAAAAAATAATACGAGAACGTTTTCGAACGAAGGCAAAAGTTTTGCGTTTCATAGATTGACACGAGTAAAAATAGACTGATAAGTTGATAGGGCATAAGTAGACAATAGGTAGATGAATGAATAAGTAATAAAATTAATAAAGGATAGCGGTCAAGCTAAAATATGGACGTATGGGGGCGGGGATGAGATGCAAGACAATTCATAATTAATTATAATAACTTTTATAACAAATGAAAAATGGATGATGGATACGACTAAACCATAGAAAGGGTAGATCGTAGGGTTGTGACACGAACAAAAATAGGAAGCTACAAGTAAAATTATTATCCAAACTCGCGTTAAGCGATTTTGGTTCTTATGTAAAAATAGACATTCGAACATAAAACTATTGTTCATTGTTCACTTTTTACATATATATACCATATATATATATACCATATATACCATATACAGTATATACACCATATATATATATATATATATATATATTATATATATATATATATATATATATATATGATGAATAAAACCATAAATATTTTTCATAAATATTTTTGATGAATAAAACCATATTTTCCATAAATATTTTTGATGAATAAAACCATAAATATTTTTCACGTGTCACTTTCGTGAAATAATTTTTCATATATATATATATATAATATATATTATATATATATATATATATATATATATATATATATAAATATATATTCACATATATATATACCATATATTACATATATACCATATATACCATATATATACATATATATATATATATATATATATAAGAAATATGCATACAACAATAAGTTGAAAAATAAAATTGAAAGGAAAGCGTACAAATTTATAAGGAAAAAGAGACAACATAAAAAAAAAATTACCAAAGGTTTAGCAGCCTGCCCTTCTTGTTTAAATCCATTCTGAAGGAATTCAGAGCAACGGGATCGAGTTGAAACAGACCTTTACTCATGTTAAAGTTATTTGTAAGTTTAATTATAGCAGACTCAAGAATATTTCTATTAACAATGTTGCTAGAGTGAAACAAAACTGAAGCATTATTCCAATCAATACAATGGGATAACTCTGACAAATGGACAAAAGGGGCACTGGACAACTGTCCCGTTCTAACGGAATATTGATGCTGTTTTACACGCGTTTGCAAATCCTTTCCCGTCTGACCTATGTAAAAGGAATCACATTGTTTACACCCAATTTTATAAATAATGCCTAAATTACACCAGTACACATTTGAAAACTTGTCGATCGATTTTTACAAACTAGTTGGTGATTCTATATAATTTGAGTGCGCTGATCACAAAAATATAGTTATTTTTTCCTTATCACGTATGGTGTTCTTACTACAGGGTGTGTCATAAATCCCCCATTTATCCCCAAATGTGAACCATCTTATTGAGACCAACATTGGATTGCACATGCTAAACCATAAATTTTGTTGTTATAGACTACAGTAACGCTTACATAATAATGTAGGGTAAATATATATAACAACCAGTCCCGTTCCCAGCAAAATACTCTCTCCCCTCCCGTCAATGGGTGGTTAACATTTGGGGACAGATGAGGTATTACAACACCCCTTGTAGCACGAAAACTTTAGGTGATAGAGTAAAACCTAATTAAAGCAGAATTAAATAGTTCCTAGCTCTTGGACAAGCATATTGCTTGTTTATGATAGAATAAAAAAATAACTGAAAGAAACAAAATATATTTACCTTCTTTACTTGCAAACATTTCAGGACTTATTCCAAAGACTTAAGACTACGAAGGTAGATCTGACTAATGACGACTAAACCGGTGCTTCTTTGATGTTTTCTTATGCTGTGCGTTAGGCTGATCTCGTTGCAGACACCAGCAGTAATCCGCCATCATATTTGTATGCCATCTTCCTTGATATCTTCTTTCCATGGTTTTGATGTCCTGGTGAAATCGTTCCCCTTGCTCCTCACTGACATCTCCGAGATTTTCGGGAAAACGGTCAAGATGCGAAAATAAGAAGTGAACTTTCAGGCTCATGTTGCAGCCTAAGGCGCAAAACTTTTTAAGCATATTTTCCACCAGTCTTTCATAATTTTGGCTTTTGTAGTTTCCCAAGAGGTTTTCAACAACATCTTTGAAACCAAGCCATGCTTCATTTTTTTTATTGGTCATTGTGTTCAGGAAATTATCGTCTGTCAATAACGTTCTAATCTGAGGACCTATAAAACACCTTCCTTTATTTTCTCGTAGCTAATCTTTGGATATTTTGAACAAATGTATTTGAAACACTCACCTTCTCTATTCAATGGTTTGACATACTGCTTTATCAAGCCTAACTTAATGTGCAAGGGTGGTAGGAGGATTTTATTTGGTTCAACTAGATGTTCATGTAAAATGTTCTTTGATCCTGGGGTAAGATTCTCTCTAGGAGGCCAAGTTTTCCTCTTCCAGTGCTGGTCACGTGCTCGACTATCCCATTCGCAGATGAAACATGGCATCTTAGTGTATCCTGATTGCTGCCCAAGTAACATGCAAAGGACTTTGAGATCCCCACACAATATCCATCTGTGATTTTGATACTGAATTTTTTCCAGAAGCAGTTTCATGTTATCATAGGTCTCTTTTAAATGAGTAGAATCAGCCACTGGGATTGATGCATATTTGTTACCGTTGTGCAGTAACACTCCTTTTAGACTGGTTTTAGAGGAATCTATAAACAACCTCCAGTCACTGGTTTGGTATTCGATGCCTAGCTTGCACACTAATCCTGTGATGTCCTTGCAAAATACCAAGGGACCATCTTTTTCGAAAAAAGGCACGAAGTCTTTCTCACGATTTCTGTACCAAGCGAAGTATGTGTCGGATGCCAATAAATTGTTCTCCTGCAATCTAGACCCCAAAAGTTCTGCAGAGTCCTTAGGCAGATTGAAATCCCTGACTAAGTCATTTAGTTCGGCTTGGGTTAATGGTTTAGGATCTCGGTCAGCTGTTGGCTGTTCATAAACATCATCATTGTCTGGATTTGGAGCTGAATCAGAATCTGAATTGTATTGATCCAGACTCTCGGTGGGCGGGGAATAAGAACTTTTGGACCATGGGGTACCAGCCTTATTGCAGATGGAAGACTTGGGTATTGAAGGCTCTCTTTATTCTTTGCATTATAACCTTTAACATTGCAAGAACAGAAGTAGCAGTCGTCGGTATGGTTTCTAGGCTCGCGCCATACCATAGAGATCCCAAATGGCAAACTTTTCTTTTTACCTTTGCTCCAATTCCTTAGTGCCGCAACACACGTAAGACAAACCTTGTGTGGAGCCCAACTTTTGTCTTGATCTCCTAATTTAATTCCAAAATAAGCAAGATAAGCTCTCTTAATGAAGGTCGTTACATTTGTCCTTTGTTTTACAACATACCGACCACAAATATAACAAAATATGTCTGGACTATGGGTACATCCTCTAGAAGCCATTATTAAAATTTTAAAGATGTAATGTTAAAATTATCTATCTGAAAAAAATGAAAAACGAAATTAATTAAAGATAAAAAAGGTAAAAAATTACAAAATGCCCCAAAAGTGTTTTGTTAATAACTTTAAAACTGTGGGTGATAGAAAAAAACTTGTAGCATTTTTGAATTCAGCGCAGCGAACTGCTTCAGAATCACAACTCAAAATAAAGAAATCGATTTTCATGCAGACCGGTGTTATTGGTAGGGCTATTTTTTACTTGATGTTTTTCACAATATTGTTATATGAAAAAACTACACTGATATCTAAAAGTTTAAATACATTAACAATGCCTAAGAAGCCCGGGAAAATGGAAGTAATAAAATATTCTTGGGCAAGGTGCGAGTGTTATTATTCACACGATAGAAGGTTCGTTTAGCCTTATTAAGACAAGATTCCATGAACGCAGATGGGTAACACAGCTCACTTCCAATACCGTTGATATTTTCCAATTCGGCATCGATGTATTCCGGACTGGTGATCTTAAGAGCGCGGAGAAACAGTAAGGAAAATATGACCTTCTTAATAGGGATGTCATGTCCAGAGTAAAAGTGTACGTAGGACAAATTGTTTGTTTTTTTCCGATAGATACCAAACTTAAAACCTGGGCTATCCCTATGTACACGCACATCCAAAAACGGGATTGAGTTGTCTTGTTCCACTTCTAAGTAAACTTAATGGAGGGGACTTGATCGTTTAACTGCAGGAGGAAGTCATCCAGTCATGACAAAGTCTTGTCCCCCATTCTTCGAACTATCTCTGATTCACATGTAAAAAATTCCAGGATCTTACCGAAAAATTGAATAACGTTCGCACTGATACCAACGATAGATTGATTAGTTTTGACGTTTGTTCATTGTTCAGAAAAGTGCCGATTGACGATATGCTTGACTTTCTCGCCCGAGAATTACATAAGTATAATCTGCCACTACCTGCACACATTGTTTTGGAACTTATTAAGCTTTGTATCAAGGATTGTAAATTCACTTTCAATGGCGAGCATTATCAACATGTTTTTGGGATGGCCATGGGCAACTCTTTGTCGCCCCTCCTCTCCAATATTTATATGGAGTTTTTTGAAATTACTTACATTCCGAGAATCCTGGGGGTTGGCATCCCATGGTTGTGGTACGTCGACGATATTTTGTGTATCTGGCCTATGAATCGTGACCTGGATGACTTCCTCCTGCAGTTAAATGATCAAGTCCCTTCCATTAAGTTTACTTTGGAAATGGAACAAGACAACTCAATCCCATTTTTGGATGTGCGTGTACATAGGGAAAGCCCAGGTTTTAAGTTTAATATCTATCGGAAAAAACAAACAATTTGTCCTACGTACACTTTTACTCTGGACATGACACCCCCATTAAGAAGGCCATATGTTCTTCAATGTTTCTCCGCGCTCTTAGGATCGCCAGTCCGGAATACATTGATGCCGAATTGGAAAATATCAACGGTATTGGAAGTGAGCTGTGTTACCATCTGCGTTCATGGAATCTTGTCTTAATAAGGCTAAACGAACCTTCTATCGTATGAATAATAACACTCGCACCTTGTCCAAGAATATTTTAGTACTTCCATTTTTCCCGGGCTTCTTAGGCATTGCTAATGTATTTAAACTTTTGGATGTCAGTGTAGTTTTTCATATAACAATATTGTGAAAAACATCAGAGTAAAAAATATCCCACCAATAATAATTCAACTTACAAATAACTTTACCATAAGTAAAGGTCTGTTTCAACCCGATCCCGTTGCTCTGAATTCCTTCAGAATGGATTTAAACAAGAAGGGAAGGCTGCTAAACCTTTGGTAAAAAATTTTTGTGTTTTCTCTTTTTCCTTATAAATTTGTACGCTTTTCTTACAATTTTATTTTTCAATTTATTGTTGTATGCGTATTTCTATATATATATATATATATATATATATATATATATATATATATATATATATATATATATATGTGTGTGTGTGTGTGTGTATGTGTGTGTGTATATGTGTGTGTGTGTATATGTGTATATGTGTACATGTATGTATTTCTTATATATATATATTTTTTTTTTATATCATTGAGGCATCAGTTGTAATTTTTTCCAATTTATATTTATTTTTATTTCTTTATTCTTTTGTGACTTTTGTGTCATTCAGACAATAACTATAAAAACCTTTGGTAATTTTTCCCTTATGTATATACTGTACATATATTCCTTATATATGGCTTATATACGTATGTCGTATATATATCCTATATATGTCGTATATAATGTTACAATGCTTCAGACCAACAAAGACCCTAGAATCCACTCATGGCTGGTCTACCTAACTGTGTTCGTAATTGTGTATTGTGTATGTCCTCCGTGGTGGCGGAGGGGACCTACAATTTTACGTGGGTTCCGAACCACAAGAACATAAGAAATGTATGTAAAAACTGCCTATACATTTGCAACGACCAATTTTTACGAAACTAAATAATTATCAATTTAAAACTAATTAATTATCGATTTAAAACTAAAGATAGAATATCTGGATCCAGAGGATCAAGTCATAATAGACTACTATCCACAAATATGTTACACTCTATATCTATTTATAACCGACATTCAAATATATAAGATCCAAAGGATCCAGTCAATTTCATTACGGTATCCATCCAACCAAAAATAAGTCACGATCCATATCGATTGCGGACCAAGTCAAAATTTACCACCATATACATTACAATATATATACTTAGGAGGAAAAGTGTAGGTGTGGCTGTAAAGACTGTACAGTAATGTAGAAATGTGTGTGTGCACCTATTTTGGGTCTCCCAGTTCAAGATGTTTGTGGGGCAAGTGAAGATCGTGAGTTTTTCAATACCTCACAGTACTATGGGGGGCACCGCTCGGCAGAGGAATCTCTTTAAATGGGGTGTGTAAGGACAGAGAGTATCCCCTAATCCAAGATGTATCCCCTAACCCAAGAAATATTCCTATACGTCTTTATATATCATTTAGGCATCATTTTGTTTTCCAGTTCATATTTATTTGTACTTTTTTATCCTTCTGTGACCTAGGTATGATCCAGATAATAACTATAAAAACCTTTGGTAATTTTTTCCCTTATAAATTTGTGTGTTTCTTTTACAATTTATGTTTCAATTTATTTTATAGGTTTATTCCTTTATTTTATTTCTTTGTGACATATATATCATTTTGGCATCATCTATTAAATTGATTATAAACCTTCCAACTGAACTTGAATTTGTATCCTCCGCTTACAGTTTTTGTTTTTATCCGCAGGTTTATGTCTTTATGTATTTCGGTTCTGACCTATATATCATTTAGGCATCAGTTTGTAATTTTTATTTTTTTTATCTATTCTCGCTTCCAATTTATATTTATTTTCATTTCTTTATTTTTTGTGACCTATGTATCATTCAGACAATAACTATAAAAAAAATTGGTTGTAAACAAGCCATTTGAATTTATGTTGAATTTTGGGCAAAGTGCTAAAATTGTCAGTTTTCCGTACAAATGTATTTGCTCCTCCCACAATTTTATTTCTATACTTACTATATATATATATATATATACATATATATAAATATATATATATATACTCTAATTTTGTAACCTATATATTGTCTTGAACTCTCCTTTTACTTCAGTGTTCCTGAGGATGTCATTAGACGAAAGCGCTTGAGCACCACTTTGTGTTTCTTTTCCCTTCGTGGTTTTATTCATCATAAATATTTTTCACATGTCACTTCCGTGAAATTATTTTCATATATATATATATATATATATATATATATATATATATATCCCCACAAGGGGGTTCTAAGCTCGTGCTCTTGAGTGCTCTTTGTGTTCGTTTGTACGTGCTTGTTCCTGGAGGTTTCACGTGCGCCCTCCCGGCCCTAGCACCCAAGGATGATGGGGCTCGACCCTGCAGTCCTTGTCATCCTTGGTCTTTTTCCACTTCGACTCTCCCTTCCACCCTTTCTTTTTCCTCTGTCTTTCCTCTCACTTTTTCTTTGTTTTTCCGCCGAGATATGCCCTTTTAAATAGAGGCGAATCGGTTCTTCCCGAACTTGAATATATATATATATATATATATATATATATATATATATATATATATATGTAAAAATGAACAATGACTAATCCATATTCATTTTTACATAAGAAACCAAAATCGCCTAAGCGAGTTTTGGATAAAAATTTATTTGTAGCTTCCTATTTTTGTTTGTGTCATAACCTTACGATCTCCCATTTCTATGGTTTAGTCGTATCCATTTTCCATTTTTTATTTTTTGTTATAGAAGTTATTATAATTAATTATGATTGTCTTGCATCTCACCCTCGACCCTAGATTATGCATACACATTGCATGTAACAGGATTGGAACCCGTAGTTGTACTTCTTAGTCATTAATACCCACTCTTTGTCTCTAATTCGTTCTTGTAAGTCTTCCTAATAATGATTTGTACTACACGTACAAATTCAATAACTATGACGTCACATTTTCCCGTCATTAATTTCCCTTCATCATATCTCTAGTATTCAATGTATGAAAATTCTTTAACATCATAATAAAAACTGTACACTCTATAGAAGTCATTATTTATATGTTATGTAGTATAAATATTATTATTCAACCATATTCATCCATACCGTATGTGCCCATGTACTTTGTATTATATTTCTAAAATCTTAATTGTCTATTAATATGAAACACTGTAACAAAACAAAGTTATAGTAACTGTTTAATTATAATTAACTGTAATACTTTTAATTTAATATAATGTAATGTACTTTAATGAAACTGTACTTAATGATGTAATGTACTAAATAACGTAGTCAATGTACTTTAATGAAATTGTAGTTAACGATAATAAATGAATTGATAATTATAATCATAGTTACAGTCGACCAAAATTACAATGTACTCAATGTCCGACCCGACATTATGTCGCCATAAGGAATGTAGAATCGGCGATACTGTTGTAATTTTTTTATTATTATTTTTCCGTTGGCATAAATTTTGATGTGCTTTCTACTTTGCCAAATAATTGATGACTTGTTGTTTTTTAAAATCTCATAATCATCTTTTTAGATTTAGCTTAATAATGAATCCTGAGTAACTTTTGCCATGTCATGTTTTGTATACATTCTTTCTTCGTTATAAAAGATGAAGTCATCTCTTACCTAAGCATTTAATTGTAAATCTAAACCTTTAATTTTTACTCATATGCATATTTTAGTGTGAAGATGCATAGTTCAATTTCCACTTTTAGTTAACTTGGCAGATCATGATAACATCAGATCTGAAAATATGCAAGTTAAGATGAAAATATGGCTTCATCTTCAAATATCTTGTTTATTCGTTTAAACCTTACCAACTTTATTTTCAAATATTGTACAAAAAATAATGCAGCCTCTTCAACATTTAATAATGATGATGTTAGTAGAATCGGGTATATAAACCCCACAAATTTCTCCCATATTTTGTTCTGATTCCAACTACGAGGCTGAGCATTACCTGTAACAGTTTAGGAGTAAAACACAGTAAGAAAAAGTCTTTATCTTCTCCTTCGAGCCGTGCTCTCTTCAGAAAACTTAGTCATTAGAATCTCCCGATAAGTTACAAGAAGAATCGGGGAAACCCAAAGAATTTAATAAGCCTCTCAGAATCCTCCGAGCCACTAAAGAAGAACTCGGAGAGTAGTATAGAAGAAAACCACTTCAAGTCACACATCCGTTGCTTGCCTCCTAACCAGAACCCCGTCGATCCGAACCACCCAGGGCCATAGACGGAGGGGTTAACATATATATATATATATATATGATAAATAAAACCACGAAGGGAAAAGAAACACAAAGTGGTGCTCAAGCGCTTTCGTCTAATGACATCCTCAGGAACAATGGAGTGAAAGGAGAGTTCAAGACAATATATAGGTTACAAAATAAACATATATATATATATATATATATTATATATATATATATATATTATATATATATATATATATATATATATATATTATATATATATATAGTAAGTATAGAAATAAATAACAAAATTGTGGGGAGAAACACATTTGTACGTAAAAATGACAATTTTAGCACTTTGCCCGAAATTCAACATAAATTCAAATGGCTTGTTTCCAACCAATTTTTTATAGTTATTGTCTGAATGGTAAACAGGTCACAAAATAATAAAGAAATAAAAATAAATATAAATTGGAAAAAACTAAAAAAAATGCCTTAGTGATATATACGTCACAACCGAAATAAACATAAAGAAATAAACCAACAGATAAAAAAAAAAAATTGTAAATGGAGTCTACAAATTCAAGCTCAAAAGGAAAGTTTACAATCAGTTTAATAGATGATGCCAAAATGATATATATGTCACAAAGAAATAAAATAAAGAAATAAACAAAAAAAAATAAATTGAAAAATAAATTGTAAGAGAGGCACCCAAATTTATAAGGGAAAAAAATTACCAAAGGTTTTTTAGTTATTGTCTGAATCATGCATACTATGGTCACAAACGAATAAAAAAGTACAAGTAAATATAAATTGGAAAACAAAATGATGCCTAGATATATAAAGAACTATAAAAATATATGCGACATATATAAGGTATATATATATATATATATATATGAAATATAAACACAATATATATGAGGAATATATATATATATACACATAAGGGAAAATTACCAAACCTTCCTCAGTCTTTGGTTAACATAGTTAAAGGCCTTGTCTATGGTGCTGCGAATAATACTTACGAAGATAACTTTCCTAAACGTTTCCGCAATAGCCTTTCACAATTAAAAAAAGATAGTGAGCTCCATATTACTAAAGCAGACAAGGCTAACACCTTAGTCATTATGGACAGAGTGGACTACATTGGAAAGATGAACGAGCTGCTTCAGGACCCCGCCACATACGTGAAACTTAGGAAGAACCCGCAGGATGATGTCATCAAATCATTCAATAGTGGCTTGAAACGCATTCTCAAAGATCATAAGGACTTAATTCCCCTTTTCTTGTCCACTTCACCTTCTCTGCCTTACCTTTATGGTCTTATTAAAACCCACAAACCGGGCAACCCTATGCGCCCTATTATTAGCTCGGTGGGCTCTATTACCTATAAACTCTCCAAATGGCTTGTTAATGTCTTGTCCCCCATTCTTGGAACTATCTCTGATTCACATGTAAAAAATTCCATGGATCTTACTGAAAAATTGAATAATGTTCGCATTAATTCCAACGATAGATTGGTCAGTTTTGACGTTTGTTCATTGTTCATAAAAGTGCCGATTGATGATATGCTTGACTTTCTCACCCGAGAATTACATAACTATGATCTGCCATTACCTGCACACATTGTTTTGGAACTTATTAAGCTTTGTATCAAGGACTGTAAATTCACTTTCAATGGCGAGCATTATCAACAGGTTTTTGGAATGGCCATGGGCAACCCTTTGTCACCCCTTCTCTCCAATATTTATATGGAGTTTTTTGAAATTACTTACATTTTGAGAATCTTGGGGGTTGGCATCCCATGGTTGCGGTACGTCGACGAGATTTTGTGTATCTGGCCCATGAATCGTGACCTGGATGATTTCCTCCTTCAGTTAAATGACCAAGTCCCCTCCATTAAGTTTACTTTAGAAGTGGAACAAGACAACTCAATCCCGTTTTTGGATGTGCGTGTACATAGGGATAGCCCAGGTTTTAAGTTTAGTATCTATCGGAAAAAAACAAACAATTTGTCCTACGTACACTTTTACTCTGGACATGACACCCCTATTAAGAAGGCCATATTTTCATCAATGTTTCTCCGCGCTCTTAGGATCGCCAGTCCGGAATACATCGATGCCGAATTGGAAAATATCAACGGTATTGGAAGTGAGCTGTGTTACCCATCTGCGTTCATGGAATCTTGTCTTAATAAGGCTAAACGAACCTTCTATCGTGTGAATAATAACACTCGCACCTTGTCAAAGAATATTTTAGTACTTCCATTTTTCCCGGGCTTCTTAGGCATTGCTAATGTACTTAAACTTTTGGATATCAGTGTGGTTTTTTCATATAACAATATTGTGAAAAACATCATAGTAAAAAATAGCCCTACCAATAATTTGGGCATTATCTATAAAATTGGGTGTAAGCAATGTGATTCCTTTTACATAGGTCAGACGGGAAAAGATTTGCAAATGCGTGTAAAACAGCATCAATATTCCGTTAGAACGGGATAGTTGTCCAGTGCCCTTTTTGTCCATTTGTTAGAGTTATCCCATTGTATTGATTGGAATAATACTTCAGTTTTGTTTCACTCTAGCAACATTGTTAATAGAAATATTCTTGAGTCTGCTATAATTCAACTTACAAATAACTTTAACGTGAGTAAACGTATGTTTCAACTCGATCCCGTTGCTCTGAATTCCTTCAGAATGGATTTAAACAAAAAGGGCAGGTTGCTAAACCTTTGGTAAAAATTTGTTTTTTGTCTCTTTTTCCTTATAAATTTGTATGTTTCTCTTACAATTTTATTTTTCAATTTATTGTTGTATGCGTATTTCTTATATATATGTATATGTATGTATGTGTATGAATATATATATATATAATATATATATGTGTGTGTGTGTGTGTGTGTGTGTGTATATATATATATATATATATATATATATATATATGATGAATAAAACCACGAAGGGAAAAGAAACACAAAGTGGTGCTCAAGCGCTTTCGTCTAATGACATCCTCAGGAACACTCAGGAACATCCTCAGTGTTCCTGAGGATGTCATTAGACGAAAGCGCTTGAGCACCACTTTGTGTTTCTTTTCCCTTCGTGGTTTTATTCATCATAAATATTTTTCACGTGTCACTTTCGTGAAATAATTTTCATATATATATATATATATATATATATATATTATATATTTGGTTATGCGGGTGTATATGTGTACATGTGTAGTTGTACGTATTTCTTATTTTTTTTTTTTTGTCTTTATATATCATTGAGGCATTATTTGTAATTTTTCCAATTTATATTTCTTTTTATTTCTTTATTCTTTTGTGACCTACGGATGTTTCAGACAATAACTATAAAAACCTTTGGTAATTTTTCCCTTATGTGTATATATATATATATATTCCTCATATATATTGCGTTTATATTTCATATATATATATACCTTATATATGTCGTATATATTTTTATAGTTCTTTATATATCATCTAGGCATCATTTTGTTTTCCAATTTATATTTACTTGTACTTTTTTATTCGTTTGTGTCCATAGTATGCATAATTCAGACAATAACTAAAAAACCTTTGGTAATTTTTTTTCCCTTATAAATTTGGGTGCCTCTCTTACAATTTATTTTTCAATTTATTTTTTTTCGTTTATTTCTTTTTATTTCTTTGTGACATATATATCATTTTGGCATCATCTATTAAATTGATTGTAAACTTTCCTTTTGAGCTTAAATTTGTAGACTCCATTTACAATTTTTTTTTTTTTTTTATCTGTTGGTTTATTTCTTTATGTTTATTTCGGTTGTGACGTATATATCATTAAGGCATTATTTTGTAATTTTTTCCAATTTATATTTATTTTTATTTCTTTATTCTTTTGTGACCTGTTTACCATTCAGACAATAACTATAAAAAAATTGGTTGGAAACAAGCCATTTGAATTTATGTTGAATTTCGGGCAAAGTGCTAAAATTGTCATTTTTCCGTACAAATGTTTGCTCCTCCCACAATTTTTATTTTTATTTTTATACTTACTATATATATATATATATATATATATATATGTTTATTCTTGTAACCTATATATTGTCTTGAACTCTCCTTTCACTCCATTGTTCCTGAGGATGTCATTAGACGAAAGCGCTTGAGCACCACTTGGTGTTTCTTTTCCCTTCGTGGTTTTATTTATCATAAATATTTTTCACGTGTCACTTCGTGAAATAATTTTCATATATATATATATGGGGATGTCAAAACTGAGCCGTATTCCAGTTTGGTATGATCAGTGTTTTCAGTAAGGGCATCACTACTTTCTTGTCCCCCCTTTTAAAAGTTAATGCAGACAATAAAGTGCAGGAGACCGAAGCCGCCCAGAGGCAGAAAAACACGCAGAAGATTACTAAGATGTTGTTAGTATCTGTCCCATAATTCTTTTTGCCTTGTTTATTGCTAACTGATTTTGTCTGAAATTTCGCTTTGTCGATCATTATAATTCCTCGGTTCTTTGCTTTTGTACTTATCTAGCTTTTCTGCCTATTTTGGGGCATAATATTTTATTTGATTCAGTTCCTCATTTCTTCCATATTTTAAAAGCTGAAAATTTTCGATGTTAAATTTTATTGTTTTTTCTTCTGACCATCTGTATATTCTGTTTGTGTCCGTCTTTAAGGATTTCACATCATCTGCATTTCTAATTTTTCTGCTGATTTCTGTATCGTCAGCAAAGGAGTCACTGCGCTATTGTTGGTTACTTCGTTGTCTATGTCTGTTAGCACGATAATGAATAGGAATGGGTTAATACTGTTCTTTGTTGTACTGAGCTACGTACTTCGATTCTGTTGATAATATAATATTCCATGGATTTTAACAACTTACTGACGTTGTCTGAGGAAGTTATAGATCCATTTTCTCACTTCACCTGTTATTCCCATATGTTTAATTTCATGTACTATTATACTATGAAAGCATTTGTCACATGCTTTAGCAAAGTCCGTGTATATTAATTACATCGTAATTTTCATTACTTTCAAGTGCGTCTGTGATATTATTATAATCAGTGCTGTGCCCGCTAACGCTAACTTGCAGTTAGTGCTGCTTCAGTCTTTTATAATGGAGATTGCAGTCGGCGAACCAAATTTTAGTACAAGTGGTTTTGAAAAATTAGCGATTAGTGGTTAGCGATTAACTTTCTTTAAAAACTTAACGCCGCTACCTGTTCCGTTAACAATTTTGAAAATTTGCGGCGCTAACAGTATCGCTAATAAAAAGTTAGCGGCGCTAATCCCAGCACTGATTTATAATGCTCTCTTAGTTGTAATAAGCACGATCTTCCTGATCGAAGAAATCTGTCTCCTTTAAAAAGTAGGGACAATGTTTGCCCTCTTCAGGATGTCCAGTATTTCTCGTGTCCAGAGATCTTTTCTATATCCAATACAAAGGTGTAGCTATTTCATTCTTACAGATTTTAATGTCTCTGTGTGTTTTCTTCCTTCAGTTCTACGTTAAATCATTATAATTTTTCCAAGGAACTAGGTAATCACAGTTTCTATGTAAGTTTTATGCTTAGATGATTAGTTAATACCCTAGAAAATAGGCGTGGCTTCATTACCTGTAACCACACCTAACTTCCTGTCTACTGTATCCCAACTTTTGTAACCAGTGGTACCGATGATGTGTTTCTTAAGAAGAATCAAAGAAAAAAATAATGCGGGTGCTTTAATAGTTAATATAAATAAGGATTAACTCTTAATTCATAAATAAAGGCCCTCTGTGGCATTTTAAGGCAACATGAAACTTAGGCAAAGACATAAAAACAATGAGACACTTAAACATATTAAAACATGTTGTAGTTACAGGCATAAGTAGGCCTACAGCTTCAGGTTATTTTAACCCTTTAACGTCGGAATGTTTTATAAAGTTAAGTTATGAATGCGTGTATTTGAAACGTTACCAATTTGGGATCACCTGAAGATCAGGGCCCCCAGCCTTCTTTAGTTAGCTTTATAAGGCTAACTAACGAAAATATCACGACCTAACCTAACCAATCGTCAAGGCCGTACAGTTGACCTAACGATTGGTTAGGTTAGGTCGTGATATTTTTGTTAGTTATCCTTATAAGGCTAACTAAAGAAGGCTGGGGGCCCTGATGTTCAGGTGATCCCCAATTTGTACCAGTCGTTCATATTAATTGCATTGTATTTATAAATATCTTTGTTCAGATACTACAACTTACAGTCGGTGATGTTTACGTTATTCACGTTAAAGAATTTCTATAAATACATTTTATGTATTGTAACTTCAGTAGCAATTATAAAATTTGTAGAATGTAAAAAACAAAAAATTAAGAACTTGAGTGAAGAATAAATTTTAGTAAGTTTGAAATGTTAGTTTTTGCATTTTAACCCTTAATCCCTACCTATTATAAAAGTTACGATACCCGAGGTACTGGGGTACACCAGTACCCCTGGTAGGGTTTAAGGGTTAAAGGTGAAACTTTTCTATTCTTAACACGTACCTTTTACTTTTGATTTGAAATCATTATCTAATTTGAAATTATTATTTTCGACAGATTTTCGACGAAATAGGAGGGGTTTTCCACTTGTGCACATCTTCCGTTTGGAATGGCATCGCAATGGCATGTCTCGATATGACTAAAAACACACCAAACAGAAAACTCATGGAGATCTCGGAATGAGAGTTTGTGATTATCCTATTATACAGGTACAACAGGATTACGAACACGAATAAATACAATTTCAAAATAAATTAGAAATTATATGCGCGTTTGAAGGAATAGAATTCGTAAGGCATGGTAAGATTTTGATTCAGCAAATTTGTTCATAGAAGATAGTGTACGTTTTGTGGAATAGGTAATTATTAATGAGTGACTGTGTAGATTAATTGGTAAAAAGTGAGTATATTATACATAAAACTTAGACAAAACGAAATAGTAGCACATTGTCAATCGCTCGAAAATTTAATTTCTATATGTATGTATACAGTAAGTTTAATTTATTTATGTATGTATAATTTTTAAGTAGTCACGCATAAGGAATCAATTATAATCAGGGACTTTAACTGCCCAAATTTGTTAATTACTCGTATAATACCTTAAACAGCAGTGCTGAGGGTATATATCTGACAGATGATTTTACAAGATATTTTTCAGAAAGTATTAGAGTCGACGGGTATTGAGAACGTTTTAGACTTCATCATAACTACTAAAGAAAATTTAGTTAAAAAAGTAGACGTCGGAGAAAGTTTAGGTAATAACTGTCATGATATGATACATTTTTCGGTTTTTAATGTTAAAAGTCGTAAAGAATAAAGTAATCGTGTCTGATTTTAGGAGAGCAAATTTCGATTATTTCAGGGTTTTAAATTTAATGAATTGGAATAAACAGTTAGCGGTAGATGGCGTTCTCAGCATTTAGGATAATTTAGAAACAAATCACTATCAACAATTACTTTAATTACTAATTACAGTTACTAATCATAGGCTTCATATCGTTTCTGCATGTCTCTATCGTTTAATTCATTAACAAATGATGGGCCGATTGGGCCGTATGGTTTCATGCCGAAATCTTTTGTCATGTGATTTCTCATTGTGGACATGGGGACTGCAAGTTCTTGTGATCGTTTCCGAAGTGATTATTTCGGTGGACGAGCCACCGATGCAATCACACCTTCATATTGTTCTGCTCGCGTTGTTGGTCTTCCCGACCGTGGTCTGTCCTTGATGGAGCCAGTTTCAAACAGCTTTTTCTCCCAGCGTAATACCGTCTTGTTTGGTGGTGCAGCCTGATTGGATCTTGTGTTGAAATTATTCTGGATATCATGCATCGTTTTGCCAGTATGTGACCTTTCATGAGCCCATGTGCTCATCACTATCCTTTCCTCCAGAGTGTAAGTGAACTGGTCTGCCATTGTTCACACAACTCTAACACCTGGAAAATAAAATAAAATGTTAATGAATCACATATAAATTCAATTAATCACACAAAATAAAATTTGTATTACAATATGTACATTTTGTAAGGGGTGACGGGACTTTTCGAACACCCTGTACAGACTTAAGTAGGAAGTGTGATTAGAAGTGTGATTGGAAGTATGAAACACGAATTTAAAATTCAGGCAACGAGTGAATGCAAAGAAAAGACAAAAAAAAATTATGATAATGTGAGTTATAGAAATCTGTCGAAGGATAATATTGGACCCTTCGTAGATTCAAGCGGTAACCTAATAGATAACTGTGAGGAGACAGCTGCAATTTTAAATAACCTTTTGCATCGGTCTTTACTCTTGAAGATACGTCTTTTCTTCCAGAGGCTAGTAACATGTTCAATAATGTAACTGTGTTTCCATTATTTACTGACATAACTGTTTACTCAGAAGAGATTTCTTCCGCTACATAGACAAATTAAATTTAATAAATCGTCGGGTCAGGACCATTTTTCATTCAAAGCATTTGACAGCATCTAAATTTTCTCCATTCATCACAATATTAAATGCCGAGTTTCTTTTCTCAACGACAATAATATCACTTTTATCAACATTCACTTCCAATAATTTCCCATCACAAACATCAACAAAACTTATTACTGTTCCCCTTAATTCATTCTCTGAAGCACCCAGAAGCATCACGTCATCAACATACATCAGATGCGATAGTTGCTTCTCGTTCAAATTTAGATTTACTCCATGAATAGCAAACCAATTTCTCAAATTATCCTTAACTCTTACACAAGTACTACTACTCAAATAAAAGTTCAACAACTTCCTACTGACATATTCTAACCACTTGCCAAAACAAACGTAAATTTATTCATTTCATCTTGCATTTTCTCAGGATCCATAAATACCATATACATCTTTTTACAATTTTATTATCGTTCAGTTTTTCAATCTTCTGTCTCATTGCAACACTTGGTCAACACATCCTCTTCCTTCTCCAAACCCGCCTTATATTTATCCTCTACGACAGGGGTTCCCAAATTGGTGTTCCGCGGAACACAATTTGGGAACCCCTGCTCTACGAGAATGGAAATGACTGATTTAGAATTTCCCCTAAATTCTGGTTTCTGGCTTTCGTCGGCGACCGGTATCCTGTATAAAAGTTATTTTCTCAACCTTTAACGCTATACAATCAAATACCATGACTGCAGAATTAAACTCTTTCATTTCTTTTCAAGGATTACGTTGGGGGTTGTATAAGTGAGACAAACAACTGCAGAGCATTTGCTTTGATGCTGGCTTCACAACTCGATAAAATTACAAATAATAATGACTGGACACTTCACAGTAATCCAGATTTTTGTCCCAGGTAAATCTTTAAGCAAAATTGTTGTGGCTATCCGAAATTACGAGCAATCGCTACATATTATCAACATCTGGTTCTGCTGTTACAAGTTTTGGTTTGTTAGTCCTAAAATTTATTCGCACGCTGTTTCAAATAGAAACCAAACAAACTTGGAGGATATAGATATTCTGAAATATATTAAATGAAAAAGTAGCTAAATTTAAAAAAAAATCATTCTAGGTTTCAAGTTTCAAGTAACTATAAAAGTGTGAACGAATGTGATCACGGAGCATATGTACTTTTTTAAAAATTGTTTTACTCGTAGATCAAATTACGGCCTGTGGTGTATGCAGGTAAAACACAACTCATCTGAGAATGTATCTCGGGTATCTGACCGGATGCTCAAAGCGTGTGGAGGAGATGGATACAAGGTAAATAAAATTAAAGGAAATATAACCATGCTAATTTTGAGTAGGGTAAATGCCATACCGAATAAGCAATTAGTGGTTCGTACCCATTTCAGACAGAGTTAGGTCTCGAGAGGCTATTTCGGGACTCTAAAGCAGGATGTTTGATGGCACCAACAAATGAAGTAGTGAGGAACCTCTTGGGTAAGGGGTCCTTGATTGGATTACAGGCACTAGACATGTGGTAAGATTTCATTCTGAAATAAAATCATGGTAAATCACACAATTGTTTGAAGTTGTTTAAAAAGAAACATTTATCTCATTTTTAAGAAATGTAAAAAAAAAAAAAAACTTTCTGATAATTTCCACTATTATTCATTGCCGTATTTTGGAGTTAACTAAAGTTAAATTTGAATTTCACGAGAATATATTGAATGTAACGCGTTTATTGAGTGCAGTCATAATCTGACTTTCATTCCCTTTAATTTTTATTTGAGCTGCAATTAATGGTGCCTTGACCCCTCCTTCCTGCATAAAAAAAATAGGATTTATGCGTTTGTTCTTTCAAAAATAAATAAACCTACGATTTAGAACGACGCGTTATTTAGACTGAGGTTTCACAACTTGTTTTGCCATAGGCACTAAATTAATTTCAGACCTTTATTTTATGCGTCAGCACGGTATTGTTGTGTTAAGACTCCGCCGAGTCGTGGGTTCGAATCCCAGTGCTGCCTAGATCTGGGTGGTTGTCTTTTCTGTATCTCGCGTCACGACAAAGCGGTGGGTCGGGCAACCACCTTTAATTGACTCTGACTAAGGTAGCTAAGGCTTGGGGCCCGTACTCCTCACTTCATTGGGAAGTACGGGACATGGATGGTTACCTCTTTTATGCATGCAAGTAGTATAGCCGCAAAAAGGTAGAGTGCAGAAATGTTGCAAGAGATAATGATCAATGTTGCAAAGGAGGCAGGGTGTTGCAAAAGGGGGTATGTGGTTGCAAAGGGGGATGGGGGTTGCAAAGGTGGGTAGGGTGTTGCAAAGGGGGTGGGGTTGCAAAGGGGTGGGATATGCAACAACACAATGTTGCAAATAGGGTGGGGTGTGCGACAACTCAATGTTGCAAAGGGGGGTGGGGGATGCTGCAGGTGCAACAAGGGGTCATGAAATTTGGAGGCGGCGTTATCCCCCAAGAGAAAGACAGAAGAAGGAGAGAAAGGAAGAGAGGTGTTCAGCTGGCAGGAGCCAAGTGCATAATAACGCTTCAGCTGACCCGCCGTCCTCTTATAGACTCCTACTCAGCCAGTTAGCTTAATCAGCCAGTTGGCTTAGAAGGAGCCAAGGGGGGAGGGGTACACTTGAAGGGGGAGAGGGGAGGGATCTTCGGGGGAGAGGGGAGGGATCTTCGGGGGAGAAGGAAGAATGACCTCCCCCCAAAGGGGTTGCCTTAGCCTAAGAGTGAAAGGATAGACGGAGGAGGACTTTGGGGGGACAAGGTGGGATGTCCTAACCCCCCGAAGGGAAACTAAGCTAAGTCTTAACCTAAGAAGGGAAGGAGAAAGTTCTTTATTCGGCCGAAGTTCGCATCAAACTACCAGCTCCGAAGCCAAGCGGGTCTTATATATATGATGGTTGAGTTGTCAGATACTATTTTTATTTTAATTGTGCAGTTATACATTATTAGGGTGAGTTGCTAGATACCATTTTAATTCGTTACCAAAGCATACAGACTTTCTCTTGAAAATCGAAATTGACAATAAGAAAATGATTATTAATTAAATAAATAGAATTTGCCTTCTACTGCACAAAAATAATATAATACGTACAATCGTCAAAATAATAGTTAAGACGAAATAAACACACACACACACAATTAAACAACTTTCTCCTTACCTTATATATATATATATATATATATATATATATATATATATATATATATATATAGAAAGAATCATATTAACTGTGTCTATTTAATTTTGTCATTCCTTATATATATATATATATATATATATATATATATATATATATATATATATATATATATATATATATATATATATAAACGGATTTTCACCTTAAAGTGAATTAAAACAATATTAACAATTCACTAAACAATTAGCTTAGCAAAAGAATTCGTTCCATTAACATATTCTCAAATCTACACACACACACACACACACACACACACACACACACACACACAGACACACACACAATTATATTAAATAATAAACAGCAAAAGAAATAAACACATTAACTGTGTCTATTTTCTTTTGGGAAACCTTTCTTGCGTTTCACAAACAGAAAACAAAATATTACGCACTTTTCACGTTCTCCTTATAGTTTATATATAAGCACACCGGACAAAAATTAGTCACCCCTCTCAGAATGTACCTAATAACGTGTGACGGCGCCTCTGGCCTTGATAACCGCACGAATCCGGCGAGGCAGAGACTCTACGAGGTTGTGCATGTACTGAACATCGATTTGCTGCCACTCGTTCATCAGCCGGTTCCGAAGTTCCGCCAGAGTCCGTGGGTGTCTATTCCTGCGCTTCACTTTCTGTTTCCAACCTGAACAACACCTTCGACGCATTCAGGATTAAAGGCTTCATTGGACCTGCGATGTACTCGTCGCCTCCCATCATTGGAGAACAAACAAAAACGGGACTCATCGGACCAAATTACACGTTTCCAATCTGCCGCAGTCCAGTTTTTGTGCCTCTGAGCCCATTTATAACGTGCCAATTTGTGACTTGCTGTTAACAGCGGCCTCTTCCGTGGTACCCTGCTCCACATGTCCATCGCATGCAGTTCTCGTCGCAATGTCCGTTCGGAAATTGGTCGCTGGAGAACCTCATTGGTTTCTTGGAGCAATTGTTCTCTGGTTTGAAAACGATTTGCAGTTACTAGACGAGAAACATGGCGGCGGCCCCTATTGTCGAGAATTGTTTTCCGGTCACAGTTACGCCGTCGATTGTCAGTTGATTGCCAACTACACCACTCTTTGTAAACTCGCTGGACAGTACGCGTTGACACACCAACAAATTGGGCTACTTCAGACATTTTGTGTCCGTGGGCTCTGCCAAACACGATGGCTCCTTTTTGCCACTAAGTAACGTCTGCCTCACGACCCATTTTGCAGACTATATCCAACACACACTTTGTTCTTCACCACCTCACGAAACAGATCTGATCCTGTGTGCTACGTCACCGCTACTTGTCACTTACCAATGCTACATCAGCGCCCTCTGTGTGACCTTGAACTTCCTACTATCGGTGCTATTAGGGGTGACTAATTTTTTGTCCGATGTGCTTATATATAGAGAAAGAATCAATTTCGGATTTTTAATTTTCACACCAAAGGGTCTATTTACTTTTTGTCCCTTCTCTGTATATAAGCCTTTTCATATCATTTCATTTTCATGTCATTTCACTTCATTTCACTAATCTCATATTTCACTTATCTCATTTAATTTCAGCTTCTCTGGAAATTAGTTACTTTCTTTCAGTTATTAAAACGAATCTAACTCTTAGAATAATATTTTAACATTGTGTTCAGACGAGGAGTGAGTGGTGCAGGTAGCCAAGAGTGCGAGCTAAAAGGTCCAGCCCAAGGCCTTTTAAAACCGCAAACTGGCGAAAATGAATTTAGGACGAACTTTCTCTCTCTCAAAGACTCAATTCCACCTCTTCTAGCTTTCCGTGCGTTTCTTTTGTAAAAAAAAAAAAATGTTTTTATTAAATGCGTTGATTATTTCTCTTTACTTGCAAATATTTATGGCATCATCTTCTTAGTTTATTCAAATGTATGAATAAAAAATGGAAAGGTATATTATTATTATTATACATTTTTCAAAATTAACACACACACACACACACACACATTTTCTATGTAGTAATAATAATAATTAACTCCTCGCCGAATTGCAAAGATTAAGCTTTTCACCCCGCATTAGACCTACAGTTTAATGTGGAAACCGAATAAGAAATACATCTCGTCAGGGAATGATTGCTCACTCTTTCACATCATCTCGCTGATTTGTTCATTTTGACAATGGTTAAGCTTTTCACCCCGCATTAGACCTACAGTTTAATATGGAAACCGAATAAGAAATATATCTCGTCAGGGAATGATTGCTCACTCTTTCACATTATCTCGCTGATTTGTTCATTTTGACAATGGTTAAGCTTTTCACTCCGGCCTTAGACCTACAGTTTAACGTGGAAACCGAATCAGGAATACATCTCGTCAGGGAATCATTGCTCACTCTTTCACATCATCTCGCTGATTTGTTCATTTTGACAATGGTTAAGCTTTTCACTCCGGCCTTAGACCTTCAGTTTAACGTGGAAACTGAATCAGAAATACATCTCGTCAGGGAATCATTGATCACTCTTTCACATCATCTCGCTGATTTGTTCATTTTGACAATGGTTAAGCTTTTCACTCCGGCCTTAGACCTACAGTTTAACGTGGAAACCGAATCAGAAATACATCTCGTCAGGGAATCATTGATCACTCTTTCACATCATCTCGCTGATTTGTTCATTTTGACAATGGTTAAGCTTTTCACTCCGGCCTTAGACCTGCAGTTTAACGTGGAAACCGAATCAGAAATACATCTCGTCAGGAAATCATTGAGCACTCTTTCACATCATCTCGCTGATTTGTTCATTTTGACAATGGTTAAGCTTTTCACTCCGGCCTTAGACCTACAGTTTAACGTGGAAACCGAATCAGAAATACATCTCGTCAGGGAATCATTGCTCACTCTTTCACATCATCTCGCTGATTTGTTCATTTTGACAATGGTTAAGCTTTTCACTCCAGCCTTAGACCTACAGTTTAACGTGGAAGCCGAATCAGAAATACATCTCGTCAGGGAATCATTGGTCACTCTTTCACATCATAATTTCAACATTTAAAATAACAGGATCATTTGATTATTGATCCGGATTTAAAATAACAGGATCATTTGGTTATTGATCCGGGAATAGTATGGTTGCAAAATGTGATATGTACAAAAACAATGTAGATTTTTCTCTTTAGTAATAATATTAATAACTAACTCCTCGCCAATTGTAACAATGGTTAAGCTTTTCACTCCGCCTTAGACCCACAGTTTAACGTGGAAACCGAATACTCTTCTTTTTTAAAAAATATAATTAAGGAATGGATATATTTATAATTTCCTTATTATAAAATCCTCTCGATTACATTAGTGATTATTGATACGGGAATAGTGGGGGGAAAACCAAGTATTGTCGCAAATATTGACATGGTAAAGACAGCAAGGGATAATACGAGCATTAAATCTATTGGAGAAAATATAAAGATGCCATTAGTCGTCCAAAGCATGGACCCGTTATAGCGGTGTTACGATTGGTACACAAACTTATCATAGCTCCACCCAGCTACACTGACAACCAATCATTACGAATATCTGCTCTTGATCTTTTGGGGCGGAGCTTGGTGATTGTGCATATAAAAGGAAATATTTTTCAGTTGGGAGTAACAGTAGCTATTTTCGCGCCAGTGAATAAACATTCTCTCTGCCAGAGAATGAGCATTCCCTCCGCCATGGATTACGAACTTTACACTTTTCCGGATTTGTATCAAGAAGGTGACACTGCAGCATTGACTGCAATTAATCTTTTTAATGCGATTGACCGTGATGGATTATTTCCAATGCAAACCGTTGATGATATTTGCAATGACGCTCCTTACAATCCGACACAAGGGACTACCATAGAAATGTAACAAAGAACAGCTTCAGAGTTCATTCACACCATGCGTACACTTATCTCGTGTACGCGGTGTACACCTTCCACATTGTGTCCGACAACACAGAAGCTCTTTCCAAAATTGTTGAAAGAAGATGCAAAAAGTGTAATGAAAAAGAACAGCTTCAGAGTTCATTCACACCATGCGTACAATTATCTCGTGTACGCAGTGTACACCTTCCACATTGTGTCCGACACACTATTTTTCTTCTACGCTAGAGAACACACATCTGAAATCCACGGCTTGCACCGCTCAACTGAGTACGCAGGCGTAGAGATATCCCAAGGTAGTAGCAGGAGTCACTTTTTTAGGCGTAAATGGCTTGTTCAGGTTGAGTTGTCAGATACCACTTTTTATTTTAATTGTTCAGGTATACATTATTATGGAGAGTTGTCAGATACCACTTTTTATTTTAATTGTTCAGGTATACATTATTATGGAGAGTTGCCAGATACCACTTTTTATTTTAATTGTTTAGGTATACATTATTATGGAGAGTTGCCAGATACCTTTCCATTTTTTTTATTCATACATTTCAATAAACTAAGAAGATGATGCCATACAAATTTGCAAGTAAAGAGAAATAACGCATTTAAGAAAATAGAATTTTATTTACATTTCAGTAGCAAGGGACCAAATTGAAGGAGTCGAGCGAAGGATTTGCCGAGACAGATCGAATCTTTGAGAGAGAGAGAGAGAGAGTAAGTTGACCCAAAATTCCTTTGCGTTCGATCGTACCTTTCAAAAAGGCCTCGGGGTAAACAGGTGTGATTCTTTGACGTTCCTGGTTCAATTTCCTACTCGTCTCAACATAATGTTAAAACAAAACATTCTTAGAGTTAATATTTTGGATTCGTTTTAATAACTGAAAGTAAATAGAACGGCGTTTAAATAATTAGTTTCTTATATTGTTAATATTGGTTTTAATAATTGGTTCTCTTAAAAGGAGAAAATTCATTTGCTTTAAATTAATGTACTTTTGGCATTTTTTTCTGATTTTCATTCACATAATATATAGAGGTGTGTGTGTGTGTGTGTGTGTGTGCACACATGTGAAAGTTCTATGCTCCGCCCACTGGAAGACCAGCAACGTGAGTCATGCTACTACCTGGGATTCCCTGCGTGGTCAGTTGATTGCAGTAAGCCCTTGAGCTCAGACGTGTATTCGCCCGCGTAGAAGAAAATGGCTACCTTTAATATTGCTTGTTCAACGTTTATGAAATGGTATTCAGCAAAGTGTCAAGATGTGGTGGATACCGAAAAACTTCCTATTCTCCCCTCCTTTGCCTCTTTTAAAACCACATTGGATCGTGCGAAGGAGCAAGATGTACAAATACTCTATGGTTATTCTGGTGAAAGCGTTGTAGGCTTTCGTTGCACAGACGATGTATTGAAGTATGCTGTACAGCTAAGCTTTATAAAGTCTCACATATACCGTGCAGTAAAAGAAACAACGCGTGCAGAAGAGAAGCAGCAGATATGGATAGTGAGTCTTGTAGATGAGTGGTGTGACAAGCGGTATTATATCATGTTACACCATACCGAGCACTCTTACACTTCGGTTGAAAATGTAAATGTCGTCATCATGGACAATCTTAAGTATTTTTATCACTATATTAATGTATAGCATGATGAGGTTCGTAGTGAGGGTGTGGCTAGTGCCCTGCGTGAGTTTTTAGCAGACTTTAGAGACGAGTATCATCTGTTAAAGGAAAAATATGGTCGTATGTTTCTCTCAAATAGAGCACCGGAGTGTGAAGACGTTTAGTTTGTGGAAATGGTGAGTGGTAAAACAATAAAACAGTTATAAAATGTGCCTAGTTCATGAAATTTACCCTGACGGGAACTGTCTGGTGCGTATTCAGGGAGTGTTAAAACATTAAAACCGAAATTTATATAACGAGCAGTTGTCGTAACGATTTAGAAGATTAATTCAATTGCCGCTATGTTGAGTGAAGATGAGTTCATGATTGAAAAGCTCGGGTCGGTAGAAATAAACCCTCGATTGGAAAGGCGTGTTTATAAACTTGTGTTTAATAATGTGGCTAACGATGAACTCTTTGTGCGTGCTTTTGATTGTATTCTAGACGTAATGAAAGATAACTTACCAACCGGTTGTAAAGTGGGAACAAAAATAGTACTGAACGATGTGAAAGCCCTTCATATCGAGTACAGGTTTCCCTATACTTTAAGCGGTGAAATATTATTAAACCGCGTATACTGCGTAATGCAGAGCAATAATGATGTAATTGTAGACTCGGTTAAGTGCGAGTTTATTATTTTGAAAAAAAAGTGAAATGTATTTATATATTTAACATATGTGTGTGGTGTGTGTATATTTCAGCTATATTAATGGCTATATTATTTCTTATGTTGCGCGGTAGAAGATAAAGTGTATGCATTTATTTATTTTTGTGTGTATATATTTCTGTTATGTGATGGTTATATTATTTCTTATTTTTTATTTTTGATCATTCCAATGTATATTTATTTTCTATATATCTCATAATTGCGTGAATATATATATATATATATATTATAATATATATATATATATCACCTGTACTGTTATATTGACGGATATATTTTTTGATTATATGCATATTCCTCTTTCATATTTCTTAAACTATTATTATTTTTAATTGATCATTCAAATGTATATTTATTTTCTATATATTTATCATAAACAGAATGATGTAATGTTGCTTTATTTAATTCTTTTGGTTGTAAACAATTATATCAAATGGCTGGTTACGCCTTCTAAACCTACTAGCGGAGTTCTAAGCCACTTTTAAGAATTAATTAAATAAATGGTACAATTTGGCAAGTTAATAAAGTATACCTGAACAATTAAAATGGTATCCTGCAACTCTCCATAATAATGTATACCTAAACAATTAAAAGAAAAAGTGGTATCAGGCAACTCCATAATAATGTATACCTGAACAATTAAAATAAAAAGTGGTATCTGGCAACTCTCCATAATAATGTATACCTGAACAATTAAAATAAAAAGTGGTATCTGACAACTCTCCATAATAATGTATACCTGATCAATTAAAATAAAAAGTGGTATCTGACAACTCAACCTGAACAAGCCATTTACGTCTAAAAAAGTGACTCCTGCTACTACCTTGGGATATCTCTACGCCTGCGTACTCAGTTGAGCGGTGCAAGCCGTGGATTTCAGATGTGTGTTCTCTAGCGTAGAAGAAAAATAGTGTCGGACACAATGTGGAAGGTGTACACTGCGTACACGAGATAATTGTACGCATGGTGTGAATGAACTCTGAAGCTGTTCTTTTTCATTACACTTTTTGCATCTTCTTTCAACAATTTTGGAAAGAGCTTCTGTGTTGTCGGACACAATGTGGAAGGTGTACACTGCGTACACGAGATAAGTGTACGCATGGTGTGAATGAACTCTGAAGCTGTTCTTTGTTACATTTCTATGGTAGTCCCTTGCGTCGGATTGTAAGGAGCGTCATTGCAAATATCATCAACGGTTTGCGTTGGAAATAATCCATCACGGTCAATCGCATTAGAAAGATTAATTGCAGTCAATGCTGCAGTGTCACCTTCTTGATACAAATCCGGAAAAGTGTAAAGTTCGTAATCAATGGCGGAGGGAATGCTTATTCACTGGCAGAGGGAATGTTTATTCACTGGCGCGAAAATAGCTACTGTTAATCCCAACTGAAAAATATTTCCTTTTATATGCACAATCACCAAGCTCCACCCCAAAACATCAAGAGCAGATGTTCGTAATGATTGGTTGTCAGTGTAGCTGGGTGGAGCTATGATAAGTTTGTGTACCAATCGTAACACCGCTATAACGGGTCCGGAGCACCGACAATTCAGCGCAGGACAATTCAGCGCCGACAATTCAGCGCCGACAATTCAGCGCAAAGACAATTCAGCGCAAGACAATTCAGCGCCGACAATTCAGCGCAAGTCAGTACAGTTAAAAGTTTAGTTAAAAATAATAAAAATAAATCGAAATAAATAAAAAAGAGAAAAATTTGTATATTTATATATATGCTAAATTGGGTCTGTATCGAAGGAGTGACATTTCAAAGGAGTGACATAACAAAGGAGTGACATAAATACCGTAACGAAGGAGTGACATAACGAAGGAGTGACAAATCGGAGATAAAATTCAAAGGAGTATAATTATTAAAATTTTATTAAAAAAAAACAAAATTTGTTAAAATAGTTAAAATTAAGATTTTATTTCAAAAACTAGAAACCTAACCTAACCTAACCTAACCTAACAGTTGCAAGCCTCTCTTCCCTCTGGATTTGTTCTTTCTTCTTCTTTGTTGGTATTTTCGCGCTGAATTGTCTTGCGCTGAATTGTCTTGCGCTGAATTGTCTTTGCGCTGAATTGTCTTTGCGCTGAATTGTCTTGCGCTGAATTGTCGGCGCTGAATTGTCCTGCGCTGAATTGTCGGGTCACGAACGGGTCCATGCTTTGGACGACTAATGGCATCTTTATATTTTCTCCAATAGATTTAATGCTCGTATTATCCCTTGCTGTCTTTACCATGTCAATATTTGCGACAATACTTGGTTTTCCCCCCACTATTCCCGTATCAATAATCACTAATGTAATCGAGAGGATTTTATAATAAAGAAATTATAAATATATCCATTCCTTTAATTATATTTTTTAAAAAAGAAAAGAGTATTCGGTTTCCACGTTAAACTGTGGGTCTAAGGCGGAGTGAAAAGCTTAACCATTGTTACAATTCGGCGAGTAGTTAGTTATTAATATTATTACTAAAGAGAAAAATCTACATTGTTTTTGTACATATCACATTTTGCAGCCATACTATTCACGGATCAATAATCAAATGATCCTGTTATTTTAAATCCGGATCAATAATCAAATGATCCTGTTATTTTAAATGTTGAAATTATGATGTGAAAGAGTGAGCAATGATTCCCTGACGAGATGTATTTCTGATTCGGCTTCCACGTTAAACTGTAGGTCTAAGGCTGGAGTGAAAAGCTTAACCATTGTCAAAATTAACAAATCAGCGAGATGATGTGAAAGAGTGAGCAATGATTCCCTGACGAGATGTATTCCTGATTCGGTTTCCACGTTAAACTGCAGGTCTAAGGCCGGAGTGAAAAGCTTAACCATTGTCAAAATGAACAAATCAGCGAGATGATGTGAAAGAGTATTCAATGATTCCCTGACGAAATGTATTTCTGATTCGGTTTCCACGTTAAACTGCAGGTCTAAGGCCGGAGTGAAAAGCTTAACCATTGTCAAAATGAACAAATCAGCGAGATAATGTGAAAGAGTGATCAATGATTCCCTGAAGAGATGTATTTCTTATTCGGTTTCCACATTAAACTGTAGGTCTAATGCGGGGTGAAAAGCTTAACCATTGTCAAAATGAACAAATCAGCGAGATGATGTGAAAGAGTGAGCAATCATTCCCTGACGAGATGTATTTCTTATTCGGTTTCCACATTAAACTGTAGGTCTAATGCGGGGTGAAAAGCTTAATCTTTGCAATTCGGCGAGGAGTTAATTATTATTATTACTACATAGAAAATGTGTGTGTGTGGTGTGTGTGTGTGTGTGTGTGTGTGTGTGTGTGTGTGTTAATTTTGAAAAATGTATAATAATAATAATATACCTTTCCATTTTTTAGTCATGCATTTGAATAAACTAAGAAGATGATGCCATAAATATTTGCAAGTAAAGAAATAATCAACGCATTTAATAAAAACATGTTTTTCATATTTACAAAAGAAACGCACGGAAAGCTAGAAGAGGTGGAATTGAGTCTTTGAGAGAGAGAAAGTTCGACCCAAATTCCTTTTTGCCAGTTTGCGGTTTTAAAAGGCCTTGGGCTGGACCTTTTAGCTCGCACTCTTGGCTACCTGCACCACTCACTCCTCGTCTGAACACAATGTTAAAAATTATTATTCTAAGAGTTAGATTCGTTTTAATAACTGAAAGAAAGTAAATAATTTCCAGAGAAGCTGAAAGTAAATGAGATGAGTTAAATGATATGAGATTAGTGAAATGAAGTGAAATGACATGAAAATGAAATGATATGGAAAGGCTTATATACAGAGAAGGGACAAAAAGTAAATAGACCCTTTGGTGTGAAAATTAAAAATCCGAAATTGATTCTTTCTATATATATATATATATATATATATATATATATATATATATATATATATATATATATAAACTATAAGGAGAACGTGAAAAGTGCGAAATATTTTTTTTTTTTGAAACGCAAGAAAGGTTTGCCAAAAGAAAATAGACACAGTTAATGTGTTTATTTCTTTGGTGTTTATTATTTAATATAATTGTGTGTGTGTGTGTGTGTGTGTGTGTGTGTGTGTGTGTGTGTGTAGATTTGAGAATATGTTAATGGAACGAATTCTTTTGCTAAGCTAATTGTTTAGTGAATTGTTAATATTGTTTTAATTCACTTTAAGGTGAAAATCCGTTAATTAATATATATATATATAATTATATATATATATATATATATATTATATATATATATATGACAAATTAAATAGACACAGTTAATATGATTTTCTATATATATATATATATATAAGGTAAGGAGAAAGTTGTTCAATTGTGTGTGTGTATTTCGTCTGAACTATTATTTTGACGATTGTACGTATTACATTATTTTTGTGCAGTAGAAGGCAAATTCTATTTATTTAATTAATAATCATTTTCTTATTGTCAATTTCGATTTTAAGTCTGTATGCTTTGGTAACGAATTAAAATGGTATCTAGCAACTTACCCTAATAATGTATACCTGTACAATTAAAATAAAAAATGGTATCTGGCAACTCAACCATCATCTATATAAGACCCGCTTGGCTTCGGAGCTGGTAGTTTGATGCGAACTTCGGCCGAATAAAGAACTCTCTCCTTCCCTTCTTAGGTTAAGACTTAGCTTAGTTACCCTTTGGGGGGCAGGACATCCCACCTTGTCCCCCCCAAAGTCCTCCTCCGTCTATCCTTTCACTCTTAGGCTAAGGCAACCCCTTTGGGGGGAGGTCATCCTTCCTTCTCCCCCCGAAGATCCCTCCCCTCTTCCCCCTTCAGGTGTACCCCTCCCCCCTTGGCTCCTTCTAAGCCAACTGGCTGATTAGAAGTCTAAAAGACAACGGCCATTCGGCTGAAGTCTTATTATGCACTTTGCTCCTGCCAGGTGAACACCTCTCTTCCTTTCTCTCCTTCTGTCTTTCTCTTGGGGGATAACGCCGCCTCCAAGTTTCATGATCCCTTGTTGCACCTGCAGCATCCCCCCACCCCCTTTGCAACATTGAGTTGCTGCATACCCCCACCCCCCTTTGCAGCATTGAAATGTTGCATATCCCACCCCCTTTGTAATCCTACCCCCTTTGCAACAGTTGATCTTTATCTCTTGCAACATTGCAACATTCCTGCACTCTAACCTTTTGCGGCTATACTACTCATGCATACAAATAAAACAACCGACTTACGAATGTGCAGAATAAACTGTAGTACATTGTACATTTTGAAGACGACGTACTGTACATTGGTTATTTAAACAATAACTGATTTAATTATATTAATTAATAAATGATTAATCCGCCCGATTATTCAAGTACTTCCCTTTTTAACTCTTTCAGGCACATGGGTTAAACATTAATCCACCATTTCGGTACTAACTTCATCCTAAAACTACCACATATTTTCCTTTTCCGTCCGTCAAATTGTAACAAGATTAGCGCATGAAAGAAAACATTAAAATAAAAGAATAATAATAAAATAAAATAACAAATATTAAAATAATAAAATAACATAAGTTTTCAGTGTCTGCCGCAAAGAGTTAATTAATTAACTCACCAACGCATTTTGTCTATTTTTCATTCTCGTAGAAATATAATCACAGCCAAACGTTAAGGGTATAAAGTTTTCTTACTAACTGCTTATTACCGATCCATGTTGTTAATTATTCATGACTAACTTATTTCACGACTAACCTTCCATATTCGTCGATTTAGCCGTGTCCTTCTTTATTTAAAAACAGTTGTCTCCACATATCACTCATACAATTCTCGGGTTACTCAAAAGTGTTGAGAAACTTCTACCTAAATCGCTAAATAATAAAAGCTTTGGTGGAATTTTGTAGGGATAAAATCTCGAATCAACAAAAGGTTCACCACGAAGTAAACAAAATGACTTTGGAAGAGAAGAAAGAACTTCTTAGAAGCATTGCCGAGGATGTAAAGATAGAAGAGAGTTCGAAACCCGTCAATCATCCTTATCAAGACACCGATTTTGAAAATCCTTTCAGTACGGCTCCTCCGAAGCGCGTCAAAGTAGGTTCTTCACCATTTAATAGGGTAATTAACTAATTATACGTGCATCCTCAGGATGTTTATCGTGATAACGTATATGTAGAGTACTGTTACTGCAAGTTCTTTGTGTGCGGAAAGAGTTTAATCGAACAAAACTTAGTACAATTATTGAAAATGACCTGTTTCACCGCTTATATATAGGATAAAGGTTTGTGAGTACCCGTTTGCTTATACCTATGTTAAATTATATAAGTCGTAATGTTAGTTCCCAAATATGTCTCAGGGAAAGGAAGTAGGAAAAAGGGTTTAATCGTAGCTAATTTTGAAGAGCAACTGAACAATTTGATAGAGTTTGAATAGTTTCTACTATTGTTCAATTCAGAAAAGTCAATATCATACCAAATAAACAATTCATTTATTAACGAAGAATTTTTAGCGAAGTTGTTTGGTGTTTAATATTTGACAGTAGATATATAACCAAAACTACAAAATGCAGAGTGAAAAAAGTATTTTTAACCCTTTCATACCGTTTGGCAACATATGTGAACGTTAACCTGTGTGGTATCTTCGCCCCTATGAAATGGTAATTTACAGATGATTTTTGCACAAAATTTTTTAAACCTTTAAGTATACTTCAGGCATGACTCTAACCCTAAAATATTTTATAAAAACACAAGGTTTTTTTTATATTTTTTCCCCACTGCATAATAGGCTTACAAGACGACAGATGGTACTGAACACAATCCAGGTTTGAATCCAAGCGAATGGTCGCCGCTGAAACTCATTTCACGGAAAGTTCTCAACAGTGCGATGACGGCTTTTGTGTTTGCTTTACCCAAACCCACAGATCATTCTGGATGTCTCCCCGGGCAGTACATTCAGGTAAGCATCTTTCAGATACGAGGGTGGGTATATATATATATATATATATATATATATATATATACACCAGGGATGGGAAACCGAAATGAATTTCGATTCGAGTTTCGATTTCAGTTCATAGTTTTGAGAAATATCGATTTCGGTTTCGATTTCAATTTTTTCATTTTTTTTCGATTCAGGTTTTTTTTTCGATTTCGGTTTTTCATATCGATTTCGATTAGAGTTTCGATTTCGATTTCAGTTTTACAGATTTCAATATAATATGTTCATTATTTACATATAATATGAGCTTTTATCTATTATTTCTGCACACTTATTCCAAATAAAAAAGTTGTGCTATTGGATGATTAATTATTTACATTTAATCAGTACTACATCTTGAAGTTGTCTTCATTTTTTTTTCAGTAAACTTTTTCATATTATTTCTACAACTTAGGGACCCGCCTAAAACCGCCCTCCTTTGAGGGAGGAGAATATATTTATCAGATCAACGTAGTCAAAGCACCCTGTTTCTATTTATATATATAAAAAAAATCAGGGATAAATAAACAAAACTGGATGGAATGTAAGGAAGCTAATACATCTTAAAATTTCACGCCTTTATGTTACCCTATTTGAGGAGTCAGGTATCATAAAAGTAGCCCTGTCTTTAATCCCCGGAAGTTGGTCAACTCTCCTTTAATAGAAAGCAGTTTGAATATTAAATTTTATTTCTTAATTTCGGTTTGAACTGATATTTTTTATCGATTTCGATTCCGATTCAAGTTTTTTTATTCTTTTCGGTTTCGGTGTAAATTTCGATTTCGGTTTTTCCAAAAATATCAGTTTCGGTTTTTTTTCGATTTCGCTTCAAGAAAAATATCGGTTTTATCGGTTTATCGATTTCGATTTCGATTCGGTTTCCCATCCCTGATATATACACATGGTATCTTGCTTTACGTCCATTTGTACCAGTAAGCATTATTGAAATGAGGATTATCGCTACCAAGTGATATGAATAATTCCTTCATAACAAACTATTGTGAAAAAAATCAGCAGTTAGTCAGTGTTACCTAAATTTGGATCACTTTAACATAGTGCTTGCCAGGAACCTCTCTTTAACATATTGCTTCCCAGTGTTAATCACTTTAACATATTGCTTCCCAAAAATAGACATTACACAACCACAGTTACATTACAATAGTTTATAATATTTAGAGATTAGCTAGTCGAAAAAATGTAAATTTATGGACAACTTAACTTATTATGCTTTGACATTTTTTGTGAATGTAAAATATTTGGATCACCCGAAGATCAGGGCCCCAGCCTTCTTTAGTTAGCCTTATAAGGCTAACTAACGAAAATAATCACGACCTAATCTAACCAATCGTTAGGTCAACTGTACGCCCTTGACGATTGGTTAGGTTAGGTTGTGATATTATTGCTTCCCGAATGCCTTGGGAAGCAATATGTTAAAGTGATCCTTAAATTTTCCTGTAAAATGCATCGCTATACGTACAAAACGGGGATGGTATTTCGTAGATGATAATGACTGTACGTGTAAGTCAAGATAAAGATTGAGGTTGATAAGAAAAAATGCATTTCGAATGTAACTCAAAATGCTAAAGTTAAAGGATGCGAGTCAATGTAGCCTTTATTTTAACTCATTTGCTTCCGAGCTAATTGTTTTCTTTCAAATTCCAGGTTCGAATCCTGTCAAGGGAAAAATTTCACAAACGTTTTTTCTCTCCTGTTTCGCCACCAAATCATTTTGGATCTTTGGAACTAGTGCTGAAATTCGAATCTCACGGAATTGTCTCTCGTTTTTTCGAGACTCTAGAAATCGGTATTTGGTGATCATAAAACGAAAATAAAATACAAGAATACAAAAGATATTCTTTGAAACATCACTCTATATATATATTATATATATATATATATATATAATAAACATTTGTATGTGGCAAATTACCAGACTAAATTTAGCTCAAATTTTGAGAATGCATGGGACCGGTGAATAGATACTGAAAAAGAAAGGAGGCGTAGGTGAACTGTATACGATTTAACGATCAACAGGAGGATGGTCATTTTTTGCTGGGTGTTTCCTGAACCACGAAGTGTAAGTCGTGGGGACCATTTTTGCCACAGAGAGGAAGAAATTTCGAGAACATTTATTTCATCCACGTTCAGAGCCGCACACACACACACACACACACACACACACACACATATATATATAACGTAAAGAACGACGCTTGTATAGGAGAATATTCCGCGCAAGATGAGGAGAAAGAACGAAACAAATGAAAAAATGAGGTAACCACTCGGGAATCGAACCCGGGATCTTCCGATTGCCGGTCAGATATGATAACCATTACACACGGGCCTCACTCGAACAAATGCCGTAATTCTTCTACATACGCGCAGAAACCAATGCCCCAAGGGGGCACCTCATGCATGCCGTAACATTATATACATTTTAACTGCAAACACGCAGTATAATTAACGTAAAGAACGACGCTTGTATAGGAGAATATTCCGCGTAAGATGAGGAGAAAGAACGAAACAAATGAAAAATGAGGTAACCACCCGGGAATCGAACCCGGGATCTTCCGATTGCCGGTCAGATATGATAACCATTACACCAAGGGCCTCACTCGAACAAATGCCGTAATTCTTCTACATACGCGCAGAAACCAATGCCCCAAGGGGGCACCTCCCGCATGCCGTAACATTATATACATTTTAACTGCAAACACGCAGTATAATTAACGTAAAGAACGACGCTTGTATAGGAGAATATGCCGCGCAGATGAGGAGAAAGAACGAAACAAATGAAAATGAGGTAACCACCCGGGAATCGAACCCGGGATCTTCCGATTGCCGGTCAGATATGATAACCATTACACCACGGGCCTCACTCGAACAAATGCCGTAATTCTTCTACATACGCGCAGAAACCAATGCCCCAAGGGGGCACCTCTCGCATACCGTAACATTATATACATTTTAACTGCAAACTCGCAGTATAATTAACGTAAAGAACGACGCTTGTATAGGAGAATATTCCGCGGAATATTCTCCTATACAAGCGTCGTTCTTTACGTTAATTATACTGCGTGTTTGCAGTTAAAATGTATATAATGTTACGGCATGCGGAAGGTGCCCCCTTGGGGCATTGGTTTGTGCGCGTATGTAGAAGAATTACGGCATTTGTTCGAGTGAGGCCCGTGGTGTAATGGTTATCATATCTGACCGGCAATCGGAAAATCCCGGGTTCGATTCCCGGGTGGTTACCTCATTTTTTCATTTGTTTCGTTCTCTCGCTCTCATCTTGCGCAGAATATTCTCCTATACAAGCGTCGTTCTTTACGTTAATTATACTGCGTGTTTGCAGTTTAAATGTATATAATGTACGGCATGCGGGAGGTGCCCCCTTGGGGCATTGGTTTCTGCGCGTATGTAGAGGAATTACGGCATTTGATTGAGTGAGGACCGTGGTGTAATGGTTATCATATCTGACCGGCAATCGGAAGATCCCGGGTTCGATTCCCGGGTGGTTACCTCATTTTTTCATTTGTTTCGTTCTCTCGCTCTCATCTTGCGCGGAATATTCTCCTATACAAGCGTCGTTCTTTACGTTGATATATATAAGTTATATATATATATATATTATATATATATATAATATATATATTTTATATATATAATAAACATTTGTATGTGCAAATTACCAGACTAAATTTAGCTCAAATTTGAGAATGCATGGGACCGGTGAATAGATACTGTAAAGAAAGGAGGCGTAGGTGAACTGTATACGATTTAACGATCAACAGGAGATAGAAGATGGTCATTTTTTTCTGGGTGTTTCCTGAACCACGAAATGTAAGTCGTGGGGACCATTTTTGCCACAGAGAGTGAGAAATTTCGAGAACATTTATTTCATCCACGTTCAGAGCCGCACCCCCTCACACACACACACACACACACACACACACAACATAATATATATATATATATATATATATATATATATATATGTAGCGGATCGACAAGAAATAGACCAACAAATCGACAGAAATACTTTACTTCCACGCTATCATCAAAGAACTTGGAAAACACACGTGGGCAATCAAACAATGGAAAGTCTGTGTCTTCCCAAGAAAGGCGCGAATGAAGCCTTTGTAAACTAAAGGACACGCGGACCAAGCGTCTTACGATTTGGTATAGTCCTACGTCACCAGGGTATAAAAGCGAGCTTCCATTTGCTTTCATTCTCACACTCACTCACTCGGACGCACGTCATCACGTGAGCAGCGCGTCCACCAACCGCTTTCCGGCCCCCTGGCCGAGGGGCCGTGGCCGCTACTTTCTTCAGGGCCTACAATTTGTCTTCACGTAAGATCTAAAGACCACCTGCAGAAGCAATCCAACGAGGCCCAACCGGAATCACTTCGGGCCTGCGGTTTGCCGGGTCGGCCTTCAAGTTTCTCCACGTTCCTCGAGATATTATTCAGGCCACGCCTGCACCACACAAGGCCAGCCTGCACCTCGAGAAGTAACATCACCTCAGGCCTCCACGAAGCCTACATCCATCATCTCAAGAGGCTTAACGAACAACGACAGCTCGAATCTGCGTAATAGGTTCTGTCTTCAGCCCGTCTTCAAGTTTTTACATCGCCCTAAGCTAAGTACATCATATTCGTAAGTACTCTTGAAACCTACATTAGCCTACCGCCGAACGGTAGGCTATACTCCCAAAGTGTGTAATCACGCGTCCATTGACTCCCGTTAATAACGCAGTAGGCCTATCATCCAATTCAAGTGTCAATTCAATACCGTTTATTCCGCGTACCATCCGTCATTATGTTCAAGTCATATAAATGTGTGTTTAAATAAATGTTCTCTTGACGTAATCACTTAACATCACATAATGTCCTTTATATAAATGATATTTGTGCAAGCATTTCAATCCATTATTATTAGGCCACATCAATTATTCTATGTGCATCCATGCAATCATTTAGCCTACTTAATCAGTGTCTGTTTTCCATTCAATGTACCAAACGCACGTGCATTCTTTATATCATTACTAGGCTTATTCAATGTTCTATGTTGCATGCCATTTACATACCATCGATGAGTATTACATTATTTATTACGTGTCAATTAAGCTATTAACATTTCATCTTATTAGCTAAGCCTATGCCATAAGCATAACGTAAAACTAACCAATTAATTACTGTCAATTCTTTGTTATATCACAGTGAATAAAATAACGGATTTATTTTCATAATAAACTACAAAAGTAAGTGTCTTTCATAACCTAATATTAATTTGCTTTGGCCGTAAACCAAAGCTGGTGACCTCGCTGCCATTTCGGTCACTTCCAATAGTATGGTGGACCTAATCAAATAACCATTCATTCCAATCGGTGATACTGTATTACATCATAAATTATTAACCCCCTATCATTATAAATCAGTCAGTCATTGCCTTAATCAATCGTTGCATACAATTAAATCATTATCACCGTAAACGGCTAAAACTAGCTCCACTATAAATTGGTGTAACCCCGGAGTGACTCGAATTATTTTACGTTATTTATTCACAGCGATCCTTGTGCTTAGCTATTATTGACCATTTCATTTTTTTGCAGCCACATTAAACAATTTCTATGTACATACGGTATTCATAAATTGAATGTGATTTTCTGTAGCCATATCAAATAATTTCTATGTACGTACGGTATTCTTAAATTCAGTGAAATTAAATAGGCCTACTTGCAAACAGTGATATTCGTTCCGCGCGGTACTTTAATGCCTTACTGTCTCGCGGTCATGTGCCGTCGCACAATCACCGCAACTTTCAAATTCCCGAGTGCGTCCCCCTGAGTCGAGTCTCACTGCCTCCTGACGGCAGGGGCGCGGCGACCCCTTGGAGAAGCCACCACTGGCATTGGGTCCTGCTCCGTCGTCAAACGGATCGTAGGGACTCACGAAATTCACCATCTAACGCCTCAGGACCACTCACCCCCCACCCCCCCAGCGCTGCAGTCAGTCCCAAATTCGTTTCAAACGGCGCATTCTTTCGTCACCACCTCGTCCAAAATATTCAACGGTCCCGTCTCGGCCGTTGTACGGTAAATCATTTGGCGATAAATCTGGTGACGCGCCTCATTGCATCAGCGAATTGTTTGTCCGCAAGCACGACGGGTTTTCCCTTCCCCATTCCCTACGGGAAGGCCTAAAAAGAAAGCATTCTTTTAGTCAACGAGCAGAGTGCACACATGCCTCCACGCAACAAGCAAACTGCAAAACAGACACTTCAGGCACAGGGTTGGCGATCCCCTGCCTTCATCAACTGTCTCTTTGCATCATTCCGTGGATTAATTCCTGCTGCTCGTGGACTTGAACGACGTTTCTTTTTCTCCCTTCGGCAGGAGCGACCTCGACGACAACATTCACACGACGAGTTACGGGCACAGCATACGAACTCAGACAGTCCCCCGGCCCCTCTCGTTTCCTTCGTCCACTCTTCATTGCTCCACATTCCTGCCGAAGTCCAACCCCTGCGGCAGGAGCGACCTCAACGAGAACCACCACGCGACGAGTTACGGCACAGCATTTCGACCACCAACACAGTCCCCCCGCCCCTCTCGTTTCCTACGTTCGCTCCTCACTGTCCCCCATTCCTGCCGTACCCAACCCCACCCCCCTGCGGAACCCCCACCCCATACACCAGCGCTTCCTCTTCCGAGCATCTGACGACCCTTCATTCCTTCCTGCGTCAGGAATTCCACGATATAAGGCCAAGCGTCAAATCTCGGAGTGCCTCATCAGGTCTCCCAACAGAATGGTATTTCTTCTCAGTATCGTTCCTTCGTCTCTGAGAGGGAACTACTTGTAGCGGATCGACAAGAAATAGAACCAACAAATCGACAGAAATACTTTACTTCCACGCTATCATCAAAGAACTTGGAAAACACACGTGGGCAATCAAACAATGGAAAGTCTGTGTCTTCCCAAGAAAGGCGCGAATGAAGCCTTTGTAAACTAAAGGACACGCGGACCAAGCGTCTTACGATTTGGTATAGTCCTACGTCACCAGGGTATAAAAGCGAGCTTCCATTTGCTTTCATTCTCACACTCACTCACTCGGACGCACGTCATCACGTGAGCAGCGCGTCCACCAACCGCTTTCCGGCCCCCTGGCCGAGGGGCCGTGGCCGCTACTTTCTTCAGGGCCTACAATTTGTCTTCACGTAAGATCTAAAGACCACCTGCAGAAGCAATCCAACGAGGCCCAACCGGAATCACTTCGGGCCTGCGGTTTGCCGGGTCGGCCTTCAAGTTTCTCCACGTTCCTCGAGATATATTGACCATTCCCAGGCCTACGCCTGCACCACACAAGGCCAGCCTGCACCTCGAGAAGTAACATCACCTCAGGCCTCCACGAAGCCTACATCCATCATCTCAAGAGGCTTAACGAACAACGACAACTAGAATCTGCGTAATAGGTTCTGTCTTCAGCCCGTCTTCAAGTTTTTACATTGCCCTAAGCTAAGTGCATCATATTCGTAAGTACTCTTGAAACCTACATTAGCCTACCGCCGAACCGTAGTCTATACTCCCAAAGTGTGTAATCACGCGTCCATTGACTCCCGTTAATAAACGCAGTAGGCCTATCATCCAATTCAAGTGTCAATTCAATACCGTTTATTCCGCGTACCATCGTCATTATGTTCAAGTCATATAAATTGTGTGTTTAAAAAAATGTTCTCTTGACGTAATCACTTAACATCACATAATGTCCTTTATATAAATGATATTTGTGCAAGCATTTCAATCCATTATTATTAGGCCACATCAATTATTCTATGTGCATCCATGCAATCATTAGCCTACTTAATCAGTGTCATGTTTTCCATTCAATGTACCAAACGCACGTGCATTCTTATATCATTAACTAGGCTTATTCAATGTTCTATGTTGCTGCCATTTACATACCATCGATGAGTATTACATTATTTATTACGTGTCAATTAAGCTATTAACATTTCATCTTATTAGCTAAGCCTATGCCATAAGCATACGTAAAACTACCAATTAATTACTGTCAATTCTTTGTTATATCACAGTGAATAAAATAAGGATTTATTTTCATAATAAACTACAAAAGTAAGGTGTCTTTCATAACCTTAATATTAATTTGCTTTGGCCGTAAACCAAAGCTGGTGACCTCGCTGCCATTTCGGTCACTTCCAATAGTATGGTGGACCTAATCAAATAACCATTCATTCCAATCGGTGATACTGTATTACATCATAAATTATTAACCCAGCCTATCATTATAAATCAGTCAGTCATTGCCTTAATCAATCGTTGCATACAATTAAATCATTATCACCGTAAACGGCTAAAAACTAGCTCCACTATATATATATATATATATAGGGGCCTATGCAACAGTAGGCCCACTATAATATGCGGAGTATAAATGGAATGAAATGTTATGGGTCACCAATTTGGCCTTTCAACTAAATAAACAATATTTAATAAAGGAGATTGAAATGACTTTGTGGTTTTCGTTTAATTAGAAAAGTAAACGAATTATTTGTTTACAGTGATTAACAATTATTTATACAGAATTTGTGCAATGTTACAATGAATGATTATTAACAATAAGGAATAATTTTATATAGTAAAAGAGTTAAATGATACAATAATGACAAGAAACATTAATTAAGGTGATGAGATAATTATATGGTATTGAAAACACAACAAAAGTAAGTAAATATGTAAATAAGTAAACAATAACTGGGGTAATGAAAATACGGTATTGGTACGGTAACGGAATAAACCTAAATGCGGTCGTAAATAGGGGTGCACCGGATATGAATTTTTCATATCCGGTCGGATAGCGGATATGGCCATATCTATCCGGCCGGATATATATTATTAGGTATCGTATTATTTTTACACTCATATTGCTATGTTTTGTTTTGCATTGGGGGCAAGAGCCCCCCCAAATATAAGATAAATAATAATTTAAGTATATTCAGATGTTTAATTGTTTTGTTCTCTTTCAGGTTCTTGTGTTGTATTAAACTATTAAGTATTAATCATGACAAGTTTTGTGTGGTCACTGTATACAATAAATGATCCTAGCGATATCTCTGCAAAGTGTAATATTTGCCAAAAGATTATCAAACGTGGGACGGAGAAAGGTGGCCAAAAGTCTTTTAGCACAACACCTCTTCATAATCATTCGAAGATTAATCACCCAAAAGAGTATGTTGAAGCCAAAAACGAAAATGACAAAAAAGGAATAGCTGCGACTGAATCAATGGAAATAGGCATAGAAAGAATACGAGCTAGCCCATCAACTTCTACTGGTAGTACTCTGAAAGAAAAGAAAATGGATCAAATGAGTAAGCAGATCTCAATAGAGGAAAGCTTTTCATCTAAAAAAATATGGGACATCAATGACTCCAGGTCTGTGATGATTCACCGTAAAATTGGCATGATGATGGCTTTGGACAACCAGCCATTTACTTTAGTTGAAGATGATGGTTTTATTGATCTAATGGCCTACCTCCAACTCAGATATCTCTTACCGAGCAGAAGGTATTCTCTGATACTATATTCCTCGTCTTTTAATGAGTTCAAGTCTAAAATTGCTCAGAAGCTGGAAGAAGTAAAGCATGTCAGCTTTTCTTCCGATATATAGACATGCACAACCTCTCAAGAAAGTTTTATATCATTATCGGGTCACTGGATAGGTAAAGATTTTGAAAGATTCGATGTTGTGCTACATGCCTCTCATTTCTCAGGGTCGCATACTGGCAAGAATATATCTGAAAAGTTTCGCTCTATGTCGGATAGTTGGGATCTTGATGCAAATAAGAGGAATTTATTGGTGAGGGATGGAGCTAGTAATATGGCTCTTGGTAGTGACCTGGCTGAAATACCTTCAATACACTGCAGCATTCATTTACTCCAACTGGTTATTAGTGACTCAATTATGGTTCAGAGTGTAATTGATATCCTTGCAAAAAGTCGCCGCCTTGCAACTCACTTTAAATAATCATTCTCCTTTGGTCTGTAACAATTTCAAACACATTCAAGTTCAGCAAAATCTTGAGCCTCTCCTATTGGTTCAAGATGTCCCAACACATAGGAACAGTGCATATTTGATGCTAGAAAGATTATATAAATTAAAAATTCCAGTGCAACTGTATGTGGCTGATCGTAGTGAATTACCTACCATCACATCCTTCGAGTGGACACTGATACGAAATCTCCTTAAAATATTAAAATCATTCTTCCAACTAACTCAGGAAATGAGTTCGGAAAAATCAACTTTGTCTTCCGTAATCCCAAACATTTGTATTTTACAAAGATTTCTTTCAAAGATTGGCCATGATGACCAAGTTGTTCAAACGACAAAGAGAGAACTCCTGACTTCTCTTCGAGCGCGTTTCTTGTCGGAGAGTAATGATGGAAAGTCTTTGAACATAATGAAAAACAGGGCTTATGTGACTGCGACTGCAATAGATCCGCGGTATAAGTTATCTTTCTTTCAACAAGATCAAAAAGAGCAGGGTAAATCCTGGCTGATTGAAGAAGTCATAGATATTGGAAATGACGAAGGTGGTAATGATTCTAATGAAAATGAAAGTGAAGGTAATGAAAATGGAAGCGAAAGAAGCTCAAATTCCAGTTCTCCTATGCGAAAAAGGAAAGACGAAGAGGACACTCTTGAAGCGTGTTTTATGGAGATCACAAAAGGAGAGCAATCTGGGGAAGTAAGTTACAAGAGAAGAAAGGTTGAAAAAAAGACTGCTCCTGTTCTACTGATTGCAGGGGAGTTAGACCGATATGCATCTGAACCTCTTGTAGATAGGAAACGCTGTCCAATTCAAATTTGGAAGCAGGAGAACCTATTTCCTCTCCTTAAAACTATTGTTTCAAAGCTTCTCTGCACACCCGCATCCTCTGTATTTTCAGGGAGAATTTTTCTGAATATGGAAACATCTATGAAGCAAGGCGATCCCGAATATTGCCGAAAAGAGGAGAAATGCTCTTGTTTCTGCACCACAACGGAAAAAGTTCTAAATCGCTGTTGTCGAGTTTTTTTTATTCTGAAGACCTCCAGGCTGAATGGCGGCATCTGACCTATACAATACTGCTCTCCATTCATTGATTTCATTCCAGGCATTTTATATTGTATTCAATGTATTGTTTTACATTTGTCAAGCTTGTAATGTTTTGTATTGTTTTGAAAATAAAGGAAAAAAAAAGGAGAAAAAGAATGGAAAGCAAGTGCAGGGGTCTAGCAATATTTACTCTTTTAAAAAATTAACGCCTAGACGTTTTTATAAAAAGCTCTGATTGTATTAATGGAACTGTAATCGTTAAGGATGGACAGATGTTTTATTTATTCTTGTAATCAGTATTGTGTTGATTTAATATAAAAAGTGTTGCTGGACTGGTTTAGGGTGGGCCCTGGAGGGCTTTCCATTTTTTTTTATATGAAATATTATTTGTAATGTATTATTATCATATTATGGCAGATTTTCATACAGGTGTTAATTTTCAAATGTCTTGGCCTATATCCGGCATATCCGGCCGGATATGGCCCATATCCTGCCGGATACCGGATATTTAAATGCGTGAGTTAGCTTCAACGGTATTGAGGACACTTTGAAGAGGACCTATTCGGTTAGGCTGAGAGTATATTGAGTTTGTAGGCTACGCAACAGTTGTTTAACACCAAGGAATAAACGGTAGGCCAAATGAGCTGGTAGCCTATGTGAGGTTTACAGACCTGGGTTTCTTCGGAGGCAGACTCGGAAGACGGGAGAGCCTACGAGCCAGATTAAGTGATGAAAAATTTCTTGAACGGAGGTGAAGATTTGAAGGTCGAATGGATGTATGTTGAGTGAGGCTGAAAAGTCGGAGGGATGACGCCGGTTGAATCTTGCAGAAGTGTTGATGTTTCCGGGAGGCTGAAATAGTATTAAACCTCCAAAAAGATGATTAACTTTGTGTATGATTGAACGGAATTTTGAAGGACGGCGGCCGGCTGCGATCGAGTGAAGTCACGTGACGAAGGACCGAGAGCAGGATATGAAGTGAAGATGCGAGAAAAGGACAAATGAGAGCGATCTGAAGTGGGCTGGCGCTTTTATCGCCTACGATGATGTGGTTCTTCGTGGGCATTGTGGAAACAAAGTGAAATTTTCTCGTCTCTACGAAGCTATTGTTGCTCACATGTTTGGATTTTATGGCTTTGTTTACCTCCACAAACCACGTGAGAGAGGCGAGGAAAAGGAATGCTCGTACGCGCACGCACGTACGCACACACACATACACACAAACACGCGCGCACCCACGCACACACACATATATATATATATATTATATATATATATATATATATATATATATATATATAGTGGTGGACCGGATGTCAGTTTTTCAACATCTGCGGATGCGGATGCGGATATTTAGTTAATCTATCAATATAACATAGAATTATGAATATATGACAATTTTTCAAATTTCATGATATTACTATTATGGCAGGCAATGCATAAGAATTAAAATTAATATTAATGTTTTCATTATGATAAAAATAATAACTTTTTCAAGAGTTTGAGCCACAGAAAATTCAATGAAACAAGTTTCATTCAATTTTCTGTGTTACCAGGTATTTATATTTTGAGGTTTATATATTTGTTTGTTCATTAATAATTAATACTTTACATGAAATGTGCATGACTGGGCTTATAAGCTACTTTATAAGCTAATTTAATTGTAAATTGAATAATTTATTAGAGGTAATATCCGCATAACATCCGCAGTCAGAAGTGCGGATGCGGATGTTAAAAATGATGCGGATATCCGGTCCACCACTAATATATATATATATATATATATATATATTATTGTATATTACTATTCCAAAGTTTGGAAACGCTACTAAAACTGACCAAAAATGCTCCATAGTCTAGTTTAAATCTTGAATTTAGCAACAAATGTTCATAAATAGCCTAATTTTACTTGTCCACGTTACGCATGCGCAATATCACTCAGGTATGTTATCCCTTGTTTTTTCATTGAAATTCATTTTAGGCTACCGGCCTTTTCATTCTTTGCTTAACTACAGTAAAATAGTTATGCTTATAGAATGCTTCCAATATAATAGTGGTATGTAATGTGTTTTATGAACATTCCTAGTTAGTTTTCTACGTCATGTATCGAAATAATGAGTGCCTCGAACTCTTTTACGGGTCGACTCAATTGATTTTTTACATGTAATGGTCTCAGTACGGCAAATACAAGAAGATATTCGCATAAAGATCGTGACTTTACGAGAAAAAAGATATACTTACAGAAATTGAAAAAAAACTGGACGTTTTTGTAAAAGCGGTGTAGGACATTGTCAAACGCCATCTTATAGCGGTCAACTAAAAACAAACCATGAAAAGGAAGGCCAAAATAAACGACAAAATCTCAAGACCAGTACTTAGTACTTGAAGGTTACATAACAAAGAGATAGAAGATAAATGAGTTGTAGTTTGCAGCAGGACTTTAATTCTTCACAGGTCACTAACATTTCGGCCGTAACAATACGACGTCGATTGCAGGAGCCAGGGCTGCACGGAAGAGTTGCTGCAAAAAAAACCAAACAAACCGTACTTGAGACCAAGAAACGAGTATAAGAGAGTAAAATATGCACGAGGTCATGCTTATTGGACATCGACTAATTGCGTGAAAGTTCTGTAGACAGATGAGTCATACTGTAATTTGAAAGCTTTGGGGTTAAAAGAAGACAGTACGTACGATGGTGACAGGGTGAGAGATATGTACTTACAACCAAAAGTAAAGCATGGTGGAGGATCTACCAATGTTTTGGGGTTCATAAGTTCATTTGGATTTGGCTCCCTTGTGAAAATCGATGGTACTCGAACTAAAGAGAAGTACAAGCGAATTCTTCAACTGCGTCTTACGCCAGATGGAAAGGGTTTGATTGGACAAAGGTTCATCTTCCAACAAGATAACGACCCCCAAACACATGGTACGGGTTGTAAAAACATATTGTATTTGAAAGGGAGAGGACACTGGAAAACTAAAAATTATGGAATGGCCATCACAAAGCCCCAACATGAATCCAGTTGAGGCAATATAGGACTCTGCAGATGCTGAGAGGGATAAACTGAAGGCATCTAACATTGAACAACTGTGGAAACACCTGCAGAATATTTGGACGAATATTCCACCATCAGTGGTCAAAACATACACTGACACCATTATTAATAGACTCCAAACTGTTATAAGGGTAAAATGGAGGTGACACACTAAATATTAACATGTATATGTTACAGGGAATCTGTGAAATTAGGGATTTCATGAAATCCCTAAAATTTTCAGGGATTTCATGTAAGGTTAAGTCGGGATATTTTCGTTAAACCTACGAAAATATCACGACTTAACCTTACTTGAAACCCATGAACATTTTAGAGATTTCATGAAATCCCTAGTTACACAGATTCCCTGTAACATATATATCTTTATCTATGTAATTATTCATTAAAATAATATGTACTGTACTTATAGGTTTTTTATATTCTTTTGACACATTCAAAATGTACATACATACTGTATATACGACCGATGATGGCTATAAATATCCATATACCATTGGTGTTGCCAAACTTTTGAACATTACTCTACATTAGGGTGGTCCACAAAATCGAAGTAGTTTATTTTTTTGTGCTCAGAGTTTATTTGGTTCCTTTCCCCACGAAAACACTGCATACCAAGTTTTAGGTCATTATGACTTTGTTTAGGGTATGCACAAGCTGACTAAGAAAAGCTCACATTTGTTTGATCTCTTTTCTATAGAATGACTCTTGTATTAGGAAAATGATACTCAAGTATTACATATCTATAGATAAATTATTATTTAAGTGATTAATTTATTAATTAGAGGCAAATCAAACACAAACAATGTTGATTAAAACAGGAAAACAACTCTTCCGTCCTTACGATTACAAGTTAGCCTTGCTTGCACTCGGAAACTGGCGTCGATGTGTAGCGACCACCTGCAGCAGATACTGTTTCTGTTCTTCGTTCTTCGTAATGCAAAAGTTATAATCCTGAATTAGCTTCACTCCTCTTTCAGCCACATCATTCAATACCAGCGTATCTTGGAGGAATTCCTTGGCCTGGAGGAACTGCGGATCATCCTTCCATTGGGATGGATCTTTAGAGATGAATCCGGAGCCTAGTAGTGTGGTTTGGAAGAAGCGGTTGGTATTCTTGGATGCCAGCTTCTTCAGCGTCAGTGACGGAATATCCTCTTCCGGCACTTTAATTCTCTTCGGTGGATCTTTCTCTCTTTCCCTTACCCTCATCAACTCCAGGATTCCTCTCTTCTCCATATTGGAAACTGCGTCACTGAATAGAGCCAGAGCTACCAACTCCTCGCTCAAATACTACAGATGTCGTTGGAATGCCTTTGCAGCTGCCGCTCCAACTGCTCCATCCACTTTATTCCTGTATTCTTGAATTTTCTTAAGGAAGGAGATATCGTTGCTCGGGGCTTCAAAGATTATGGGAGCCTTGAACCATACTGGTCCGTAGACAAGAGCAACAAAGAGGGCCATAGTTCGAATGGACTTCTCTTCCTCGGGGGACACCTTAAACTGAGGTTGAAACATGAATATTTGGAGACAGTATATTGCCTTTGACATCCAGCGAGCATGGTGTATGGGGCCAGGCTGTCCAAATCGAATCCTTCGGGGAGGTGTCCCACCTATGAAGACTACGCAAAGTTCCAGAGTCGGCGGTAGTGGTCGCGGGGTTGCGTACACTCAAGAGCTTTTATGTAGTAGTCGAGAGCTTCTTGTACCCATTGAGAGTTCTCTTTGAAAATTGCACTGACGTGGTCGTCCATCATTCCAGTCTTAAAGTTTGCTTGATTGACCCGCTGCCAATTCTTTTGGAACCGTTGAAATAGGAGAACCTCCAGACCGCTGGACGATCCATGAACTGTCTTGAAGACGTCTCTGAGAACGACCTCCAAGATATGGTGTCTGCAAGCAAGGTGGAGTAAATTTCTTCCCAGTCGCTGTTCAATCAGAGTGCAAGCTCCAACAACATGACCCGTATTGCTTGAAGTCGTATCAAAGCTCATGGCGACGACTCGGTCTTCGACCTTCGAATCCTTCAAGGCCTCAACCACGGCGTCTGCTTGCGCCATTCCTGTTCTACATGCGAGCTTCGCAACACCCATGAGTTGGATGTTCTCCTCTGACGATGACAAAACGAAATAGTGCGCGAATACAATAGGCATAGAGCGGCTGACGTTATTTATTTAGATTTTAAAAAGCGTTCGATACAGTTCCGCATAGAGATTAATTGCGAAGGTTAAAGCGCACGGTATACGCGGTCAAGTAGCTAACTGGCTAGAGGAATGGCTTCGTGCTAGGAGACAGAGGGTCGTTGTTAATGGTAGTGAATCGGGGTGGTTGGATGTAGATAGCGGTGTCCCACAGGGTTCAGTGTTAGGCCCATTGCTATTCGTAATTTACATTAACGACATAAATGTAGGTTTGACTAGTAATGTGTCAAAATTCGCGGACGATACTAAAATAGGCGGTAAGGTTGTTAACGAGGACGATAGAAATAGGCTCCAAGACGATGTAAATAGGATTATGGAGTGGACGGATAAGTGGCAGATGCAATTTAACGGAGACAAATGTAAAGTTTTGCATATAGGTTCTCGTAACAATAATTACACGTACACGATGGATGATAGAGAGTTAACAAGCGTTGACGAAGAAGTAGATTTAGGCGTACGCATATCTAAGGATTTAAAAGTTAGGAACCAGTGCCTGGAGTCTTGCGCTAAAGCTAATAGGATGGTAGGCTTCATAGCGCGTAATTTCGAATTTAAATCGAAGAATATTATATTGCCCCTTTACAAGTCCCTAGTCAGGCCTCATTTAGAATATGCCGTTCAGGTTTGGTGCCCGTATTTGCGTGAGGATATTGATAGGTTAGAAAGGGTACAGCGTCGTGCCACGAAACTAATTCCGTCATTGCGCAACAAGCCTTATGAAGATAGGATTAAAGTGTTAGACTTGCATTCACTCGAAACTAGGAGATTAAGGGGGGGAGCTTATTAAAGTTTTCAAAATCGTTAATAACATCGATAACGTAAATTTTGACAAACTGTTCACTTTCGATAATAGCAATACTCATAATAACGGATTTAAGTTGCGTGGCAGACGTTTCATTACTAATATCGGTAAAAACTTCTTTACGTTTAAAGTAACTGATAAATGGAATAATTTTCCCGCGCCGTCGTGAACTCTACCAGCGTTAATATGTTTCAGAACCGTTTAGATAGGCATTTTAAAAATATTAACGTTGTTTAATATAATAAAACAATCCCCTTTTTCCCTCTGAACCTCCCCCTTTTCCCTCTGAACCTCCCCCTTTTCCCTCTGAATCTCACCCTTTTCCCTCTGAACCTCACCCTTTTCCCTCTGAACCTCACCCTTTTCCCTCTCCCTCGTTAAAATTACACTGGGAACAAAAAAAAAAATTTCTTGGTGCCTGAGATTTTAGACCTTATTCTGGATATTTTCATGCCACTGATTCAGAAAATATCATCCATTTTGTTCTAGCAGCTCTAGTTTTTGAGATATTGCATACGTCATTACCTACTTTATTACCCTTCTGGAACGGTATTATGAGTTGCTCGTAAATCTAAATGCATCTGTATAATTAAATTGTAGCTATGATTTTGCTGATGTTGCTGTTTTGCATGTGTATTGTACATGTACTAACGTGAATTCTTTCCTGTTACAGGTGTTGACATGGCTTCATCACGAAGAAAGTGTTTAAATCATCCAGATGTGTTTTGTTTTATCTGCGGAGAGTACACGTTCATTGAACAGAGAAAAACTATTACTGATTTTGTGAAAAAAGCTTATTTTGCCTATTTCAAAGTACAACTAGGGGACCAAGATAAGCCATGGGCTCCTCATGTTGTGTGTAAAACGTGTACGGAGCATCTGCGGCAATGGACCAACGGAAAGAGGAGGTGCCTGAAATTTGGTATACCAATGGTATGGAGAGAACAGAGAAACCACAGTGATGACTGTTACTTTTGTTTGGTGAATATAAAGGGCATCAATGGACGTAACCGGAGTAAATGGACGTATCCTGACATAGACTCAGCTAGATGGCCTGTTTCACATTCAGATGACATACCTGTCCCATCATTCAGCCATCTTCCAGAGCTCCCTCAAGAAGATGATGAATCTGCTACTGACAAAGAAAGCATATGTGGGCAAAATGACAGTGATTTCGAAGGACCGTCATCAGTTGCAGAAGGTTTTAGTCAACCCGAATTAAACGACCTCATAAGGGACTTAAGTCTTTCGAAGAAATCGTCTGAATTGTTAGCTTCCAGGCTGGGAGAAAAAAATTTACTGCTGCCGGGAACCAAAATCACGTTATATCGCGACAGAGAAAAGGATTTACGCCCTTCTTCTCAAAAGAGAACGATTTAGTTTTCTGCAACAATGTGCGCGGATTGCTGATGAAAATGGGCATATCGGAATACACACCAAGTGAATGGCGGTTATTCATAGATAGCTCCAAACGGAGCCTAAAATGTGTTCTTCTACACAACGGCAACAGATACAGATCAATCCCAATTGGTCACTCAGTCGGTATGAGAGAAGAGCACGGGACAGTCGCCCTAGTCCTAGAAAAGATATCATACCGAGACCACCAATGGGTGATCTGTGTGGATCTGAAGATGGTGACTTTTCTCCTGGGCCAGCAGAGCGGGTACACCAAGTACCCGTGCTTTATATGTCTCTGGGACAGTAGAGCTAAAGATGAACACTGGGTGAGAAGACAGTGGCCTCTGAGAGAAAACATGGTGGTTGGAGAAAAAAATATCATCAAAGAAGCTTTGGTTGACAGAGAAAGGATCATATTGCCACCACTGCACATCAAACTAGGTTTGATGAAACAATTTATAAAGGCTTTGAACAGAGATGGGACGTGTTTTGGCTACATATGTAGAAAATTTCCTGCGCTGAGCATGGAAAAGCTGAAGGCAGGTATTTTCGATGGACCGCAAATCCGAGAACTCATGAAAGACCCGCGTTTCCAAGATTCAATGGACAACATTGAGGCACGTGCGTGGTCATCGTTTAGTATGGTTGTGAAGAATTTCCTTGGGAACTATAAGGCCGATAACTACGGTGAACTAGTGGAGAATATGCTCTCTTCTTTTTGTAAACTTTGCTGTAAAATGAGCATCAAACTGCATTACCTCCACAGTCATTTGGATCGTTTCCCAGATAACATCGGTGATCTAAGCGAGGAACAGGGTGAACGATTTCACCAAGAACTAAGGACCATGGAAGAACGGTACCGCGGACGATGGAATACTCACATGATGGCAGATTACTGCTGGAGCATCCAACGCGAATGTCCTGGCACATCTCATCGCAAGAAATCTCAGAAACGCGGTTTATGTGAGATGTCTCAATGAAAGAACTTTTTTTGCCGTTCGTGTCTCAAGCTTGTTTGAATTTAAGAAATATTTTTCGTACCTTATGCTTGTTTGATGTTAATACACTATTTTTGCTGACATTCATCATACTTTTGTATTCAATTGACAACAACAGTGATTGCCAGTCAGCAATTATATAATATTATATACATTATATAGAAATATATAGGTATAGATATATATCATATCTTGATAAGCAGAGCTGATGGAGAAAAACTAATGTCATTTTTAGAATCAGCGACCTCAATATACCCAGAAACAGGTCTAACATCTAAGTCACCAAAAGTTGTGTTCCCCAGTGAATTATTAACGTTGTTTAATATAATAAAACAATTAGCAACAGGAGCTCTGGGGCTGGTGATGAAGGATGAGTCTCTTGACGATAATGCCAGCTTGTGACATGCCAGCGTGGGATGCCAGCAAAAAAAAAACTAACACGAACTTAGATGTTGCTTGTAGCGTAAACTAACCCACTTTTTGTTATTCTCATCCTTTTTTTTTTTTCCTCTTTCTCTACTTATTTGCATGTCTGTAACTCTCTTCATTGCACGTCTGTAGTTTGCATGGTATGATAGTGTTTGAGTTAAGAATGTGTTGCATGGTTTGTAATGCGTTCTTATTTTACTTCTTTTCATCTTCTACCCTTTCTGTCGGAGTGGGCTCCGTCCTCTACGTCCCTATGGAGTAGAGAACCGGTCTGCAACTGCTGGAGGTATGTGTTGCTTTGAGTTAAGAATGTGTTGTTCTTTGAGTTAAGAATGTGTTGCATGGTTTGTGATGCGTTCTTATTTTACTTCTTTTCATCTTTCACCCCTTTTCCGGCAGAGTGGGCTGCATCCTCTACCTCCCTATGGAGTGGAGGACTGGTCTGCAACGGCTGGAAGTATTCTCTTCGACTATTTTTGACTTGTCGGCAGTGGCCGGCGGATGGTGATGGTGTCTTCTTTCTCTCTTTCTGAATGAATTTTAACCCACTAGTGATAGGTTTTGCTACTTACTTAACCCCTTATTCTCTTCTTTTAACCCCTTATTTTCTTCTTTCTCTCGGGCTAACCTTAGAGTGGATCTTAGGGTCTTTGTTAGCCTTAGCTTCTGTAGATCTGTAGATCTGTAGATCCTTCCCAGAGATCAGTACTGGGAGACGATCGACGTAGTTATTTTCTGTGAGGAATGGAAGGAGTTTCCCGTCCCAATGAACAATTCCAGTATTGGCGCCAGAAGATGAGACGACTTGTTTCACAGAAGTGATGTGGTCACTGCGATGTCGCATACGGGTTCTCCTGAATATGGAGCGACTGATGGCCAGTTCATCAATGTTCCCTCCAAGGCTTTTCACAGTAGCTGCCACGATGTTAACTGCCTCACGATCGCTGGTGTTGGTTCTATCCAGGGCGCAGAGAGACCAGGGGACATCAAGTTCTTAGGCCTCGTTTGAGGTAAAGGATGAGGAGCTGCATTTGACGGGTCAGGGACCTGAAAATCCCGATCCATTCCAACTCGAGGCATCTTCGGAAATGAACGAGGGCCTTCATCATCAGAAGAGGTGCTGGTTGACTTCATCTGAACGGTCTCTTGCTAGTCACGCATCTGCTTCTCTGCTACTACCTTTTGCTCTCTGGCCTTATTCTTAAGATACTTCTGTTTCATTTCTTTCTTAGCCAGGGCTTCGTCGACTCGTCCCATGTGAAACTTGCGTTCCCTCACTTGGTCTTTCAAGAAGACTCGGTCTTCCTCTATCCGGATCAGTTTTTCCACATCATGATGCTTAATGTTGAAGAGCTTTTCAAGATTGTTTGAGAACTCTTGTTCCTTCTGTATTCGTGGCTTACTTCTCCTGTTGGAACCCTTTTTCAACTTCTCCCAAGTGGACAGGATTCCATTCAGGGTTCGTTTGATATTCCGCTCCTCTTGAGTAGGGATGCGGGCCATTCCCAAGATATCCATGATTTTCTTCACCACCATATTGATGCACTCGTTTTTCGTAGGAGTTGGCTCACTTATTTTCAAGAAATAAAAATAACCGTTGGAGAACTTTCCTAAGAGTAGGCAGACGGGACTTAGGAATAGTTTTTTTTTATTTAGAACATCGTTTTTGATGTTCTTTAACACGGTCACTTCGTTTTGACACAATTGTGAGGCACTTGATACACCGTACCTTTGTTTGAGAAATTTCCTTAAAACTAGCCCACACAGGATCTTTAGGTTGACCACCAAGAGGACAGTTTACACGCTTTAAGTTAGGTCTATTTGACATAGCTATTTTGTTGCTACCAGGTAGCTATCACTGATCAGGAAAATACTGCTCCACATAAAAATTACACTATCTGAAGAAATGGAAAATCTGAAAAATCTGAAATTTTTTGCAAAAGTTATCACAATTATGAAATTCTAGTGTCACGTGCAGTGTTTAAACTATGTTACTGTAAGTTTTATCAAGTTTGTTAGGGTTTTTCAATGTTTTGGGATTTTACCAGGCTAAAATCAGCTCCTGGGTAAAACCTGGTAAAAGTACCTGGAGGTTTTACCCGACCAACCCTGCCCCCTACCCACAACCATTTCACCATGGGTATGTCCCCTTCCCTGTTTGCCTCACCTTGATACCGGCCCTTTGTATAATACTTCAGGCAACAGCGTTGACTTCAGAGGTCCCTGCGGAGGATTCGAATATGAGCCGGGCCAAATGGAGGAACTGACTGTGATTGCGTCAGGTATAGGAGTGACTCCGGGACTACAGATGGTTCGATCGATGGTCTTAAATCCGAAGGAGAAGATGAAGATAACTCTCATCTATTACGCCAAAGACGTTGAGGAAATACTATATAAGGAAGAGTTGGAGGAAATTTCAAGTAAGTTGGGCAATAATAAAAAGGTGATAAAAATGGCTATAATTTCAGTAATTAATACAGTATGATTCTATCACAATTAAATTCGGTGGGAATAATTTTTAAACACTTCGTGAAAATAATTAAAAATATTTTACTACTATTCTTAAATTTACACTGGAGTGAATAATATATTTTTTTAAATATACTGGGTGTCCCAAAAGTCCTGCCTAATAATGTACAACTATTAGCCTTTGGGGGCAAGACTTCGGGGACACCCTGTATATTACAAGGATCCCTGGGCAAATGGAGTTTGAGAATTAATCCCTCGCCTTTTTCATGCGTGTCGTAAGAGGCGATTATGCAGGGACCCCTGGAAATGCTTGAGCGTATATAGAGCAAGAAGTTTAAAGTTTGAGATAAATATCATAATTTAAGAATTATTCATTCGTGTAAAATGGAATGAATCTATGAGAAATAAGGATGTTCGTAAATGATATCGAGTTAAAATCATTGATAAAAATTGACTCTTATTATGTGACGTGGGTATAATTATGTAGAGACAATGAATAATAAGAGAATGCGAAAAATATATAATAATGAGTGCTTGGTGTGAGAAGTACAGAACTACAGAAGACCCCGTAAAAGATGGGAGGTTGCAATTAATAAATGTATGAATAAATGTGGAATTGATACAAGTGTTGACAAGGGCTGACGAAATGAAAACGTTGGTCTCTCCCCACCCCCGATAAAAAAAAACTTGTCGTGATATGTAACACTGGATCTCCAATGTTGGGAGGATATTATTTCCGGCAGTGACTTTTGTGTGTGTGTGTGTGTGTGTAATCTATTTGAGTGTTTTTATTCCCAGAAATCATTCGATTTCGTTGTTCCCACCTCAAAGAGAGTGAAAAATGGGTTATTAGGTAATATATGTATGTATGTATAATTGTATATTAAATGGTGGTAGAGGTACTCGCGCATAGGAGAAAATAGGTGTGATCTTAACAGAGAAGGATTTAGGATTTACTTAAATAAAGATGTAAAATAATACGAAACAGATTGTTTTATATAATTATTTAAAAAAATTATCATATGCGCAGGCAAAGACCCTCGATTTCGTCTCATTTTAACTGTCGGAGAAGCTCCTGACGATTGGGAGAACGAAGTGGGGTTTGTGGATTTTGAAATGCTGAACAAAAACGTCACAAAACCAAAACCAGACGGCGTGAAGCATAAAGTGAGTCGATAATATCGTATATGTACAAAACTATTTTATGAAATTTAGATATAAAATCTCAAAATAATTTTGGAAAAATATTTAAATAAAATTTCGATAGAAAACAATATTTAGATATAAAATACATTTTGAAAGATAATAATACTAATACTACTATAATAATAATAATAATAATAATAATAATAGTGTTTACAAGCTTTGTAAATAATGCTTACAAAACCATTTTTAAAATTTTTTTTTAGGCAAAAAGTCTTGAAAAGCTTTCATTTTAGGTTGTGTGAACACTGCGCAGTTTATAGTTAAATATTAAATAAGAATACAAAGCCTATTTTATAAATTATTTAAACAAACCTATAAAAGGAGTAGTATGGACGCAAACTGGACGAGTGCAGATGTTGCAGAGATAATGATCAATGTTGCAAAGGGGGGAGGGGGTATGCTGCAGGTGCAACAAGAGTCATGAAACTTGGAGGCGGCGTTATCCCCCAAGAGAAAGACAGGAGAAGGAGAGAAAGGGAGAGAGGTGTTCACCTGGCAGGAGCCAAGTGCATATTAACACTTCAGCCGACCCGCCGTCCTCTTATAGGCCCCTAATCAGCCAGTTGGCTTAGAAGGCGTAAATGGCTTGTACAGGTTGAGTTGTCAGGTACCACTTTTTATTTTAATTGTTCAGGTATACATTATTAGGGTGAGTTGCTAGATACCGCCATTTATTTTATTTCACACGAGTTGCCAAATAGTGTTTTCAATTGTTCAGGTATATATTATTAGGTTGAGTTGCCAGATTGTGCCATTTATTTAATTAATTATTAACAGTAGGTTTAGAAGGCGTAACCAGCCATTTGTATAATTGTTTACAACCAAAAGAATTAAATAAAACAACATTACATCATTCTGTTTATTAAATATTGTAAATATATAGAAAATAAATATACATTGGAATGATCAATTAAAAATAATAAGAGAAAGGAAATATGAACGAGGAATATAATAAAAAATATAACCGTCAGTATAACAGTACAGGAGAAATATATATACACAATTATATTATGGAAATATATAGAAAATAAATATACATTGGAATGATCAAAAAACAAGAAAATAAAAAATAAGAAATAATATAACCATCAATATAGCATAAATATATATATATATACAAACACACACACACAATTATATTTAAATAAATAAATACACACTTTATCTTCTACCGCACAAAATAAAAAATAAGAAATCGTATAACCATCAATATAGCAGTACAGGAGAAATATATATACACACAATTATGTTAAATATATAAATACATTTCACTTTTTTTTCAAAACACTAAACTCGCACTTAATCGAGTCTACAATTCATCGTTATTGCTCTACATTACGCAGTATACGCGGTTTAATAATATTTCACCGCTTAAGGTATAGGGATACCTATACTCTATATAAAGGGCCTTCATATCGTTCAGTACTATTTTTGTGCCCACTTTACAACCGGTTGGCAAGTTATCTTTAAATACGTCTAGAATACAATCAAAAGCACGCACAAAGAGTTCATCGCTAGCCACAGCGTCAAATACAAGTTTATAAACACGCCTTTCCAATCGAGGGTTTATTTCTACCGACCCGAGCTTTTCAATCGTGAACTCTTCTTCACACTGCATAGCGATAGTTGAAATAATCTTCTAAATCGTTACGACAGCTGCTCGTTATATAAAGAAATAGTTCTTCAGGGTGAACGGTGTAGGTGAGCTCATCCCTGTACCGATCAAGTGCTTTGTACCAAAGATCATATTTCAGAGTATTCGAGGAGCGCACGTCCACTCGGTTCAAGCTCTGAGATAACTATGAGGCACATGCAATGCGACGGTTCGACGGGAGGAGTGAGCAACACCATAATCTAATGAAACGTGTACGGCGCTGATCCAACATGAATCGTTGTATCCCATTATATTGGGCAGGTGTTTTTTTTTCGATACAGGGAGTAATATCGGTTTTAAAGTTTTATCACTCCCACTTCCCCGAATACGCACCAGGCATTCTCCTTCAGGGTAATTTTCACGAACTAAACACATTTTATAACGGTTTTAATGTTTTACCACTCACCATTTCCACAAACTAAACATCTTCAAATTCCGGCGCACTATTTGAGAGGAACATATGCCCATATTTTTCCTTTTTGCTTAACAAGCGATACTCGTCTCTAAAGTCTGTTAAAAACTCACACATCCCATTAGTCACAACCTCACTACAAACTTCATCATGATATATATTAATATAGTGATAAAAATACTTAAGATTGTCCATGATGACGAAATTTACATTTTCAGTCGCAGGGTACGTGTACTCGGTATGGTGTAACATGTTATAATACCGCTTGTCACACCACTCATCCACAAGGCTCACCACCCATAATCGCTGTTTATCTTCTGAACGTGTTGCTTCTTCTAAGGGGTTCCAAAAAACCTTAGTCCCCCCATTTTCAGCTTACATGTTTACTTATATCTAAATAGTTTTTAGTGATTATAAAAATATATAAAATTCTTTATTTATTGCAGGTATTAAAATTACTCTAGCTGATAAAGTGATAATATAATGGCTTCTCAATTAATTGGTGATTCGGAGAGGCAACGTGTGATAGATCGCATACGAGCAATAACATTTCGGGAAGCTCGTGATGCTGGAGCCACCTTTATAACACGTTCATGGGTTGCCAAAAGTTGCGAAGAAGTGAGGACTTCGTCAAAAGAAATTGGAATAAAACTTTGGATGAATGTGAAATGGATACAACCAAATCTGGCGCCCAAATTTGCAACTCTCTCAGGAAACAAAGGACATCATTGAAAGTGGTACGCGTAAACGGAAAAACAGCTGTGCTAAACTTTCTAAAGAGATCGAAGTGTTGAGAGGAAAGATCGTTAGTGGTGAGATCATTCGACTGTACCGTCATAGGCAAGGTTTAAAGCCTTGGCATAAACTTCCAAAGCCAAGAAAAACTCAACTTAACATCGATGACAGAATGTGGTTTGCCCATTATCTTGAAGATTGGGATGTGGATGATTTCATGCATTTAGCTGTCTCCGATCATGCATTTAGCTGTCTCCGATGAATTTTTTGTTTACGTAACACGTCGGTCTAACTACCAAAATGATCGAGTGTGGGCCACAACACCAGATGAAATCGATGACAATGAACATTATCGCGAATTATTAAAAAGTCCAGACTGTGTTGGTGTGTTTGTTTTGTTCACTGCAAAGAAGCTCATGTGGGTGCTGAAGCCAAATGGTCAGAGTTGGGATGGACAGTATTTTCGTGATATTATTCTATCCCAGCATGTCATTCCTTTTCTAAGAAACCCAAACAGTGTTATGGATGTCCATCAGGTCACAATTCTGCACGATAAGGCCCCCTGCTTTAAGGCATTAGCCACTCAACAGTTGTTGCGGAACCATGAGATCGATTTCTTTGGAAATGAAGAATGGCCAGGAAATTCTCCTGACCTGAACGTCTGTGAACACATTGGATCAGTTATAAAGGACAAGGTTGAATGTCTCTTGTTTCAAGAACCTGCAGCAACTCGATTTTCGAAGGATACAATGACGCAACACATTGAAACTGTTTTAACAAATTTGCGTAACGATCAAGATCTATTCACGTCACTTTTGGCAAGCTACCCAAAGCGAATTCAGGCTGTCTTGGAAGCCAATGGCGGGAACACCAAGTTTTAATTGTTTCTCATTAAATGCAGGATTAAATTATCTTTTGTAAGGTATATTTAGTTTTACTGTACCTGTAATGTTTTAGGCCATGGGCGGGGGGGGGGGGGCTAAGGTTTATTGGAGCCCCGTACTTCGTAGTATATGTCATCTTTTATAAAGGTTAGGTTTATAACATACTTCAATACATCGTCTGTACTGCGAAGTCCTACAATGCTCTCATCAGAATAGTCATAAAGTATTTGAACATCTTGGTCCTTCCCACGGCTCAATGCAGCCTTAAAAGAGGCAAAGGAGGGGGGGATAGGGAGTTTTTCAGTATCTACCACATCTATGCACTTTGCAGAATACCACTTCATAAATGTTGAACAACCAATATTAAAGGTAGCCATTACTATTTTCTGTCTACGCGAGAGAATACACGTCTGATGTTCAGGGCTTACTGCGATCAACTGAGCACGCAGGGACGCCCAGGTAGTAGCATGACTCACGTTGCTGGTCTTACAGCGGGCGGAGCTTAGAACTTTCTCCTGTGTACACACACACACACACACACACACACACACACACACACACACAACGGAGAAATTGAAACGCTAATTGAAACACGACTTATTTAATAAACGAAATATTCAAGGTGTGTATATATATTTACAAATACGTGTAATAAATATGTTAACAATAGACACATCAAAGATTATGTTGTACTTCATCGTCATTCACGGTTCTGTGGGAGAAGCGAAAAGCAAGACTGTAGAATATAAGGGTCGTCACTTAAATATTTATTATATTTTGTAAATAACCCACTTAGGAGTGTGACGTGTTAGAAATGGATTCTATAGAAAAATTCAGGTTCACGAGCCCATCCACATGTATTATATCTGGACCTACAGGATGTGGTAAAACTGTGTTTATGCTTAAAATCATTAAAGAAAAGGGAGAGATGTTCTCAAAATTTGTGCATAAAGTTATATGGTGCTATTCGACGTATCAATCAGTGTTCAACGAGTACCGAGATGATATTTTGTTCCACAAAGGTGTATATGGTGTTAATTCGTTAAAGGGAAATGAACATACAGTCATTGTAATTGACGATCTCATGCTGGAGATGGATAAAACGACGTTTGCCGAGACATTCACAGTATTCTCTCACCATCTTAACATAAGCGTGTTCTTCATCAATCAGAATCTATTTTTCAAAAATAGATACATGCGCGATGTGTCGTTAAATACACATTATCTAGTCTTATTCGCGCAACGTAGAGATGTATCACAAATTGGGGTATTAGCCAATCAAATGTTCCCGAATCAACGTAAGGAGTTTTTGGAAGTTTATAAAGAAGCTACAAGTACTCGTTACGGATATTTGCTTTCTTTGCGACCTTCATCCGCGAAACACGTTTAGGGTGCTTCTAAGAATGAATATATTTCCAAACGAGCCTGAAACGGTGTATATTCCAGAATGACAAAGAGGCTAAAGAAATACCATGAATTAATAAAAATCTATCATCGACTGCCCCGGGCAATGCAGCAGATGTTTGTTATAAATATCGACACCGACTCTTTAAAATGCATCTGTGAAATCTGTCTTAACGTTATAAATTGCAATGTATCAGTGAAACCACCTCAGAAGGCTACGCCGTTACAAGAACATAATACGTGCACTCGCTCGTAAAAGTCAAACTGTAGGGAAGAAAAAACGAATTATTGTACAAAGAGGAGGGTCATTCCTCCCCATCTTATTTTCAGTTTTGGGTCCTTTACTGACTAGATTAATATAATGAAGAAAATGGTAGTGATTCCACACGAGGTGTACGTTTCACTGCAAAGTTCAAAGAATCCAGACACGGATCTAGATCCCCATAAAAGCAGGCTTAAAAGAATGGAAAGCGAATTGCTGACCCTATTAAACAGTGAAAAAAACACCTGATGAGAAAAGAATCTTATACCAAGAAGCTCTGCACAAATTTCTTCACGAGTACGAAAATTATAAGAACCCGACAGAGATTCCCGTGGTATTAGGCACAGCAAGGGGAACGATGGACATGGTAACATAGGACCTGTGTCCGACGATAGAGCTGACCAACCAAAGATTAATAGGTCGGCCACACAACATATCGAGTATGTATTAAAAGGCACCCTCCCACATACATTGAGGAATAAAGGTTTAAGTCTTTATAATCTTTTGAATGAGGACCCGCCATACAGTGGACCGATACAGGTGAGATCATTGTGGAAGAAACAAAGGTACAGGGATCGAATATCGTAGACATCGTCTATGATCTGGTGAGAAAGTGGGATAGGCCCTCACCATCAGGATGGAAGCATATTAAAGCAAGACTACAACAAATAAATGTCCCCAAAACAATGATAGGAAATCTGAACAGGTTAAAAGACTTGGAACATGCGTTGCACGTGACACAATTGAAGACGCCATCACCCCCGGCGGTAACACCTCTGAAGAGGAGAAAGAGGTTAAACAACGGTCAACCCTACCCACGTGTCTCTAAAATACGTAGATGGCTAACATATTAAGAAGACGTTATTATGACATTTCTAACCCAGCCTCCTACGGAGGTGTAGATAGACTGTACAGAAGTGTTTGCGGAGTAGGGAAAAAAGATGTTGAGAGATTTTTGCAGGAGCAGACGCTTATACACTTCATAAGCCTGTGAGATAAAGATTTAAAACAGCAAAGACAACAGCTGCCTCGATTGATTCTATTTGGCAAGCAGATTTAACAGACATGCAAAGATATTCTGCATATAACGATGGTTACCGCTACATTCTATTCATAATAGATGTATTCTCTAGATATCTGTTGCTAATTCCTCTGAAAAATAAATCACCTGAAACAGTTGCTAAAGCCACCAAAACGCTGATGTTGAAAGAAAACAGGGTTCCTGGCTATTTTTGTACGGATATGGGGAAGGAATTTATAGGGCGTGCTTTTCAGAACATGTTGACAGAGTTTAATATCAGCTATTACACTACCAATTCTATACATAAGGCTTCTTTAGCCGAAAGAGTTCAACGTACCATAAAGGAACGCATGCACCGCTATTTTACACATAAAAACACATACAGATTTCTAGACATTCTGGAATCATTGGCCTCATCCTACAACCGCTCACACCATCGCACGATTGGGACAACACTTAACGAAGTTTTAGAAAGAGGTACGCGCCCAGAGGTGAGAAGAGATGGAACACTACCACCACACTCTACGCGTTTCAAAATCAATGATTATGTAAGGCTGTCGCGTTCGGGAAATAAATTCGCAAGGGGTTTTGAGCAAGGATGGACACGTTAGATTTTTAAAGTTAGGGCTATGAGACCTAAAGGTGAGATAATGATGTATTACGTTGAAGATTTGAATGGGGAAGAAATCTCAGGAGGATTTTACCGCGAGGAGTTGCAGAAAGTGGCATTTAATTTAGGAAAAAAATGTGTTTAAAATTGAGAACATTTTAGGAAGCAAAGGTTCAGGAAAGAGAAAAATGTACCTGGTGAAATGGCTAGGGTACCCAGAAAGCTTCAACACCTATATAAAAGCTGCTGCAATAATGAAGCTTAAATAGTATGCAACATGGCTCCTAACCATTTCTACGTCACACTCCCGTCCTCCTCGTCCCTGTATGTACACCCTAACAACACACTAGCCAACTTTGTAACAGAGCTCCACGGACCCATTGAATTGGGTCGTGATTCGTATGAGGTGGGGATATGTGAAATTCAGCTGGACACCCTCTTTTTAAATATTGATTTTAAAGATACCGTTTTTACGATTCTTAGAGACTGTAATGAGTGTGCAATAGCCGGGTTAACTCGGAATGAAACTATACGTATCGCCCGGACTAAGGTTGCACGGTTTTACAGTACAGAAGTAACACTAGGGCCGGGCCGTTATGGTTCGGCTGAGGATGTTGTGAGAGACTTAAACGTAAGTTTAAAAAACTCAAATCTTACGAATAATTACACTGGTCAACAACAATTTTGTCACAAGGGTTTTGATGGGTGTTCTAAGTGTACTTTTTCATGCTGAATCTAAATATGAAATCAGATGTTTTCTATCAGGCTTAGTTTACTTGTGACGCTATGTTAATTTTTTCCTCATTTAGCATGATCACCGGATAAAAAAATAATAACATATATATAATTAAGTATATAACAATATTATAATATAAAACATTATAAAAATAATAAATATAATAATATATTATATTAATTAATATAACTATAATAAAATATATTAATATTAATATATATGTTGTATTAATTTTTCTGTAAAATTAGTACAATTTATTCCTTTGGGGAGAAAGTTCTGATAATGCTGGCAGGATAAATTTGGTCGCAGCAGCAGACTGTGCAGGTTGAAACATGTTTGTACCTGTTCAGACATGAGCCTAGTTTCTGTGTGTAGAGCAGCTCCAAGTCAGTCTGCTTGTAAATGTCACAGTGTTAACAGCTAGTGTCTGTTGCTTCTTGTTAATTTTACACCAGTGTTGTATTCATATAGATGTTTTGTAATGCCGCGGAACTGTCTGAATCATCCTAATTCCTTTTGTTATGTATGTGGTGATCTAACTTTAAAATCCCAGAAACGTAACTTTACACCATTAGTAAAAAATGCTATGAACTTTATTTCGGATGTAAAGTAGGCGATCAGGACAAGAGTTGGGCCCCTCACATTTGTTGTGTGACATGTGTAAGACTACTTACAGGATGGCTAAACGGTTCACGTCACATGCCATTTGCTATTCCAATGATTTGGAGGGAACCCAAAGATCACACAACAGACTGCTATTTCTGCCTGGTAAATACAAAGGGGATCACTTCAAAAACAAAGAGCCTTATGAAATACCCTAATCTACCGTCTGCAATGAGACCAGTTCCCCACAGTGCTCAACTTCCAGTACCAAATCCTCCTGAACATGTAAGTTTAAGTGATGAGGAATCAAACGTAGCTGTAGCATATCACGAGGAAAAAGATGAAGACATTTCTGATCCAACATTCCAGGCTACCTGTTCCTCCACTGAACCACATTTACTGTCACAAGGAGATCTAAATGACCTAGTTCGTGATTTGAAATTATCTAAGAAGCAGGCTGAACTTTTAGGTTCAAGATTAAAGGGTTGGAATCTACTGCAACGTGACACTAAAGTTTGTTTTTTCCGCAGCCGCCATGATGAATTCAAAGAATGGTTCTCCCATGAAGATGGACTTGTGTTTTGTAAAGATGTTAATTCAGTCATGGGGGCTCTTGGTCATGAACATAACGTGGATGAGTGGCGATTGTTCATTGTCTCCTCAAAAGTCAGCTTGAAAGCAGTCCTTCACAACGGAAATAAATTTCCTTCTGTACCTATTGCACATGCTGCAAACATGAAAGAGTCATACGACAACATGAAGTTGCTTTTAGAAAAGTTTCAGTATCAGAAATATAAGTGGAATATCTGTGGAGATCTGAAGGTCATTGCACTTTTGCTAGGGTTGCAGCTACGTTACACCAAGTACTGTTGTTTTTTATGTGAGTGGGACAGTAGGGACAAGCAAAACCACTACGTTAAGAAGGATTGGCCAAAACGCACCTCACTTGTTCCAGGCAAGAAAAATGTTGTGAATAGTTCACTTGTTGACCCTGTACCTTCCTCCTTTGCATATCAAGCTTGGACTTATGAAAAACTTTGTTAAAGCGATGGATAAAGCGCAAACAGGATTCACATACTTGAAAAATAAGTTTCCCCGGATCAGTGATGCCAAGATTAAAGAAGGCATTTTTGTAGGCCCTCAGATTAGAGAATTGTTAAGAGATGAGAGATTTGAAGGAGAGTTGAATGAAGTTGAGAAAGCTGCGTGGCAGAGTTTCAAAAGTGTCTGCACAAATTTTTTGGGAAATCACAAGGCCGAAAACTATCCTGAAATAGTAGATCTTCTAAAGTCTTACCAAGCAATGGGGTGCAATATGTCATTAAAGGTTAATTTCTTGTACTCTCACTTGGACTTTTTTCCGGAAAACCTGGGTGCGGTAAGCGACGAACATGGTGAGCGTTTTCATCAGGATATTTCTGCCATGGAAAACTGTTACCAAGGCAAATGGAGCCCCAGTATGCTGGCTGACTATTGCTGGACTCTTAAGAGAGACATGCCTGAGGCAAAGCACAGCAGAAAATCAAAACAAGCTACTTTTTAAACTACAGGTATGTCTTTTCGATCATATTTTAATAAGTATGTAACTATATGGGTTTCTAAAAATTAAATTGCATGTCACACAAAAACCACACCTGATAGAGAAATTTTACAAACTTATTTGGATTCAGCACAGAAAATACTATAAGAATAAGGTATTTTCATTCTTGGGACACGAAAAAAAAAATTTTTTGTTGCCCAGTGTTATTATACGAAATCTTAAACAAAGGAAACCCTGCACATACTCTAATCCTAAAATCAAAGGTTAACATAAATATTAAAGACGGAAGTGTTCAAAATTATAACCTCGGGGCGATATCGATCAGCTTTCCAAAGAGACACCTTTCACGAGGCACAGCATGACTTGTCCAGCTTAGTGTATCAATTGAAGATGGAGAAATTGGATGAAAACTCTCAGCACCCAGACATATGCTATATTTACAGCAATATAGTGGAGCACCAGTTTGTTGGGGATACCCAGGCACGCCTGCTGCGCATAGCTCACATTCCCAACCATAGAGGAAGGAGTTTGAGTATTACATATGACAGACCCCATTATGTGAATGTCGCAACTAATCTAATAACCAATATCTCAATATATATAAGAACGATTGAGGGTAAAAATTTCCCATTCGGTGACGGGAGCTTAACAGTGAAGCTGCACTTTCGACGCACTGAGTTATAATGGACAGAAAGCCTTTCACAGTCTATCGGGGGGTGAGATACCAGCGTGGTAGTGGACTTGGGTCCATTTTTTCAACCATACTACGTACGGCTGTTCCTTTGCTGAAGAGGGGTGCCAGATACCTCGGAAGGAAAGCGCTACAATCAGGTCTTAACACTGCAGAAGACATATTGGCTGGGGCTAAACCTAAAGAAGCTCTAAAACAACATTTAAAACGTACACCGGACGAAATCATCAAAGATGCAAAGAGAAAAATGCGTGGTGGTGGGAAGAAGAGGGCTGACCGGAAGAAGGGATTACCACCACGTGGCATTAAACGTAAAAGGATATCAAAAAAGAAGTGTTCTAAGCGAATGAAACCTATGGCTGACCATTTTTTGACTGATATAAGCTAAGGACATTGATCTCATGAATCATAGTTTATTTACTACTTGTCGAGAGAGGAGCCACTATTTCTAACTCGTCATGGCACGCTTCATCCACCCGTGTAGTTCACAATGCTGTAAATCGGAGCTATCCCTCTTTGAGATGCCCCCAACTCAAGTTTCTATTGAACACAGTGACTTTATTACAATTAACCCTTTGAACACAATTAGTTCCCCTAGTGCTCCTATAGAATTCGTGATACTCAGCTCAGGCCCTTACTTTTTTTACCCAAGCTGTGTGCACATGTACATGTATGTAGAACCCCATATGTAGGCATTGGGCCTGCATGACAAGAAAACCAAACGAATTATTTCGTCTCAAAATTTTCCATTGCTGACTCATGAAAATCATTTCGAGAGAAGTGTCCACGAACTTTGAAAAATCAGCGAATTCCTGAGACGATTTATATTTGCGGCGCTCGGATCTGCTTATGTTAAGCGATGCTTTTAAGCAAGGAAGATGTACTTTATCTTCCTATAAGTTCTGAGTGAATAACAAGTAATATAAACCTAATAACCCAAAAGGATAGACCTGTACCTTCAGGAATTTAAATATAGTGATTGCCATATTAATTAGATCAAATCAACTCGTTGTGTAACTCCATCGTATAGCGGCCCTACATCGAAAAAGATCGTCGCGCCCTACAACCAAAAGCGAGGCCCAACGAAATAATAAGGTAAGGTAATTTCTTTTTTACAATTAGGCAGCGCTAAAATACCGAAGGCAAATAAATTTAACATTAACCACTAAAAACAATACATAAAGAGGTCCTTTGAAGACCTCCACATACATAACTCTTTAACGAAAAAATGTACAGTTTATGTCGTTAACTCTCTACTGAAGTCTGCTGGAAATTTCCAACGGATGAGGGTAACAGGCAATCAACCCATAGCCCATATAGTTTTTCCACACATCTATCCAAATCTCGACATAGCCTTGCGTATTTTTTTGTGCACTCCGGCCAGTAGTGATGCACCGGAGCTCCGGCTCCGGCTCCGGCCGAGCAGGAGTTTCGGCTATTTTAGAAAACCTCCTGCTCCGGCCAGAGGTGCCAAGTACACCAAACTCAATTCTGACAACTTTTAGTTTTAATTCTATAAAATTATAAAACCTCATTTCCGCACCTATCCGAATATTTCAGTTCTCAGATTTCTAACAAATACTTGGATGGGATCAGTGTGATATATTTCTTCTTTCCCTAATTACAAGGAGTAAAACATAGGAAAGACTCATCTTGACATGTAGCTATACCTATAAGTTATAACAAGGTTGTCAAGTATGGGTGGGATCCCATGTTACATAAAACACCAAAGTTACTCAAGGAATTAGCTTTTTCATTCAAATCCTATCTTACTAAATGCAAAAAACTTCACTTTTTTCCTACGTGAAGGTCAAAATATGAAAATAACCACTTTAATAGACAGAGTTTATTTCCACAACAGTTTCGACGCCCACTGGCATCCTCCTCGGGTGAATACAGAAAAAGGAATGAACCAAAACAAAAGGGAAAAACAGTCCAGGGACCGACCGTTAAGAAATTCGCACCTAGGTTAGATCCCATTCTTCCGACACCGGAAGGGCATTTTCATTAAGTACATTCGCACAAATTTAAAACTATCTTCCTGTTCTAAACACAGATTCTATTATTTTTTTTTTTTTTTTACATAATTATTACATTTATTATTAAATTTATTACATTTAATATTGCATAATTATTTATTACAGAAATTATAAATTTATTATTACATTGGTTATTACATTGTTGTTTATTATACAGAACTTATAAACCGTAAAACGAATGAAAAAGGCGATTAGGAAACAATCCAGAAGCCATTGAGAAATTCGCACCTAGGTTAGATACCGTTCTCCCGACACCGGAAGGGCATTTTATTACAGGGTCCGCTTATAAGTACATTCCCACAAATTAAAACTATCTTCTTGTTCTATACATACAGATTCTAATATTTTGACATAATTACTGCATTTATTATTGCATTTACATTTTTTAACATTTATTATTATTACCTTTACCCTAATTATTAAATTTACAATATTACCTTTATTATTACATCTGTTGCATTTATATTTATTTCCAAATTTATTACTTCCATTATTACATTTACTAAAAGCGAGTAAGGAAACAATCCTAAGAAATTCACACTTAGGTTCGAACACGTTCCCACGACTCCGTAAGGGATTTTTTGACCAAAAATCTCATTAAAGGGTCTAACTTATAAGTACCTTCGCACAAATTAAAATTATCTACTTTTTCTATACACACAGATTCTATTATTTTTCTTTTGACATAATTATTACATTTATAAAGTACCTTACTTGATTCCCAATCTATAGCATGATTATTTTGGCTGGCGTGATAAAAAATGGCATTATTAGTATTACAACTTCTGAAGGCATATTTGTGTTCTTTAATACGGGTTTCAATATTTCTTCCAGTTTCCCCCACGTATACTAAATCACAACTTTTACAGGGAATGCTGTAGACACAGGCTTGTTCCTCTTTTGCAACGTTATTCCTAACCAATTTACTTTTCACGGTAGACGAATATTTGAACGCCAAAGCAAACTTAAAATCTTTCGTCAACGATTTTACTCTTTCTAAGCTGGCAATGTAAGGCAAACTCACATATTGTTTTTGGTTAACTGAAGGTTCCCGAGGGGCATAAAATGATTTTCTGGCTTTAAAATACGCCTTTCTGATAAACCACTCGGGATATTTTAAATCCTTAAAAATGTTCCAAATCTTTGAATTTTCCGGGTCCAGCAAATGTGGGCTACAAATCCTGAGTGCTCTTAGAAACATGGAAGAAATAATTGAGCTTTTAACCCCTTCATCATGATATGAAAAATAATGAATGTACGAATTACAATGAGTAGGTTTTCTATACAGTAGATAGAAAATTGCCAACATGTAACGTAGAACTAGGCATGCCCACATCTGTATTTTTAGAACTGATAAAACTCTGTGTCACCAATAATGCCTTCTCCTTCGGTGAAGAATTTTATTTGCAACGTTTTGGTATGGGAATGGGGTCCCCTTTATCCCCAATACTGGGTACATTATACATGGAATATTATGAGTCGGAATTGTTGCAAACAATGTGTCCCAGGAATCTAATTTGGTTTCGTTATGTAGATGATATTTTCTCATTTTGGCCTGACCACTGGAACAACTTTGACACTTTCTTTCAGTCATTAAATAATCTTGTTCCCTCTATTAAATTTAAATATGAATGGGAGAACGACAAACAATTACCTTTTCTAGATGTTTTGGTCATTAACGAAAGCCGAAAGCCCAATTTCACGGTCTATAGAAAACCTACTCATTGTAATTCGTACATTCATTACATTGGTATGCATATGAAATTTTTTTGTCTGCTGTGAGGGTTTTTTCAACTCATATTATATAATTCGACCATGCTGAATTCGAAAATGACATTGGTTTTCCTCAATCAGGTCAGGTTTTTTCTCTATTGGCCATTTATTATAAGTCCAATTTTATCCCCAAATTTATTGATTTTTTTAGCTTAAACACTATAGATACGAGTAATATTATAAGAACACTCGTGAAAAATGAAAACATTGTGTGAATAAATACTTTTATTCATACAATGAATATGGAAAAAGTTTATTGAGGAAGGAATGAAGTTTTTTTGGCTTTCCGTCTGTGTTTTTCTTCGGGCACGTCTCGCTTCAAACACCAGCAATAGTCCGCCAGCATATTGATATCCCAGTTTCCCTGGTACCTCTCTTCCATTATTTTGATATCTTGGTGAAATCGTTCACCCTGTTCCTCACTATAATCCCCGCAATTTTCAGGAAAATAGTCCAAGTGGGACCACAAAAAGTGCATTTTTATGGACATGCGCGACCCATGAGCTTTGAAAGCTTCCATCAAGTTTTCGACAACGGACTCGTATTCTGGACTTCTACGCTTGCCAAGAAAATCAGTGACAACTGATTTGAATGCCTGCCAGGCATTCTTCTCAGTTGGAGTCATTGCGTTTTCGAACTGAGTATCCTTGATCAAAGTTCGAATTTGAGGACCATCAAAAACCCCAGCATTTAGTTTAGCATCAGATATATGAGGAAATTTACTCTCGAGATATCGGAATGCTGAACCCTCCTTATTCATTGATTTGATGAAATTTTTCATCAAGCCCAGCTTAATATGAAGTGGTGGGAGCAAAATTTTTGTTGGTGGTACAAGGGGCACTGAAACGACATTATGCGACCCAGGTTCAAAATTCTCTCTGGATGCCCATTCACGCTGTGCATAGTGCTTCTCATCCGCTCGGCTATCCCATTTGCAGAGGAAACATGGGTATTTCGTGTATCCCCCTTGCATTCCCAATACAAATGCCACAATCTGAAAAAAAATGAAAATATTTAAAGAATTTAGAGAATTTGTTCTATCAGATAAAAAAATCTATGCATTGGACTGTATCACTTCTGTGGGGAAGTTAAGTGTTCTTATACGCTCTCAAATAACCTTTGGAAAAACAACATAGTCAATAGCAATAGTTTACTTATGATATTAGTATTACCTTCAAATCTCCACAGATCCTCCAGTTATGTTGGTCGTATACGAGAGCATCCAGTAAAATTTTCATGTTATCGTAGCTCTCAGTAAGTTGTACGGAATGTGCTCAGGGACTGATGCAACCCTATTCCCAATGTTGAGAAGTACTGCTTTTAAACTTCGTTTAGACGAGTCTATAAATAGCCTCCATTCTGATGCGTTATATGGCAGGCCCAAGGATTCGATTAGCCCCTCAACATTGCAGCAGTACACTAAGGAAGAGGTATTTTCGTGCACTGCAAAAAACTTGCGGAATTCTTCCTCTCGTTTCCTATACCAGGAGAATGTTGTTCCCGGAGCCAGCAAGTTGTCCTCTCGAAGTCGTGAGCCCAAGATCTCGGCAGCTAATTTGGAAAGTCCTAAATCCCTGGTAAGATCATTAAGTTTGGCCTGGTTGAGAGGCCTCGGCTCATTTGAAGCGGTATTTTGAGGTGTATATACGACTGAGACTGGTCATTGGCATTGGTCATTGATTCATCATCAGAATCATCGAAGTCCAGGGTTTGAGGTGGGTCGGGTATTGGAATTCCAGGACCATGGGGTACAGGTCTCATAGCAGAAGGAATGTCAGGGTATACAACAATGTGTTTATTCTTCTTGTTAACTCCTGAAAATAGAAACACAGAAACATGGATATAAAACTTGCATATGAAATAGAAGAAGCATTCAGACAGTGGCGGCTCGTGAGGGAAGGCTGCGGTCTGTAAGATATGAAATAGGTCGATGGAGTCTGTATATTTTCTTTCTTTTTCATTCATATTGTCCCTTCGGGGACAATATGAATGAAAAAGAAAGAAAATATACAATCATTGTATATGTAAATGTAACTTGTATAACAATATGTATGTGTAAATGTATTTTCTATAACAATATGTATATGTAAATGTATGATTACCATTATGGTGAATATTATGCTATATATGGTGAATATTACATTATGGTGAATATTATGTCAAGTTTCATACGAGGATTTCAAAATATTTAAGAAAAATAAATTTATAAGCCCACCTTGGAGGTTTGTCATGCAGAAATAGCAATCTGTCACGTGATCCTTTCCTTCTCTCCAAATCATGGGAATTCCAAAAGGCAAAGATTTCGCTCTGCCTTTGCTCCATCTTCTCAAATTTTCAATGCACGTCTTGCAGCACATATGAGGGGCGAAATTTTTGTCCTGGTCCCCTAGCTTAATTCCAAAGTATGCTCTATACATTGTCTTCACAAATTTAGTGATTTGGGACTGGTTATTGGTATGGTAACCGTCCCACATATGTAGCAGAATCTATTGGGATCATTTTACACGCTCTATTCATTATGAAATATTTTATATATGCCTGAAAAGTAAAAAAAGATATTATACAAGTGAAACAACTTACAAGTGATGATAGATGTTACTGTTCCAATTCCGCTTTGACAAAATCACGAAAAATTCTATTTTACTTATGAGGCCATAGCCGGGTAACCTGAGCTGATTGAGAAAAACGGATTGCAGATTCGAAATCAGCAGGAAAAACACTATAAGAATCACTTACAAAACCCTTGACAGCAAAATTGATGCATACCAGTGTTATTTTTCATATCATGATGAAGGGGTTAAAAGCTCAATTATTTCTTCCATGTTTCTAAGAGCACTCAGGATTTGTAGCCCACATTTGCTGGACCCGGAAAATTCAAAGATTTGGAACATTTTTAAGGATTTAAAATATCCCGAGTGGTTTATCAGAAAGGTGTATTTTAAAGCCAGAAAATCTTTTTATGCCCCTCCGGAACCTTCAGTTAACCAAAAACAATATGTGAGTTTGCCTTACATTGCCGGCTTAGAAAGAGTAAAACCGTTGACGAAAGATTTTAAGTTTGCTTTGGCGTTCAAATATTCGTCTACCGTGAAAAATAAATTGGTTAGGAATAACGTTGCAAAAGAGGAACAAGCCTGTGTCTACAGCATTCCCTGTAAAAGTTGTGATTTAGTATACGTGGGAGAAACTGGAAGAAATATTGAAACCCGTATTAAAGAACACAAATATGCCTTCAGAAGTTGTAATACTAATAATGCCATTTTTTATCACGCCAGCCAAAATAATCATGCTATAGATTGGGAATCAAGTAAGGTACTTTATAAATGTAATAATTATGTCAAAAGAAAAATAATAGAATCTGTGTGTATAGAAAAAGTAGATAATTTTAGTTTGTGCGAAGGTACTTATAAGTTAGACCCTTTAATGAGATTCTTGGTCAAAAAATCCCTTACGGAGTCGTGGGAATGTGTTCGAACCTAAGTGTGAATTTCTTAGGATTGTTTCCTTACTCGCTTTTAGTAAATGTAATAATGGAAGTAATAAATTTGGAAATAAATATAAATGCAACAGATGTAATAATAAAGGTAATATTGTAAATTTAATAATTAGGGTAAAGGTAATAATAATAAATGTTAAAAAATGTAAATGCAATAATAAATGCAGTAATTATGTCAAAATATTAGAATCTGTATGTATAGAACAAGAAGATAGTTTTAATTTGTGGGAATGTACTTATAAGCGGACCCTGTAATAAAATGCCCTTCCGGTGTCGGGAGAACGGTATCCAACCTAGGTGCGAATTTCTCAATGGCTTCTGGATTGTTTCCTAATCGCCTTTTTCATTCGTTTTACGGTTTATAAGTTCTGTATAATAAACAACAATGTAATAACCAATGTAATAATAAATTTATAATATCTGTAATAAATAATTATGCAATATTAATGTAATAAATTTAATAATAAATGTAATAATTATGTAAAAAAAAAAAAAAAATAATAGAATCTGTATGTTTAGAACAGGAAGATAGTTTTAAATTTGTGCGAATGTACTTAATGAAAATGCCCTTCCGGTGTCGGGAGAATGGGATCTAACCTAGGTACGAATTTCTTAACGGTCGGTCCCTGGACTGTTTTTCCCTCTTGTTTTGGTTCATTCGTTTTTCTGTATCCACCCGAGGAGGATGCCAGTGGGCGTCGAAACTGTTGTGGAAATAAACTCTGTCTATTAGAGTGGGGTTTTATTTTCATATCCTATCTTACTGATCGCCCCTTGGCCTGTATACACAGGAGGCACTTTTGTAATTTGTTATTTACTTTTTAAATATTTTTATTTATGCTTTAGACATGCCTCTCATATAAAATTAGCCTGATAAATGATGCGGCTGAATGCAGTATTTTTTCACCTTCTCTAAATGCTGGGGAAGTATATATAGGGCATAGGCCATTTAGGGTAACAACCTTGCCAGGCAGTTCTCCATTATGAAATTTATGGAAATGTGACAGGCAATTCAACTGAGCTTTAAAGTTTAGATAAACCTTGGGTTATTTACTTATTTTACTTATTTATTATGCTATATATCAAAAGATTAAAAAAGTGAAACAAGGAAATTAATAGATTTATTGAACAAAAAAGAAACACATCAGAAAGTAGTGGCATAAAAAGAAAAATAAACAATAAATCATTCCTCTGTGACATTAGGTAGGGCATATAGTCTGGATACGTATACCAAAATACAAAAACAAAATTACCTTGGACAATTATATAGTTACAAATCAAAAATATATAAAATTTGAACTAATTAGTATTTAAAATCTATTATTTGCAAATTATGGTGCAGAAAAAGGAGCTTGTCTGCAAGTTCTGGAGAAAGTCGATTTCTCTTATTTCAATAGATTTATTGAACAAAAAAGAAACACATCAGAAAGTAGTGGCATAAAAAGAAAAATAAACAATAAATCATTCTTCTGTGACATAAGGTAGGGCATATAGTCTGAATACGTATACCAAAATACAAAAACAAAATTATCTTGGACAATTATATAGTTACAAATTTAAAATATATAAAATCTAAACTAATTAGTATTTAAAATCTATTATTTGCAAATTATGGTGCAGAAAAATGAGCTTGTCTGCAAGTTCTGGAGAAAGTCGATTTCTCTTATTTGTATAAATGTTCCCAGCCTGGCTAAACATTATTTCACTAAATACACTAGATGGAGAAGAAGATAGATATTTTCTTGCAAGATCAGGTAAATGTGAGTCTGAGTAAAGATTTTTTCTCTCTTTCCACCAGCTAAGATGATTTGATGTATCTGAATCTTTTGTTTTAGTGTTGCTGCTTGTTGATGAACCAGTATTAGATCTTTCCATGATTGGTGTACTTAAATATTTATCCACATCAACTTCTATTTTTTCTTCAATTTCTTGTTTTCTTTTTATGCTACTGCTTCTCTTTCTTTTGGTAGACTTTATTCTTCGTTTTCCATGTACTTTATCATCCTTTTGACTTTGATATCTCCAGCTGAAATCTCTTCTGCAGTTATCTCTAGCTCTTGATTATCCTCTTCCGATGATTTATTTTGCAACATTTCATCAAAACATTTCCAGAAAGTGGAATGAGTTTCTTTTTGAAGGTTGGAAGTTTCTAAATTGGATTGGGAATGGCTGTCACTGCCTTCTTTATCAGACTCAGAACTAGACATTATGTTCTTGAACTTCTTGTGGTATCAGTATAGATTTCAACTCTTCTTTTAGCAAGAACTTTATTTTACTGTGGTGAATAGCATCAAATGGTAGTAATTTATATTGTGGATTTAAAACTGTAGCAAGTACATATGCCTTCTTTTCTTTCACAGAGCCAAAACGTTCTTTCATAGAATTTAGAAGATTTGATTTCGTGGTTTTGACACCACTGTCTTTCCAACTTTTTGATAGGTATTTTTGCAGTGCATTTACTGCAGGAATTACAAATGATATATCAGTGTCATCAGAACTTGCTATTTTGGTCAACTCTTCAAATGATTGAAGCAGGCGAATTGTGTTTTCAATCAAATCCCACTGATATGCTGTTAGTATAGCCAATTTATTTTTTGATTCAAAACCATAAATTATTGTGGCTCTTTTCTGCTCTACAAGTCTTTCAAGCATATAATATGATGAATTCCATCTTGTTTCCACATCTTGTATAAGCTTGTGTATTGGTGTTTTGAGATTTTTTAATATCTGCCAATTTAGCTGTAGCTAATGCTGATCTGCTGAAGTGCCCAACAATTTTTCTGGCCACTGATATGATGTCTTTTACTGCTCCTTGAGAAAATATGTAATCGTGTATAACCAGCTGCAGAGTATGAATAAAACAAGGTTCATTTTTCACCCCTGTGGCTCTCATACTTTTTGCTATGTTAGCAGCATTATCTGTTATGACAATATGAATATTTTCCTTATTTAATTTCCATTCACATAGTATTTCCTCCATTTTGCTAGATATATTATCAGCTGTATGAGATTCTTTGAAACTGCTTATTTGCAGTGTTGCACAGTTTCTTTCAAATTCTTTGTCAATCCAATGCCTTGATAAACTGATAAAGCTTTCATTAATTATTGTATGAGCATGTCCAAATATCTGAAGTTAGAGATAATGCATCAATTTCACCAAGTTGATTTATAAGTTTACCTTTTACCTTATCATATATATCAGGAATTATTTCCTCTGAAAAATACCTTCTTGATGGAATATTGTACTGTGGGGTTGTGTGCATCATTAACCTTTTGAAACCAATATTTTCAACTAGAGTAAATGGATGATTATCGACGGCCATCATTTCGCCAATAGTGTAATGCATTTCAATGCTTCGTTTCTCATTTATATCCCATATCTTTTTTTTCTCACTTAACTCAAGCAATGTAGGCTGAACATACTTTCTTTTTTTCATAGAAACAGAATGCATTTGAAGCAGAGGTATTTGGGGTTTCCTCAACATTTTGAACTGTATCATCAGCATGGGATCTTTTATGTAATTTTTTCTTTCATTATTTTTTTTCCTTAATAGCAACATAAACTGTGTGATGCTTACTTTCTAGATTACCTATCAATGGGGTTGTGCTAAAATATTTGGATGATTTATTTGGGTTGCCTCTCGACAGAATAGCAGTACTGGGAGGACAAAGAAGACATTCAGCTTTACTGATTTCATTTCCACAAATTTTGAAATATTGCCACACACCGGAAGCCATTAGGGGCCTAATTCTATAGAACTTAATAAATTTATACAATTATAAAAAAAAATAATAAATGTTCTTGTGTCTTAGTTATGCTAATTTAAGGTAGGATACCTACTTAAGGTAAAATATTTGGCTAATAATTTTACATTTAATTTTTTTCACAAACAAAAAGCCCAATATCTATTGTGATTTAGCTTTTGAAATAAGGCCTAGGCTAGTAGCTGAAATAAGAATATAAAATTTAGTTTACTTTTGACTGCTGATTAATATATATATATTTTTTTTAATTTTATTAATATGACACTGGCAGTCATTAGTTGAAATCTGCACTGCACAAAAAATTAGAGAAATGGTTTTGCTTGTAAATAAGATCAGAATTTGTTTTGTACTACTACTAATCACTGTAATCAGTAATCACTCTCTTAGACCTACATAGACTAAATGTTAAATTACACTAGTCAACAAATTTCAACTTTTTTTTTGTTACAGACACGTGAACTACTGATTCCTACTAAAGCGCTGATGCTGATTTCAGATCTGATATCAAAATTTCTCTATCACGTCCAGATTTTGTGTAACCGAAAACCCCTATTTTTCATTTTTTTTTCTCACCCGCTTCTATTACGAAAGCCGTCTAAGCTACTTTTCCGTGCCACGTTTTATGTTAAGCATACTTAAATAATTAGTGAACAGGGATGTCTTTCCTCCTTTATTCTGGCTTAAGACAGACAGCGGAATTCCGCTGGCGGAGTTACCACCCCTGCGCCCAACCATCCACCAAAGCGCGTTAGTATTTTGTTGTTACTACTGAAAGGCAAATTCCTGTTCTCAAGTGAAACTTTGGTGTGTCCTCTTCCTTTGTCGCTTGTAGGATGACGAGCTCTCCCTGCAGGAACCAACAATAATCTCCCATCACATTTGGGTTGAAATTACCTTGGTATCTGTTTTCCATAACTGAGATCTGTTGGTGGAAGCGCTCACCATGCTCGTCACTTACAGCCCCAAGGTTGGCCGGAAGAAGTCAAGATGAGAATGTAAAAAATGAATTTTCAAAGACATTCTGCATCCCATTATTTCATAAGATTTAAGCATGTTTTCTACGAGTTTACGGTGGTTTTCAGCTTTGTGTTTCCAAGAAAATTTTTGACAACTTCAACGAAAGATGTCCATGCTCCTAGTTCATTTCTCATTTAGGTTAGATGGAAACGATGAGTCGTGGATGACACTGCAGATCTGTGGTCCAGTGAAAACTCCAGCTTCTAGCTTAGCATCTGTCAATATTCCTTTGAATTTATCCTTAAATATTGGAAACCACTACCTTGATGATCCATACCCTTCACGAAATTTTTCATAAGGCCAAGTTTAATGTGAAGTGGTGGAAGATGTACTTTCTGAGGGTCAATAAGTGCTGGGTGTTTCACATTGTATTTACCAACAACATGTTCAGTTCTAGATGGCCAATCATGTTTTTTGTAGTGGTTCTTGTCATCTCTGCTGTTCCAGAGACACAAAAGCACATATGCTTTGTGTAGCCCAACTGTAACCCAAGAAGTAATGATACAACTTTAAGGTCGCCACAAATATTCCATGTGTGGTCCTTATATTTGATGAGTCTTAGCAGCAGTTTCATCGATTCATAAGTCTCATTAAGGCCAGTGGCATGTGCTACAGGTATTGAAGGTTTTTCATTGCCGTTGTGCAGTAATACAGCTTTAAGGCTAGCTTTACTAGAGTCAATGAACAGTCTCCATTCTTTTGGATCATAGCGACAGCCAATCCCTTGCATCAGACCACTGATATCGTTGCAGAAACAAACGTTTTCTTCCTGTAAGTAAAATGATGAAAACTGCAAATGGCGATGGCGGAAATGGGAAACTTTGGTGTTTGGTTGGAGAAGATTAAATTCTTGAAGTCTTGAACCAAGCAACTCTGCCTTTTCTTTTGGTAATTCCAAATCGCGCACTAAGTCATTTAACTCCGCTTGACTTAACAAATGTGGGGAAATATTTGCATCTGGAACATATATGCCATCTTTCCCTGTTTCTATATCACTAGCAGAATCTTCAGATGAACTGCTGTCTGTTATCGTTGCTGGTGGAACTGGTGGTGGATTTGTTTCATCATGTGGTACTGGTTTCATTGCTGATTCGCAGTTTGGGTACGTGATCTTTGATTTGTTTTTCTTTGTGAAACCAGCACTCTTTGTCAAACAAAAATAACAATCATTGAAGTGATTTTTCGGCTCACGCCAAAACCATGGGACTGAGAAACGGCATAGCTTTTCTTTTACCATTCATCCAAGCTATTAACATTGCATTGCCACTGTGCACAGCAAATATGTGGTGCCCAGTCCCTCTGTTGGTCTCCTAACTTAGTCAAAATAACACTTGTAGGCAAGTTAATCTTTGTTGTATGTTTCTACGTTGTGGCTTAGGTGTATATTGTCCACAGACAAAGCAGAAGTTGTCTGGGTGATTTACACAAGCACGTCTATTTGATGCCATTTTGAATTACCATACAATATCTGAAAAAACGTAGAAAGTAATTATTACGATGTGCAAAATAAAAGAAATACACACCGTAGTACAAAACAAATCTATAAAACACACAAGTCACCACAACCTGTCACTTGCTCATCAGCAGAGAGCTTCAACAACCGTTCTCCTTGACTGTCACGTAGCGACTGACCGTTGGGCCGTTGCCCGTTACTATGCTCTTGACTCAGTGTTGCCAACTCGGGATAAATTTATTTATCAAAATTGTTCGAATTTGTATATAGTTGGCAAAAAAATTGCTTTAACCTTGAAAAGCAAGTTTATATTACTGGCATTAAGCCGATTAAAACCAAAATCTGGACGTGGTAGAAAATTTTACTAAAAGTGATTTGCATTTTACACAAAATCTAGACGTGATAGAAAAAATCTAATTATAGATTTGAAATCAGCATACCGAAATTAGCTAGGAGCACCTATTTGGTCTTCTGTAACAAAATCTTTGTTGCCTAGTGTTATCCACAATTTTCTATGTCCTTATCATAGGTTCAAAAGAAAAGTGAAAACGTTTACTTTTTCATTTTGCAGGAGTGACTGTAATAATAATTTATTTTATGAGTGATCAGTGATTGTATTAATAATTGATTTGATATAGGCTACTTTACTCAGCATTCAGCAAGACATCATAACCTGAGGATATTCTGTTCAATGGGAATTTTTAGAGAAATTAGTACACACAAAGCATAGAAAGTCGACTTTTATAAAGTTTAAGTTATTAAAGACTTAATAATTAATTTAAAATAGCAGGACTGTAATATATAAACCTTAAATAGATGAGACGATGGACCACACACACACACACACACATATAAATACTGAAATAAATCAATTGGCCGGAGGAAAAAACACTAAGCCGGAGATCCCGGCCCTCCGGCCTCCGGCCAAAATCTGTCTCCGGTGCATCACTACCGGCCAGCAACTGCAGTGCATAAAGGTAATTTTCTTGCCTTAAACGTGTGAAAAATTATTTGCGATCATCTATAAGTTAGGATAGACTGATAGTTTGGCTTTGCTTGCCATCGAATCTGAACTTGTGGAAACATTCTCATATGATAATATCGTTGATGAGTTTCCTGGTAGAAAAGCACGTTCCAAACCTGTGTGAGACAGCATACCATCATACATGTAACATGTGTATTGTTTCTGGGCCATAACCAGCTGGTTGTTTTAAGTTATAAATTCAAATCTGAGGCTGGATGAATAAAATTTTATTTTATTGTTAACAGTTTTATCGTACATTTAACTCCATGGCATTACTTGCATTTTTTTTTTTTTGTGATTTATGTCTTCATAGATTTGTGTTGTCATGTCAGACAGTATTATGCGGTAAACCCACATGCATGATGTACCACGTATTCCAAAAAACTAATATTAATAGTATTATCATTAACTACTATTGATTAACTACATGTATACATATGCATGTATTCCCCCGCAAGGGGGTTCTAAGCTCGTGCTCTTGAGTGCTCTTTGTGCTCGTTTGTACGTGCTTGTTCCTGGAGGTTTCACGTGCGCCCTCCCGGCCCTAGCACCCAAGGATGATGGGGCTCGACCCTGCAGTCCTTGTCATCCTTGGTCTTTTTCCACTTCGACTGTCCCCTCCACCCTTTCTTTTTCCTCTGTCTTTCCTCTCACTTTTTCTTTGTTTTTCCGCTGAGATATGCCCTTTTAAATAGAGGCGAATCGGTTCTTCCCGAACTTAAAAAAAAAAAAAAAAATATGCATGTATTCGGTATTTTGCTTTTCTATTTTGTGTTTTGGTGAATAATTGTTTTTCACTGATTTGTCAAGTTTGTAAATGTGGTAAACACCGTAAATCCACATTGACATCCATCATAATATTATGGGACTGGGTCTCAAATGTGATCCAATTAGTTATTGTTACGGTGCATGTAGCTACAATGTGGATAGGATAGGGCAGTGGACTCGTGCACTAATAATCTGATTCAATTTATTTTTGTGTCTGTGAGGCATTGTCATAATAAATATCAAGTCAGTAGAGCTTTTTAGAAACATTTTAATTCAATATACTTCTGTGTTTGAAATCAAGTCTGTAATGCTGGTAAACTTACAGCATTAAACCCAAACACTCGATCTGTTCACTTTATAATAATGTAGAGTTTGGGTATGGGTGAGACGGCTCTGCAAACTTGGCCTAGGTTAATGTTTCCATTGACATTATTATTTTTGTATCAGAAATAGTTTGATCACAATAAATTTTTGAAACTGTATACTTCTTTTGTAATCACCCTGTATATATATACACACTTTATATTCTTATAATGTCTAGCCTTCTTTGAACAGATCGTGATGTGTGGAGGACCAGCGATGGCCATATCGTGTCTTCATGCTTTACGATCCCTCAAGTTCCCTTCGAATATGATCTTCATCTACGGACAATTTGGAACAGAACACATGCGGATGGTTTACGGACGCAATGTTAGATTGTCCGGACACAGATGTGGCAACGATGTTTGAATATATTTATTCATGTCAGTGCCTTCGTTCGGCGCCCGCGGACCCCGCGACCGCGAAGGCCACCCAACAAACAGGGGCTCTTACAATGGCCAACAAATCTTTATTATATCGCAGAATTCCTCCTTCAAGTCGTAGTAAAATCGTTTTGAATGACTTTTGCGTTAATTTTCGTGTTTTTCTTCAGTCATCAATTACTTATTGTAGCTTTCTGCTTGTTTTCCACTTGCTTCGCTATAAAGTGACTTTTACTTCCTGCTGCTCAACTAAACTGGACGTCAACTGTCTCTGACATTCTCAAAACTGAAGCTTGGTTAACCTTGGTTTTGCTTCCGCCTGAATTGTTCATTCTGACGAATGTCAAGCTTGTACTGCACCTTAGACCTACAGTTTAACGTGGAATCCGAACCACGCACCACCAACAGCCCAGTGTCTTAATCACTAGGCTACCCACGGTACCTATTTATCTACCGACCAATTTCCTTATTGTATGGAAGGCTAAACAGCTGGGTTTTGCTGTGCGCAGCTTGCCGTCACTGGGTCTCGATCCTGGGGCCGATTCATTCATAGTCAGCGACGCTAACCACTACACCACCAAGGCGCATTAAAAAGCTCATAAAAAATTATTTACATCTTACATTGTCTCAGGATAGGCTGTCAAATCTGGTTATTATCCCCATTGAAAAAAAATTAAAGAAAAAACTAAGTTATGCGGACATTATTGACGATTTTGCGCCTAGAAAAAGTTGTAAAAAACGTGGAAGAGAAGTGCCGATGAAGAAGTGTAGAATAACGTACAAGTATTACTGATTATTTATTTTGTGTCGCTACTGATTATTGTGGTAATATTGTTACGAAATAAATTTTGTTACTCAAAATTGATGTTTGCGTTTGATTGATCCTCTCATAGATAGGGACCCCTCCCAAGAGGTCTCGCGGAGGCCTTGGTTCACATATAAATAGTGTTATTAGTGGGAATTATAAATTTGTAATTAAATACTCTGTTGTGGCCTTCTGTTTCCTGGTAATAAATTGAGCTGTAAAATAATAAAAGAAATAAAAATAAAATATTATTGAGTGTAAAGATACCGTTTTGGTTACGGCACGTATCAAGAGAGAGAGAGAGAGAGAGTTACAAGGAGGAGTTACAAGGACAAGAAGTACCTCAAAAGGCCTTGCGGCCCATACCGAGGAGGTACCAATGGCAACGGGTGCCAGGGAAAAATTTCTACACCCTCAAATAGTGTGCAAGATTCGGTCTAACCTTTTCTTGAACTGATCGACAGAGGAACTGTTCACAACTTCTGAAGGTAGCCTGTTCCGCGAGTCACGGATCTTATAGGTAAAGTAATTCCCACACACACTAGTCCTAAACCGCTTCAAATCCAACTTCCAACCATTGTTGCGACTTGAGTTATCATTTAAACTAACCATCCTTCCAAAATCGACATCGTTGAACCCGCGTAACAGCTTGAAAACCTCGAGAAGTTGACCGCGCAGCCTCCGAGTTTCCAACGAAAACAAATTCAACGCGCGTAAGCGTCGATTGTAGCCTATGTGCCTAACGGAAAGGATTAACTTTGTGGTCCTCACCTGGACTCGCTCTAGCCCCTCAATATCTTTCCTGAGGGTGGGCGACCAGAACTGCACAGCATACTCAATGTGCGGCCGAACCAGGGAATTGTACAAAGGAAGCACAATCTCCTTGTTCCGAAATCGAAATTGCCTCCTGATATAACCCAACAGCTTCTGGGCTTTCTTTTTCACCTCTACGCACTGTTTGGTAAACTTAAGGTCGCTGCTAATTAGCATACCCAAGTCCTTTTCCAAATCAGTCGCCTCGATATTACTCCCCAACATGGAGTAGTCCGACGTGGGATTGGCGTAGCCAATGTGTACGACCTTGCATTTACCCAAGTTAAACGGCATTTGCCATTTTTCGGACCACTCTCCTTCGGGCGTCCCAACATTGGCCCAAGCTTGGTGTCATCAGCGAATTTGGCGATCCGACTGACGATGCCAGCGTCGATATCATTTATGTAAATGATAAACAACAGTGGCCCCAAAACGGAACCCTGAGGAACCCCGCTAGTGACCGAGGCCCAACCCGAACTAGCCCCTTTAATTACAACCCTCTGCCGCCTATTCTTCAACCAGTTTTCAATCCACCTACCTACTTCCCCACCATTACCCAGCGCGCGGACTTTGGCCATTAGTCGGCGGTGAGGTACCTTATCAAAGGCTTTCTCAAAGTCGAGATAAAGTATATCAATCACCCTACTCTTATCATACTCACTCAACATGACGTGGAAAAACTCGAGCAAGTTGGTGAGACACGAACTATGCCGTCTAAACCCATGTTGGGAGTCCCCAAGCAGCTTGTAGGAATCCAAATGGTCAACGATCCCATCTGCTATTATCCCCTCTAATAATTTACCTACACCCGAAGTGAGACTAATGGGACGATAGTTCCCTGGACTTTCGTGATCCCCTTTCTTAAAGATAGGGGTCACGTTGGCTTCCCGCCAGTCACCAGGCACCTGGCCCGTTTCCAATGATTTATTGAAGACTGTAGCCAGGTGGGGAGCCACCTGGTCGCGCACCTCCCGCAACACTCTGGGGAGGAACTGGTCTGGCCCAGGAGCCTTAAACGCGGTCAGTTTGTCTATTCTATCGGCAACGACTGTCGCGGTACACCGAACACTATCCAGGCCGGCACCTTCGTGCCTGACGCCTGGCTCGGAGATGACGCGGGTGTCCTCCCTGGTGAACACTCCCGCAAAGTACTCATTCAGCACATTAACGATGTCCGCGTCGGAGGTCCGCAGAACGCCGCTTCTAATGGGCTTTCTTCTATTAACATAACTGAAGAACTCCTTAGGGTTCCCCTTGCAGAGGCTTGCCACCCAGAGTTCTTCGTTACGTTTGGTTAGCCTAACCTTCGCCTTCACTTCTCTGCACAGGCGGACGTACGCCTCAGTGATCTCATGGAAACGATTGGCCTTCGCCCTCTTATACGCAGCTTTCCTATTTTGGATAGCCGAAGCGATGTCACGACTGAACCACTTAGGTTGCGTTGAAGCAGGGGTGACCGGTTTTGAGGGTATGGCAGCAGACTGCAGCACCATAAACTCGTCCCGGAATGCTCTCCATACTTCCTCAACATCGCCACCGACCTCTAACCCCCATCTCTACGCTATCCCGGAGGCCAACAAAGTCCGCTCGCCGTAGATCGAGCTTACTGCCTCTAGAGTCACTACGCTTCACCCGAGGGACGCAGACAAGGAACCTAATCAGACCGTGATCACTCCCGCCCAACGATTCGTCAACGGTGAGGCCAGTAACGAAGTTGTCTTCTGTCGTGAATACTAAGTCTAGAACGCTTTCGCCTCGTGTAGGCCCATTGACCCACTGAGTCAGGAAGTTCATATCAGCAAAGTCAACTAGCCTCCTCCCTTCAGCATCAGCAGTCCTGTCTTCCCAATTTATGCCGCGACAGTTGAAGTCTCCTAAAACTACACCCTGTCCCCTAGCAGGCTACGGAGTTCGGTGTACAGGGCTGTATCCTCCTCGAGGAGGAGATGCGGAGGTCTGTACACCAAGATTAACCTATAGTTCGTCCCTCCCACGTTCAGATCGACGCCAAGCAGCTCCCGTTCCGATCGGAACTGGCAGTCAACCGGACTCAACGTGTCCCTCACGTATATTAGTACCCCTCCCCCCCTCCCTACGGGTGCGGTCTTTGTGAAACATTCTATGACCGAGAATCTCGAACTCCCCAACGTAGTCCCTACGATCAGTATGAATCCAGGACTCGGTGATATCAACGATATCCTGATATTCTGATGCTAAGAGCGCCCGTAGCTCGCAAAACTTATTCCTAATCGACCTAGAGAGAGAGAGAGAGAGAGAGAGAGAGAGAGAGAGAGAGAGAGAGAGAGAGAGAGAGAGAGAGAGAGAGATTTTTAATATGACCAATGAAACCAAAGTAACGACTGAAATGCAAAACAGTCAAATACTAAACTCGCCAAAAGTTTTTTTCAAATGTTCGGCCAAAAATGCCGAAAAGTACATACAAATGTTCTCTGAATAGTCAAATATCGAGTAGCAGAACCTGAACTTTATTTTTTAAATGAAACTTAAAGTAAAACTACAGAGTATTTATCATACTATAGTGTTTGTACCTCGTGGTGGTCTATGGACGCTTTGTTCCCGCTCTGTGTTTACATTAAAATAGTGTTTATCAATTCGGCGGTTAACTCCATATATACCAGTGTGTGTACAAAATATTAGCGAAAATAATTTAAGTGAAGGCTGGTGCTATACAGAGTGCACAAAGAAAAATAACAAATTGAAAACAATTCCCTGGAGTAACAGCTTTTGTGAAATTCTTCCTACATTTTGGGAAAGGGAAAAGGATCATAAACTGAGAAGGTTCAGATTTCGCAGACGAAATTCGAAAAGCAGAAAGGAAAGAGAAGAAAGAAAAAAAGGCGAAGAATACGAAAAAAATATGAAAATTGTTTTAAATCCAGAAAGTTGAATAGAGATAGACTACGTTTAATGGAATGAGTCGGGTACCAGCTCTATGACTGCAAAAATGAAACAGATCAGACCACTTGCTTAAAATGCATTCTCTGCAATGCACATAAGCATTACGAATGCGTAAACTTAGATAAAAAGAAGAGGAAAATGATTAATAGAATAACAAAGTCATTGGCTTGTATGGTTTTGTGTGCATCAAGTGCATAGAAAACAACAGAACAATAGTACACACGGGAATGGAGAATGTTGAAGTGGAAAAAACAATTGCAACAAGTTTACCGACAGACAACCAGGAAACGTCAGAAACCGCCAACACCAACTAAAATGGGATTCGGAATATCGAGGGGACCACACTAGAGGAACGTGTAGAAGTAGGTTTATCAGGGGTCCCCAACCTGTTACCTGTTGCTCGCGTGCACCGCTGTGCTCTTGGATAATCTGACGGTGCTCTTCTACAGTGCTTAAAATCGTGCTCGTGAGCACCGGTTCTACTTTCAGCGCATCACCTTCTACATTTATTTGGCTTCATTTTGGCAGTAATGTGAAAATATGTTTGCGAGTTGCTTTAGCAATGAATGAAGAGGTCGATTTTCAAAAACTAGTAAATGCACTTCAGAACTATTTGTTCTCACTAAATACTATTGCATATCTATTAAATTAGTGTTAGATAAAAGGAAGTTGTTGTTGTTGTTGTTGTTGTTTTGTATGAGCTTTGTAATGTTTTGTTTGTAACTGTTTTGTAAAAGGAATTTAATTTTTAAAAAAATGTTTTCCTTTTAAATGTATTAAAACATATTTGTAATAACTTTGACATTGATTTGTTTTTATTTGTTTATTTTTTATTTTTGCAAAAATATAGTGGTGCTCGCTTGATATTCTAGAAATAACTTGGTGCTTGCCGCATTGAAAAGGTTGAGGACCCCTGCTTAAACAGAGAAGCACCCCCTGCACAAGATAGTAACACCATGAATACAAACAAAAACGCACAAAGGTTAAAAAAACACTGAGTAGGGAAGATGCGGTGGTAAAACAAAGGAAAGAAAATGAATCTCACAGGACTCGTAAGGAATCTAAACGAGGGACCATATGCGAATAATACCAAACAGGTTCGTGTAAATATGGCTCCGGTTGCATATATAACTGCCCTAAAAGATATTTCTACATGATAAGGAATGGAAATTGCAGGTACGAAGCAAATTGATACTATTTCCACCCCTCTATATGTAAACAGTATAGTAGGGAAAAAAATGCCTAAATAAGGAGTGACCCTAGTTTTACATTAGAGAGACTCAAAGAATAGGAAGAGAAATAACAGCTCAAACTGTAAACAAAGTTTATATAGATATATGTATCCCAGCATTACATACACCACCTTCCTGTCCAGCACCACCCACCGTTAATACAACAATTACAATGGTATCAAGGGACGCACCCTTAGTACTATCAAATTCAACGGACTAACCACTAACACCAAACAGGAACCGTCAACATCGACCAAAAAATGGTCATTATTTAGGAAAACCGAGCACGAAGATTATTAACCCCATAAGTTTATTGTACACAAATATGCAAGGCCTATACACCCACCATGCAGACTGCAAATTAAAATACCTTCAAAATATAGCTCTGGAAACCAGCATAGACAAAATATGCCTAACGAAAACACACGTACATAAATGCGGAAAAGGCTGTAAGAAGTGCACTGAGGAGACTAAAACAGCAATAAAGGACTAAAACATATACAGAGCGAATAGATTTGTAAGAAAATGAGGAGGCTGTTGCATTTTCATGAAGAATACATACACATGTGAAGGTAAGTAAATCAAACAACAGCCAAAATTCTTATTTTGGAAATAAATTGAAATAAAATCAAAAAACAATTGTTCACCACTGTTATAAACGGAGTTTTTATAGTATAGGATAGGATAAACCCAAAAGGGCAAACGCCAAAAAAAACCGCCAAAATACCCCACGTTTTTTGCAATATATATATATATATATATATATATATTACTTACTTACTTTTGTTACTTTTGTTGAGTTTGAATGACGGTTCAAGATCGACCTGCGGTCGATCCCTCTGCGGCATCCCGCCTCATTTGCGGGACTTGGTGAAGGAGGGCATTGCTTTCTGATCTCCTCCTGCCCTCGTAGCCAGCCACGCATGGCTGGTCAGGGATTTTGCACAAGAATCTGCCCAGCTGGTTCTTGAAGTTATTCAGATCGGTGTGCTGGAAATTCCTCACTTCTTTTGGAAGGACATTGCAAAGCTTTGGGCCCCGTATTCAGAGTAATTTTCATCCTCGTTTTCATGGCTCCTTGTCCCACCGCAGCTGGGACCGTACAAAATCTGCCTCTTCTCTCATTCCAATTTGCTTCTATTTTATTTATGAGGTTAGGGACAGAGCCCTCAAGTATTTTCCATATGTATATTATTGTGTACCGCTCGCGCCTTCTTTCAAGTGAGTAGAGTTCCAGGGATTGTAGTCGAGACCAGTAGTCTTCACCTTCCGTTTCCTCTATCTTAGACGTAAAAGTTCTTTGTATAGCTTCAATGCTCGCAATGTCTCTTTTTCTGTGTGGGCTTGTGAGTACTGAGCAATATTCAATTATTGGTACGACTAGACTCTTCCATAATTTGAGCATGATGCTTGCTTTTCTGCTGCGGAAGCTCCTCCAGATGATTCCCATTATTTTTCTAGCCGTTGTGATTTTGATTTTATAGTGCTCTCTGAATTTTGCATCCGACGACATTATTACTCCAAGATCCCTGACTTGTGGATTTGGTGTTATCTGTTTGGCTTGCGGAGTTTTGTACCCTTTTTTCTGTAGCTCTTTGTTATTACCATATCTTAAAATTGGAATTTTTCTTCGTTGAACTTCATGTTGTTGTCTTCTGCCCACTGGAATAATGTTTCAATGTTGTTTTGTAGTTTTCTTATGTCATCTTCGTTCAATATTTCCTTACATATCTTTGTATCATCTGCGAAGCATGATACAATACTGTCCTTAATAGCTGCATCAATATCTGCAATCATTATTATGAACAGCAAGGGAGCTAATACTGTCCCTTGTGGGACGGAGCTCAAGACTTCCGAGACTTCCGATTTAACTCCGTTTACCACCACTCTTTGCGTTCTTTGCGTCAAGAAATTAAATATCCACCTTCCTAGCTTTCCAGTAATTCCTGTATCCTTAAGTTTGTGTGCTATGATTCCATGGTCACATTTATCGGAGGCTTTAGCAAAGTCAGTATATATTACATCAATGTTTTGTCCTCGACACAATGTTCCTAATATTTTCTCCTGGTGGTCTAGTAGCTGTGACAGGCATGATCTACCCGCCCTGAAGCCATGTTGATTTGGGGCGTGGAGAATGAAAACAACCACCCAAGATCTGGGTGGTTTCGATCTCACGAACGAAAAATTGTAGGTATCTTCTATCATTAGACGTTAGATGTTGTTACTAAGGAAATTAAAAAAACCCACACTTTATTATTAATCCAGTGTTTATTTCCAGCTTCTTTTTTTCGTAATACCACGCACTGAATTACCTGAGTCGACCTGAAATTGTCTGCCTTCCTCGTGAAAGTGATTTTAACTCTTAAGTCGAAAGGAATAGAGACCACGCTTGAGAAGTGATAATTTTTAAGAGATGTTTATTATAAATACTGTGGTTTCAAACACGGCAAATGAGCAACAGCAAATAAGGAGATTGTCTTAATTTTAGGGCTGTGATTTTGTTTCTAACGTTACGAAGACCCGCAGTTTGTAGACTGCCGAGTGAGTCTAGGGTAGGTTGATTTTGGAACTGTGATCTTGGACTAGTCTAGATAGAAAGGTATTAATGTATAAAAACGTTGCACCAACTCATATTTGTGAAAATTATTGTATTTTTTGAGGATTGTTAATTATTTTTAAGTTATAAAATTGCCGAATTTTAAGCGTAAAATCGCGCGCGCGGCATTCGCGCAATGTAAACAAACAAAATATCGGACCTTATTTCATCAAAATAATCAATTGAAATTCGGCTTTTTTAACAAAACGATGCTTGAAACTTATTGTAAATGCATTATAGATGTTTATTAGTGTATTATTTTGTATTTTTTAATGATATTTACCTATAAAATGTGTATTAAATTAAGTTATTTTATGATGCGTTCATTTAATTGTGTTTATTTTCAGATATTTCATAAAAATGGGTAAAAAACGGAAGTCTGCAGTATTAACTCGAAGTGATAGTGCCAAAAAATTCAGTGACCAGCCTTCCCCTTTGGATAAAACAGAGCCTCCTACCCTCCGCCAAGTTATTCAGTACAGTTATTTCCTCCAAAACAGCCACCCGGACTTGAAAGACTATGATATTGCTAAAATGATAGCAAAGGATGTGATTGAGATCTGGCAGGCAGTGAACCCGTGGCTGCCCCTGTATGAGGAATATTATGTAGTGAAATTGGTGGATAAAGTGTGCTTCAAGAAAGCAAAAGAGATAAACAGGAAATCTCTTTCTACAGTCCAGGAACAGAATCTGGAGGAAAAGCTGGATAAACTTTTTGACATTTCTGCTTGCACCTGTAAGCTACCTGTTCGTCCCTGTGATGACAATGCTGTGAAGTGCAAGAAAGAAAATTGTCAAACACAGCACATAATCTGCACTTGTCAGTTAGATTGATGTGTCTGTAGACCAGAGGTGCTTACCCTCCAGAACTACAGGATAAGCTTTACCAGGCCATCAAGTTCATTGTGGAAGTGTATGCAGTCAGTTGGTTTGAGATCAAAAGGGACAGCAAGTTCCACAATCAGCAGCTGTACATCTTCAACACGATCCAGAGGATCAAGCAGCAGTCTGAAGAAATCCAGGGTGTTGCTTTCAAGAACCTGAAGTACAATGTTTTTGCCTTGCTGCCCGAGAATGTGCTGTACTCCATGATGAAGTCTAATGACTTGGAAGTGAGAGAAGCTGCTCTCAAGAAAATTCTGTCCATCAGGTAAGCATTTATTAATTTTAAAAAAATGTGAAAAAAAAATTTGATTATGGGGATTTATTTAACAAAAAAAAGGCCCGAGTTCTATAAATCCCCATAATCGAATTTTTTTTCACATTTTCTTAGCCCAATTCCCCCTTTTCCCTCTGATAAATGGAAATAATCTAACCTTCTTTCTGGAAAAAAATTCGATTATGGGGATTTATAGAACTCGGGTTTTTTTTTTTTTTAATTTAAGTTTAATTTAAATCAGCAATTCTGAGACTAATAGGGATTAAATCTTAAACTGGAATAAAAAATAAATTAATTATTATTCTTTCAGAAGTGGGAAGCCAGCCAAGAAGAGGCTGAAGAAGATCACAGCCATCAACATTGAAGCTACCCACTGGTCAGAACTAATCAACCTTTCTCAACGTGGCATCTGTGAACCTGCTCTCACAGAAGACTTTTCTGACCAGGAGCTTCAAGAAGCATTGCTGAATGGCCCCAAACTGAAGCTGCCTGATCTGCCTTCACATTCTCAGAGTGTTGAAAGGGCCGTGAAGCTGACATCTGAAGCTTCCCATACTGTTTATGGACTCGAATCAAGGCACAAACACATTCTGGCCAAAGCCCTAAGCCGCCAGATGAGGCCTTCCTTTGCTTCTAAGGGCTCTTACAGTGAAAATTATGATCATCTTGGGATCTAAATGTGTCTAGCATGATTTTTTCGGCCGAAAATTGCGAAAATGCGATATTTTTCGGTACGATTTTTTGACGATTTTTGAAACGGTTTCCTCAAAAAACGGTTAAAGCTAGGGATCTGAAATCTTTTGTCAGTTATTATCATATTAAGCCCTCACAATCTCGCCTAGTCCAAAGTCGATATCTAAAAAATATGGAAAATCAACCTACCTTACTGCCGACTGAAATTGGTGGCAGTTAGTCGTGTTTCTCTAAAGTTAATCGTGCGTTTCTAACTAAAAAAAAACGGTATAATCCCCAAATTAATTAATTCCAACAAAAGTTGAAACTAATTAATCAATAAATTATTATTATTATTATTATTATTATTTATCGCTATTTTAATTTAACCAGTTTTTATTGCACTGATTCAAATATATCCAAAACCCTTGTACAAATTATATGAATGACATATTCCTATACCTTAAGAATATATATATATATATATATATATATATATATATATACAGGGGTTGGACAAAAATAATATGAACACCTTGATAAATGGCGGTGTTTTTATTCTTAATATGGAGTGGTCCTCCTTTAGCGGCAATAACAGCTGCAATGCGTCGGGGAATTGATTCATACAGCTTTTGGACAGTGGCTAGAGGAATCCTGAGCCATTCTTCGAGCAAACCCTGCTCCAGTTCCGCCAAAGACGCCGGCGGTGGGAATCGGCTTCTGACCATGCTGCTCCAACTGACACACAGATGCTCGATAATGTTAAGATCCGGGGATTGTGGAGGCCAATCCAAGCGTTCTACGTCACTAACATGCTCTTCAAACCAGTTTTTAACTACCCAGCGGTGTGGATTGGTGCATTATCATCCTGGAAGACGGCGCCGCCATTGGGAAACAGCGTTTGGACCATGGATGGACCTGGTCAGCCAATATTGACAGTAGACCTGGGGGTTAACCCTACCATGCAGTACTACAGCTGGGCCAAGAGTATTCCACGATATTGCTGCCCAAACCATCACAGATCCGCTCATGCTTAACGGTTGGTGGGTCAGGCAGTCGGGGTCATAAGCATCTTTAGGCTGTCTCCAGACGTAAACTCGACCGGAACATGGAACACCGTAAAGGAGGATTCGTCGGAGTAAACTACATTCTTCCACCGGTCCATTGACCAATTCTTATGGTCATTACACCATTTTCTGCGCCGCTCAATGTTGATGTGCGAAAGGAAGGGTTTGGCAATTGTAGCCCTCCCATGGTATCCAGCTCCATGGAGCTCGCGACGTACAGTTCTGGTCGATACCGGGCTTGCAAGATGCTGGTTAAGCTCTGCAGTCACTTTGGAGCTGTGGTCTTATGGTTTTGTCACAATGCGCTTTAGCACCACGGCGGTCTCGATCACACAGTTCTTCTCTCCACTATTGCATTTGTCGGTGCTTGTCTTTCCATGGTTTTGGTATGCAGACATGACCATAGAGACAGTTCCTCTGGATACATTGAACATCTGAGCGGTTTTCGTCCCGATGCACCAGCCATCCACGCTCCGACAATTTGCCCTCTTTGGAAGTCTGACAGGTCTTTCATAACTGCTAATTCATAATTCACTCAGATCTGTAAAACAACGTGAGGGTTATAACATGACGTATACACTCTCTGTTACGCATTTAATAGGTTTGCCAGTCATTTGACCGTTTACTTTGTGTCTCAGCAGTCCGTAAAGATAACCAGTGAAATCGGCGGGTGTTCATATTATTTGTCCAACCCCTGTATATATATGTGTGTGTATATATATATATATATATATATATATATATATATATATATATATATATATATTATAATGTTTCAGACCAACAAAGACCCTAGGATCCACTCATGGCTGGTCTACCTAACTGTGGTTGTAGTTGTGTATTGCGCATGTCCTCCGTGGTGGCAGAGTGGACCTACAATTTTACGTGGGTTCCGAATCACAAAAACCTTAATTTTACTCCCTTGAACTATACCCAATCTATCAACATATGCGTCTAATCGATTTTTAAACATGTTTATAGACGTGCTACTAATTACTTCTACCGGCAAACTATTCCACCTATTTACTATTACACTGCCCAACAAAAAAACATTTTTTTGCTGGTGATTTAATTCTAAGACCTGTTTCTGGATAATATTATAATATTGATGTGCTGATTTAAAAAATCACCTTAGATTTTGCCCATCACATCAGGTTTTCGTGCAATGTGCAATGCAGTATGCCTATTTTGGGTGATCCATGAAGGGCACTTATCAAAATTGATGATTTTTTGAGACTGTTAACAGTTGTTTTGCTGTTAAAATTTTATCTGTGGAATACGCAAATCTGTTCATTAAATCTAAAGGTCATGTACAACATATTAAAATCTTGGGTATCTGTGATTTCCCCAGGCCAGGTGTGAGCGTGACGTCATGATCATGGATTCATTTTTTGCTTATTTAAACACTTTTAATCACTTTATGTGTCAATATTACATTGTATATTAAAGTTCACTCCCTGCACAATTGTTTACTTTTCCATGCTGATTCTGAGTATGTAAAAAGTTATTTTTTGAAAAGAAAAAAAATTGGGCATAACCCCTGCCAAAATGCGATATCTCCGTATTTGATGCTCGAAAACCTGACGTGATAGGCAAAAAACTAAGGTGATTTTTTAAATCAGCACACCAAAGTTACCTGAAAACAGGTGTTAGAATTAAATCAGCAAAATTGGTGTTGGGCAGTGTTATATGCGTAAAAAAGTTTTTGGCCACTGCTGTCTCGAACCTTCTACTTGTCAACTTACACCTGTTATTTCTAGTTCTATTATGTGAGTAGTATAGCCGCAAAAGGTTAGAGTGCAGGAATGTTGCAATGTTGCAAGATATAATGATCAAATGTTGCAAAGGGGTGGGTATGCAGCAACTCAATGTTGCAAATGGGGTGGGGGATGCTGCAGGTGCAACAAGGGGTCATGAAACTTGGAGGCGGTGTTATCCCCCAAGAGAAAGACAGGAGAAGGAGAGAAAGGAAGAGAGGTGTTCACTGGCAGGAGCCAAGTGCATAATAAGACTTCAGCCGAGGGCCGTTGTCTTATAGACTCCTAATCAGCCAGTTGGCTTAGAAGGCGTAAATGGCTTGTTCAGGTTGAGTTGCCAGATACCATTTTATTTTAATTGTTCAGGTATACATTATTAGGGCGAGTTGCCAGATACCATTTTAATTGTTCAGGTATACATTATTAAGTTGCCAGATTGTACCATTTTTAATTAATCTTAAAAGTTGGCTTAGAATTCCGCTAGTAGGTTTAGAAGGCGTAACCAGCCATTTGATATAATTGTTTACAACCAAAAGAATTAAATAAAACAACATACATCATTCTGTTTATTATAAATATATAGAAAATAAATATACATTTGAATGATCAATTAAAAATAATAATAGTTTAAGAAATATGAACGAGGAATATGCATATAATCAAAATATATCCGTCAATATAACAGTATAGGGAAATATATATATATATATATATATGATATATATATATATATATATATATATATATATATACACACAATTATGGAGATATATAGAAAATAAATATACATTGGAATGATCAAAAATAAAAAATAAGAAATAATATAACCATCAACATAGCAGAAATATATACACACAACTAAATAAATAAATACATACACTTTATCTTCTACCGCGCAACATGAGAAATCGTATAATCATCAATATAGCAGAAATATATATATACACACACACACACAAATATGTTAAATATATAAATACATTTCACTTTTTTTTCAAAATACTAAACTCGCACTTAATCGAGTCTACAATTACATCATTATTGCTCTGCATTACGCAGTATACGCGGTTTAATAATATTTCACCGCTTAAAGTATAGGGAAACCTGTACTCGATATGAAGGGCCTTCATATCGTTCAGTACTATTTTTGTTCACACTTTACAACCGGTTGGTAAGTTATCTTTAAATACGTCTAGAATACAATCAAAAGCACGCACAAAGAGTTCATCGTGAGCTACATTATTAAACACAAGTTTATAAACACGCCTTTCCAATCGAGGGTTTATTTCTACCGACGCGAGCTTTTCAATTGTGAACTCATCTTCACTCAACATAGCGGCAATTGAAATAGTCTTCTAAGTCGTTACGACAACTGCTCGTTATATAAAGAAATAGTTCTTCAGGGTGAACGGTGTAGGTGAGCTCAGCCTTGTACCGATCAGTTGCTTTGTACCAAAGTTCATGATATTTCAAAGAGCCTAAGCTTTTTAAATAAACGTCCAGCTCTAGACCATTCTCACCTTGTTCAGCCCTACACTCGGTAAACCCATCGAGCAGAGCGGTGTATGCGTATTCAAGTACTGTATCAAAATAAAGCATATCCGTAACACGCGCGTCTAATATAGGTTTCAGCTTGCGGAATCCGACGATTTCAAACATTCTGTCGAGGATGAAACGGTTTCGCGTAGGAACAAGAGCGTTATTATCAGAAGCATTCTTCCACATCAGCCGTATATCAATGCATGACCGATCGTTATTTATACACAACGTACATACAACGGCGTTTGAGGGGGCGTCACTAATCTGCTCTCTTCTTGTACCTACGTTAGCAAGTATTTTATAACGATCTTCACTCCACTTCTCAACTATCACGAAGATTCTATTCATCTCCTCGACACTTAAATAAACGACATTCCGTTTGTTTGCTTGTCTACATTCCGTTTCCAGTACATAACTAACGGCACCGGATTTACGCCTGAACACGCGCAACGATTTCGTCACGGACACATCGTATGAGGCGTTGAGAATGCTGCTCAAAGGAAGTTACATCGTATTCGAGGAGCGCACGTCCACTCGGTTCAAGCTCTGAGATAACTATGAGCCGCGTGAGGCACGCAAGTAGGCAGGAACGGTTCGATGGGCGGTTGACTCACCCTGATGATACGTGAATTGGTTTGTTCGAACTCGTATGATCCGTGAGGTGCGAGTCGCACCATAATCTAATGAAACGTGTGCGGCGCTGATCAAATTGTTGTACCCCATTATATTGGGTAGGTGTTTTTTTCCGGTACAAGAATTAATTTCGGTTTTAACGTTTTATCACTACCAGAATACACACCAGACAGTTTCCCTCAGGATAATTTTCACGAACTAGGCACATTTTATAATGTTTTATCTCTCCTAAACATCTTCACACTCCGGCGCACTATTTGAGAGGAACATATGCTCATATTTTTCCTTTTTGCCTAGCAAACGATACTCGTCTCTAAAGTCTGCTAAAAACTCACGCAGGGCACTAGCCACAACGTCACTACGAACCTTATCATGATATACATTATAGTGATAAAAATACTTAAGATTCTCCATGATGACGAGATTCACATTTTCAGTCGTAGGGTATGAGTAATCGACTTGGTGTAACATGACATAATACCGCTTGTCACACCACCCATCCACAAGACTCATTATCCATATCTGCTGCTTCTCTTCTGCACGCGTTGTTTCTTTTACTTCACGGTATATGTGAGACTTTATAAAGTTTAGCTCTACAGCATACTTCAGCACATCGTCTGTCGTGGGACTGAAACTGGCGTTACGTGAGTTCCCTGGGTATAGGACCTATGTCCCTATCAGGGAACGACCGGTTTCTCCCCCTCAGCATAGATTTCGAAGCAATTTACGAAGAGGTCCGGGGCTCAGGAGATCCCCCATCCCCCACCGATGTGGGAGGTGTTCTTTTCGGTCACGTGATTGACCAGTGCACTACGTCGATTAGCTGATCATTCCATTTCTAGGGCTAGGAGTCGGGGGGAATCTTCTCCCCTAGCCATTAGCCTATGGATAGGCTGTATTGGGTTCCCGGAATCAAGGGGACCCGATAAGTCTTTCGGGGTACGACAACACGTGACGACCGTACCTTGCACCACGTCGGTTAGCCTATGATTCCATGAATTTGTGTAAGGCTAGGAGTCGGGGGGAAATCTAAATCTAATCTAATCTTCTCCCCAGACATAGGCCTTATGGATAGGCCTCGTATTGGGTTCCCGGAGTGATGGGATCGCCGATGAGTCTAAACGTGTGCCGGGAACAACCTGGAGAATTTTGCGAATGGAGCTAGTAGCGCGCAAAGTAGCCTCTGTAGCCGTTCAATTATCCTCGGTTCACGTCCCCGGGTACCTATCGAGTTTGACCGTGGCTGAAAGCACCTATGAAATGGTAGATTTCTTTTTGGTCACGTGATTGACGACTGCCTACGTCGATTAGATGATTCCATTCTAGGGCTATAGGAGTCGGGGGAATCTTCTCCCCTAGCCATTAGCCTATGGATAGGCTGTATTGGGTTCCCGGAGTCAAGGGGACCCGATAAGTCTTTCGGGGTACGACAACACGTGACGACCGTACCTTGCACTACGTCGGTTAGCCTATGATTCCATGAATTTGTGTAAGGCTAGGAGTCGGGGGGAAATATAATCTAATCTTCTCCCCAGAGCCATAGGCCTATGGATAGGCCTCGTATTGGGTTCCCGGAGTAATGGGATCGCCGATGAGTTTAAACGTGTGCCGGGGACAACCTGGAGAATTTTGCGAATGGAGCTAGTAGCCGCGCAAAGTAGCCTCTGTAGCCGTTCAATTAATTCTCGGTTCACGTCCCCGGGTACCTATCGAAGTTTGACCGTGGCTGAAAGCACCTATGAAAAGGTAGGGCCGGGTGATCCCAGCCCGACCGTACAACGCTCTATAACCCACTCGTTGACTTATAGTAGCGCGTCATAGGGCCTATGACTTCGGCCAAAATTTTCCATCAATCGCGCGCCCAACACCTCGGCTCGTCGGAGCAACTGTCTCCCCGGTGCCTATGGCGGCCCATAGGGCTAGCGATCGGCAATAAGTAGAAGATGGAAGGTCGCAGATTGGGCTCTGAAGGCGCCCGAAATCTTGTGAGTTTCAACAGGTAGGTAACATCTATGCAAGGGGTGAGATTGTGAGTTTTAGTCCCTGCCTTCTCACGTATCTACCAGTTGAATTAATTCCCGTAGCAATGTGACGTAGGATGCTGCCTAATCGAAATTCTCACAACTTACCCAATGGGTGTTGTAGACCGTGCAACGAAAGCCTACAACGGTCTCACCAGAATATCCGTAGAGTATTTGTACATCTTGCTCCTTCGCACGATTCAATGTGTTTTTAAAAGAGGCATAGGAGGGGGGGAATAGGAAGTTTTTCGGTATCCACCACATCTTCACACTTTGCTGAATACCATTTCATAAACGTTGTACAAGCAATATTAAAGGTAGCCATTTTCTTCTACGTGGGCGAATACACGTCTGAGCTCAAGGGCTTACTGCAGTCAACTGATCACGCAGGGAATCCCAGATAGTAGCATGACTCACGTTGCTGGTCTTACAGTGGGCGGAGCTTAGAACTTTCACCTGTGCACACACACACACACACACACACACACACACACACACACACACACACACAAAGGAGAAAGTGAAACGCTAATTGAAACATGATTTATTTAATAAACGAGATATTCAAGTTATATATATTCACAAATACGTGTAATAAATAAGTTAACAATAGATGCAGCAAAGATTATATACAAGACATACATTTACAAATACGTGTGATAAGTAAGTTAACAATAGACGCATCAAAGGTTATGGTATCCAAAGGGTACGGTATCATAGGTACCAGGTAACTGGTAACGTTTCCTATAGGTGTTACGGCACACCTTCGTTCCCCTAAGTTCCTTCACGCCCCCCAGCTTCTGCGCCCGAAAATTGTGGGTGCCTACAGTTAGTTGGGGAGGCCGATCGCTCTCATCGTCCAAACACACTAGATCCTTCAACGATTCAAAGTTAACACCCGCCGATTCGCGTGGTTGAGCGTAATACCTTTGCCTTCACGATATATTTCATATCCTCGCCCACCCTCACCCGTACCCCATAAGTTTTAGGTCCTGTTGAGACAAAAGAGTCGGCGTATGCGTTGTCCCCATACTCATCCTTGATCTCATCAGTGAGCTCGCCGAGGAACTCCCCAATAACACGCATGTATTCACCCTCCCTCTCTGTGAATATCACGCTATCTGTATCGGCATACAATACTCTCCGCCCAAGAGAATGCAATAGACCCCAAAGTTTTATGCGGGCGAAGGCTGTTGTGAAGCTGGCCACAGGTATGTTTGTAACCCTTGAGGTATCTGTGGCCAATTCAGTGTTGTTGTACTTTATTATGTAAGTATTACCTACATTCACGATCTCCATGACCTCTTTATCGGGAGCATTGGCATAATCCCAGATATCACTATAACTTTGTGCCAAATGAATGTTCCCTCTGCCGGTATTCTGTGCAAATTTTTCCCATAGACTGTTTAGACACAACTTTGCACTAAAGCGCTTGCCAGGATTCTTTGCAATTTGGGTACGATCAAGTTGTATACCTTCGCGGTCGCGGTAACGTTGAATATAGGCAGACTTTTCATCTTTGGTGTCAACTCCTCGCGGATACCCTGATGCCTCAACCTTATCCTTCAAAAATGCGTTTATATATGGTGTGAAAAGGTTGGGTAGCTTCTGAAACCTCCACACCTCATGTATCTTCAGTATTCTATACCCATGGCGTACGGCTAGGGCCAGCTCAGGACTTGTATATACGCCTCTGATCTTACGCTGGTGGGGTATATGGTTACAATCGCCGTTATTCTCTTCCGCGCACTTCACGCACAGAGGGGAACATGAGCTTGTGGTCGATAACGACAGGTAAGATTGGCATCCATAAATTGCGTGGGGGGAGTACGTCTACGAAAGAGAGCCCAAAGTAACGATCATTCAAATTTCTTGAAAATTCATTGATGTAGGGCAGGTTAGGTCCCACCAGTTTCTCAGGAGCGCCCACGGGGTACGGATTGTTCTTCATCACGTATGGGTATAAAGAACAGAAACGTAGTAATGGAGCTTCACACCCTCCGTAGGTGGAAAGTATAATCTGAATGGATTTGTACGTCCTCCAAACAAGCTATCACCACATTTGAGAGGATCCAGCACCATTGAACGCTTGATCGTGTTTATTTCCTCACGGTACACCTCGTCTGTCTCCATCCGTGCATCATATTCATGCTCCCACAAGACTTTGTGAGTGAACTGGGATCCTATAAGTTGATCGCGGGTGCGGGTCCACGCAAAACAGTCGACAGGAGATCTACCGTGGATATCTCCGGAGATTCCGCACTCAGGACGGGGACATCCATGCCACCAGCATCCGTTAAAGGAGTACACAGTCTTCACACCAGTGACACGGTTTTCACTTAACCCATCAACCCAAAAAACACGACCATTAATCTTAATGGGTACTTCACCCGTGTTGCGGGCGTGCTTTATGTATACACCTGTCTGTTGCTGTAGGTGTATGAGCCAGTAAATAGCCTTGTGTCCGTAACTGCGGGGGTTGTTTCGGTGAATAATGGCTAAGGTGGCTTTAGGCACGAAGTTATTTTTGAACACGATAAAACATAATGACGCGATGGTGGTTGCGACTTGCAGCGGATCGCATTTGAAACGGCCTATGTACATCCTTCTAAAGGCCTGGAAGCATACTCTAAGCACGCGCACATCATTCACGCAATAACGCTCACATTCATCAGCTATATTATAAGGATTACGTTCATTAAAACTGTTGTAGTATCGATCAAAGTCTTCACGTTCAGCTACACTCAAAATCATAGTTAAAATAATGTTTGGGTGGTGGTGGGCCTACGTAGTTTAAAGTCTCGCTGGTGAGGAAAGTGTAAGGGAAGTATCCTTTGGAAACTTCAGCTGCTACCCCCATCACCTTGGGTAGCTTTGCTAATTTACAAGGTGTGAATAATAAAGTCTTTATTGTACATTGCCTCTTATTTGCATCTGTATTAATTTGTTGCCTCTTTTCAATGGATCACCTGTAAATATCTCAGAGGATTCGTGCTCAAGCAACTCCTTATAAAGGAACTGCGTGTCAAACTTTGCCCCGTTATTGGCGAGAATATACACTAGGGTGGCCCACTTTTCAATTTTTTTTTAAAAGTATAGGTTATCATAGTTTTTCCCATTATTTGGCACTATACTAGCACATTGGTACCATTTTTACAAAAATTGATCAATATTTAGGGGTCTCGCATCGACCTTGAAATTACGAGTTTTTTTTAAAAAATGCGTACTTTTTAACGTTTTACTGAATCAAGATAAATCATTAAGTAGGGATGTTTTCTGAATCCTCTTGATGAGAGAAGTCGTTTGGTGTGCCTTTCAATGTCATACGACTAACGGTTTAAAAGTTGTGCCTGTATACAGGTAATACCAATGTGCTAGTATAGTGCCAAATAATGGGAAAAACCACGATCACCTATACTTTTCAAAAAATCAGCAAATAGCAGACAAATAAGGAAGAAAGAAACAATAACTTAAACAATCACTTTTGCATTGTATTGACCACTATCACAGTCACTGGCTGCAACGTTGTCCCTCTGTGTTATGTCATCGTGGCGAGTGATGACTTCTTGAAGTCGCCGAGCTCTTTCCGGTTCTTTTCCACCACTTGCAGAAGATCCTGCAGCTGTGCCTCGTCCTTTGTGACCGTGTTCGCATAGTCTTGTATCAGTTGGACTCCTCTTTCAGCGACGTCATTGGTGACCTGGAGATTAGAGATCACATCCTTCGACGACAAAAGTCCTCGTTCTCGTCCCACTTATCAGTTGGCAGGGTGAGCCACGAAGACCCATACATCTTCAGACCTGCAAATAAGAACCAGGAGGACTCGTCGATCAGGTCGGGGAGTAGCGTCATCTCGTCGACTGAGACGTTCTCGTATGTGAAGTCTTTGGGTACAGGGAGGTGGGACAGCTTCTCTGCCATCTGTTGCTTCACAGTGCCATCCACCTTGTTGCTGCATAGAGCGAAGATGACGGTCTGAGGCCTCAGATACCAGAAGTGCCGTCTCATCACTGCCAGTGACGCTTCTGCCACCTCGCGGTCCACTGCCCTATACCTCAGAAAACGCTGGTATAGTACCAGGTCATTTAACGGCGCATCAGCTGCTACAGGGGCCGCCAACCAAGCTGGTACGTACAGAAGAGCGATGAACACCACGATCCTGTGCAGTTTGTCGACCAGCTCGGCGTCGAGCTCTAGCTGCCTACTGAACATCAGCAGTTTTGTGTAGTACTGTAGACGACCTGAAACAGAATAGGCACCATTGTAAGTAAGACAGGTTTATTGTTACCAATTACTTTGTTTGCGTTATAATGAAATGTTTATCTTTGAATAACATTTAAACTTATCTCTAGATTATTTTTGTTTGAAAATACTAACTTTAGCCATCCATCTTGCGTGGTGGTAGGCTCCTGGGCGCATGAGGTGAATGCCACGGCGTGGTTGTGTCCCGAGTACCAGGAGCGTGATCTCTGCCACTTCCCGGTAATCGTCTCTGACGAAACCAGAAGCTGTGTTCAGGAAGCTGACCGCCGCGTCCCGGAGTTCTATTAGCCACGTACTCTCCGCCAGATTCTCGACCTGCAGCTTGTAGTAGGTCGAGAGATCGAGCTCGTCCCATCTTCAAAAATAATAAACAAGAAAATTGTGAGAAAACTCTGAAGGTCCGGTTTGGCTTGCTGTTTTATAAACTAGTGGAATATCATGTGTGTCCTAACTTTACCTTGCACAAAAAATGAACTAACCTTCTCTTCAACTGCTGAAACAAAGGATCAGTTGGTGCCGTAGTCCTTCCGAGCAGGGTGACGGCTACTGCCCCCACGATAAGCTCTAGGACGTGATGACGGCATCCCAGCTGGAGTAGCGGTCGCCCGAGCATGTTTTCCAGCCGGACAACTGCACCCTGCACCCTCCCCGTGTTGGTGGAAGTGGTGTCGAAGCAGAGTCCGATGACGCTCTCCTCACATCCCCAATCTTCGAGAGCATGTATGGTTTCCCGCGCCTGCGACAGTCCGGTGCCGTCAGCAACAGCTGGGACTGACAGCAACTTTCCTTCTGTGCAATAGGAGCCCCGGAGATGAGAATTGCTTGGCGGTGCTCCGCCGTTCCAAGGAAGTTCTGAAACACATGCCATATATTTCAATTTCATGGTTGTAAAGTAACTATTTTTGTTCACATTCAGTTCTCTTTTTAATTGACATTATGCTTCATGAATCTCATTACTAAATTGATAGCTATGAAAACTTAATCAACTGACCTTGACCATTTTGCCATCCCAGTGGACAACAGTGTGCCTCGGTGGCGTGAAGGAGTCCTTCACAGCCGTCGCCACTTCACGGCGATGTGACACTCTTCCCCGGCGAGCCGTTTCTTTCGAGATGCTGAACTGATTGAGGTCTGCTGGTGGATCCGCCGAACGTGTGATAGCAGCCACAATGCTTACTACCTATGTAGAGAATGGAAAGTGGAAAGGAAACTGTCAAGAATACATGTGGGTTACGGGACACTTTAAAACTGACGCTATCGATGAATACTATACACAATACGCACCTGATTATTGGACACGCGGAAACGATCAGCCACTTCCATGACAGCAGGTGCATTAAGGATGCGGCGAGGGGGGAACGCTAGTTCTGTCTCCGACTCTCCTGACATGCCAGTATCATCATTCTCCATGGCCTCATCTCCAGTTTCGTATGCACACTTTGAGGTTTGCGGCTCCTGGCGAGGACGTTTTCTTCCTTCCTGTAGCTTTCTTTTTACAGCGAAAACTTTATCGTTCCCGCTCATCGTTGCCACCCGAGGACCACGTTGATCGAGGTAGAAGTCAATGTCTTCTTTCTTGTCCTTGTCTGACAGCAGTCGATTCTTCTTTATATCTTCGACAGCGTCAGATGCTCCGATATCCCACAGCTTGTCCACACTGTCCGAAAACTTCTGCCGTTTTCCTCCGGCGTCAGTTTCTCGTTTTCTGCTCTTTTGGAGTAAGTGCCACTCTTTCCACAATGCCTCTAGCTTCCGTTCGCAGTTGAGCTTTGTGATTGTTTTAATGCGGGCCATGTTCCAAAACTTTAAGACGTTGTTTACGGTTTCTTTGAATGCGTCTTTCCTGTTAGCAGTGCACTGGATAACACTGAAGAAGTATTGCAAAACCTGCCGTGTTGTTGGCAATTTGCTACCACTGATGGAGGACGACGGTTGGCCAATTAAAAAAAATTTCGAGGCCGATCTTAGAGAAGGTAGCGATGTTATTTTCGCCTTTCCTTTTGATGACTCTCTATTTGTAGCTTCAAGAGTTCTTCCAGTTATGGTTGCCATCGATTTGTCCATGACAAAAGATGAGGAACTCAGACAGAATTTCAAAATGTTATGATCTGCAAAAAAAGAAATAGGTTAGGTACCTGGCACAGGCATAGTGCATTTTCTAATTACCTATATACATTATACATTCCGCCCGGGTATGGTGACTCATTTTTTTGAAAATTATAGGTGATCGTGGTTTTTCCCATTATTTGGCACTATACTAGCACATTGGTATTACCTGTATACAGGCACAACCTTTAAACCGTTAGTCGTATGACATTTGCAGGCACACCAAACGACTTCTCTCATCAAGAGGATTCAGAAAACATCCCTACTTAATGATTTATCTTGATTCAGTAAAAAGTTAAAAAGTACGCATTTTTTTAAAAAAACTAGTAATTTCAAGGTCGATGCGAGACCCCTAAATATTGATCAATTTTTGTAAAAATGGTGCCAATGTGCTAGTATAGTGCCAAATAATGGGAAAAACCACGATCACCTATACTTTTAAAAAAAAATTGAAAAGTGGGCCACCTAGTGAGTAGTTCTACAGGCACATGATAACAGTAGGATATCATTCTGCAACTCCATGGGTCAAGTCAAGGCCATTTGAGGTTAAAGTTTGGCCTTGAAATATGATAATGCAACAGTTGACATCACTGTATTTGCTTTATTTCAGTGACAATTTCTACAATCTAGCTAACTGCTGAGCACTTAACATCTTTTCTGTAGATAAAACCAGGTCATAATGCTTAAATGACAACCCACATTATATGGATATGGATATTCGGATATAAACCACAATTTATGCTGAAGTGCAGGGCACATGCATTCTATGGAAGGTTGCAAAGCTACAAGATATGACCTCGTAAGCAAAACAAAGCTCACACCTAGCTGGGGGATTAGCATTGACAACTTTGATGCAGTTATTCACATTAGGTAACCATTTATTGGGGGCAAATATCAAAAGACATGTTTGTGTCAGGATCGTCAGGATCATAGTCTGCTCTTCGTTTGCGTTTTGGGTCAATGGATTGTTGCAATCCAAGCCGCTGCCACATGCAGAGAACATTGTGCAAGGGATTCCGCGTCCCATGCAGCCGCAGCGACTTCCCCTGCATGCTGATTGTGATTCACACCCACATCTGATTACCTTCAGAACTTCATCTGGTGCTAAGCACACTCCTTCACCAACTGTTTTTGGGATGAGAACTCTGTTTGTTTCGTCTCTCTCCCACCCATAATGCACAGGATCAAGTGGTGGTGGGTCACACTTTAGTGCATCGAGCCAGTTCGCCACAGTGTAGTGGGCTCTGAGCACATTTTGATGGAAAGCTTCAATTGTTGGTGGTAGAGAACATAGTTTGGGTGTAGCAGTTCCCGACTTCCCTGTCTTGGGTTACAGTTGCGAGATACTTACTCACTGTCAGCAAGGATTTGCTCACAGAGCAGCCTGTTTAGTTGCTCCTTGTTCGCGGTGCACGCGAGAACAGCGTCACTTGTAGGTAATGGGGTGTTGAGGTCCAGCTTGTGAACTCTGCTGCTCTTGCTTCTCATTGCCCGAGTCCTTGATTTCGGAGAGAAATCATAGTAGCGATCAAAAGCTAGTACTACAGATGCATGAGAAAGATGTTTCGGTAGCCATACTTTGAAGGTTTGGATAAATGTAGCAACTGTGCCACTAGCAGGCCAGTCGACTGTCCACAAAACATCTGACACATCCATGATAACAACTGTTGGTCGACCCCATGTTCGAGAGGATGTTTCCACTCCCAAGTTCTGCTTCAATGCGGACTTAGCTGCAGTTCTCATTAAGCCATCTGGTTGGAATAGTGCCGGTGGGTATGCCGCATCTCTGTTGAGAATACATGGGTCAAGTCAAGTTCGCGTTCGCTCATCAGCAAACCGATGACGCGTGCATAAATCGCTTCTTGGTCCATAACCAAGTGGGCACCCACCTTGATATGTTTCGTTTTACTTGCAAAGGTGATGACATGTTTGAAAATGGTGCCATAAAAGCCTTGTGGCCATGATGACTCGTACTGTGCCAGTTGCGTCTTTCCAATACTAACAGCTCTATCGGCATTGGCATCTGGAGATGCAAGCTGCCCTGTCTGAATATTGTATAAGTTGCCTTCTGGATGTGACTCTGGATCCATTGGGTCCATGCACTTAGAAAGGGAATCATGAAGTGATTGGCGATTTTCTCCATCATGTTTGATGCGACCTCCTCCCTCTTCTTTGTGGTACAGATGGAATGTTTCTAGGTGCTCACTCATATCTATGAGGTCAGCAGTTAGACTCACACGAGCAGAGTCTGTATACCCACGTGGCCATTGGATTTTGGGTGTTACCAATGACACCACTAGGGCCCTTCCCACGACGCAGCCAGGTACTCTCCAGGAACTGGTCGGTTGGCACCCCATTCCAGAGTCCATCCATGTGATGCATAGAACCCTCTCCTCTCATAAATGCATCTAAGACTTCTTCAGGTAACCACGTCATAGATCGAACGAAGAAGAGGCCATATTCAGCAGTCAAGAAACAATTTTGGAATCAGCACACCAAGACGTCATCAAACCAGCAGGTGAGCAGCACCATCAGCAATAATCTCAACAACCTGAAAAAAATAAGAGGAATAATTAGACATATTGGAATTCACCTTACCATGGGGAAAATAATCCCTGATTTCATTTTAAACCCTATAGAACTACTCAGTCTCGCCCAAAACCATAAAAACGACAGTAAGATCACCAAAATATCTTCACGACTGCCCGGGATATGGGATATTCCTTATTTCGGGGGGCGTTTGACCTCCAATGACCTTGAGTATTGACGAATGTGGGTCAAAACAACTCCCAAAGTATCTGTAACCCCTCCAGATCGACTCATCATCCTAAAAACCCCTATAAATGACACCAAGATCATCAAAATCCATCACGTATTGACCAGGATATGGGATTTTTCACTTTCGCCGGCCATCCTGGAAAATGGCGTCCATATTGAAAAAGCCAAGCGGGGGTCAGGTGTACACCCGATGGATTCTTGAATGGGGTGGTATAAGCCAGGGCTTCTTAAAGTGGTGAATGGTTCACCCAAGGGTGAATAAAATTTTTGTTAGGGTGAATGGAATTTTCGGGGTGAATGAAAGGTGAATGGAGTAATAAGGGTGAATGAGCTAAACTAGACTGAATTATTATAATTTTTGCTCAGGTTTGAAACTGGTAACTAACTGCCCGACAAGGTAAATATAGACTAGTTGGCAGCTGTGCAGACTTGCTTATTGCCAGTGATAGTGAGTTATTAAATGTTATCTAATTGTAAAATAGAACTGGTAATTTGTGATAGTGTTAAGTTATGTTATGCTGTTAATAATCAGAAATATAGCGATACATTTGTAAGAGTTTCAAGTAGTAATTTAGCTTAACTTTATTATTTTATTTACTTTCCAGATATTTGACAAAGCATTTTAAAAAGTTTATAATTAAATAAAGCATAAACTGTTGATAGACGACGGGGATAGGATTGTTAGTACCGTCGTCTATCAACCTGATGGTGCTCCTTGTCACTATGCCAAAATTGTTCAGGATTATCTAAATGGACGTTTTCCAAATCGCTGGATCGGACGCGGAAGCAACAGACCTTGGCCAGCGAGATCACCAGATTTAACCCCTTTAGATTTCTTTGCATGGGGCTTTATCGAGTCGCACGTCTATCAGACGAAGATTACGAGTCTTGAAAACTTATACACGTATACGAACTGCTGCAGATAACATAACCCCGCAAATGCTCCAGAATGTGTTTAGAAATGCTGCGGAACGATTTGAGCTGTGCAGGGATACTGATGGGCGTCACGTCGAATCCTACTCTTAATTATTTAATAAATGTTACCACTATCATTTTATGATTGAATTCCATATAATTTCCAAGTGCTTCACAAAAATAGATCCTGACTTTATGTACACCCTGTATAACAAGCCATTGTGAAGAAGCTTTGTTTTGGTGTGTAGATGTTTTTTATATGAATACACACAGATTATAGGGTGCTGGTTAAGTATGCGGTCTACCATCTGAGTAGACGAAAATATCACGACTTAACCTAACCAATTATCAAGGGCGTACAGTTGATCTATTATTAATTATAACATTGTTTGTTTCTGGAATAGTATTTACTATTTACTAATAGATCAACTGTACGCCCTTGATAATTGGTTAGGTTAAGTCGTGATATTTTCGTTAGTTTTAACGAAAATATTCTGTCAAAGCTCAGATGGTAGACCGCATACTTAACCAGCACCGATTATAGTGCAGATTAACTAAATTGGAATTTCTCCAAATCATTGTAAACATATATTTTTCACAGTATTATGTATAATTATTTGTCTAATTATATTTGCATTACAATTTTATCCTTAATCTAATCTGAGAGGTTAGGTTTTTTGGCATATTTTTGCTTCATAAGTTGAGTTGAGCACTCATAAAAATGTTATCTAAGTCGGGGGTGAATGACATTTTGTAACAATGACTCAAGGGTGAATGACATTGAAAAAGTTTAAGAAGCACTGGTATAAGCTTTCAAAATATGTAAAAATTTGCTTTATAACAAACAATGCAGGGTTCCAGTAAAATCAGGGTCTGTGCTACCAGACTAATATGGATCAAAAAGATGATCAACGCCCACGTGAACATTATGAAAATTTTAAATTAAATGTTTATAAAGCTGACTTGGGCGTTGATCATCCTTTTTATCCTTATATATATATATATATATATATATATATATATATATATATATATATATATATATATATATATATATATAGGGTGGGTAAAAAAATTTACTCCTCAGCGGTAAACTGTCATATTAAAAAAAGTAAGGGGAATAGAGCTCCCAAACTTCATAGATACTTACCTTAGCATGTTGTTCGTCTTAATTGAGAAGTTGCTCGATGTGTCCCACTTCCTGCTTAACGCAGGCCTCCAAACGTGGACGCCACTGGTCAATACACCTGTTTACATATCGTTGAGACACCTTCTCCCAGCCGAGCAGAATTCTTTCGCGTAGTTCATCTATGTCTCTTATATTGGTACGAGGGATGTAAACTTTGGACTTCAGGGCTTCCCAAACACCATAATCTAGTGGTGAAAGGTCGAGGCTACTAGCCGGCCACATATTGGATTCGATAAAACCCGGTGCTTCGTTCTCAAGGGATGTGACAGTCTGGCGTGTTCTGTGAACAGGGGCTCCATCTTGTTGGAAAGTATATCTTTCACCACTAATTCGTCGAATATCAGTTACATAGAGTGAAAGATATACTTTCCAACAAGATGGAGCCCCTGCTCACAGAGCACGCCAAACTGTCACATTCCTTGAGAACGAAACACCAGATTTTATCGAACCCAATATGTGGCCGGCTAGTAGCCCCGATCTTTCACCACTAGATTATGGTGTTTGGGAAGCCCTGAAGTCCAAAGTTTACATCCCTCGTACCAATATAAGAGACATAGATGAACTACGCGAAAGAATTCTGCTCGACTGGGAGAAGGTGTCTCAATGATATGTAAACAGGTGTATTGATCAGTGGCGTCCACGTTTGGAGGCCTGCGTTGAGCAGGAAGGGGTACACATCGAGCAACTTCTCAATTAAGACGAACAACATGCTAAGGTAAGCATCTATGAAGTTTGGGAGCTCTAGTCCCCTTACTTTTTTTAATATGAGTTTACCTCTAAGGGGTCACATTATTTTTAACCACCCTGTATATCAGGTGTACACATTGCTATAAGTAAAGGCATAGCATTGTGTAGGTATTAATATAGGTAAAGAAATTAGTGTGAATATGGGTTATGAAACAACCACAAGTAATCGTCTTTGCAAATAACAAAGACAAAAAAAAATCGTTTCTGATGTACGATAATGAACACTAAAAAAAAAAAAATCTCAAACGATCCTTTGACAAAATGAATAAATAAATAAAATAAGATAATAGGTTCATAACAGTGAAGCAAGTCTCTTTGTTCTGTATTTTATATTACGTAATAAAGTTATAATTAAAAGTGTATCTCTCTCTCTCTCTCTCTCTCTCTATATATATATATATATATATATATATATAACCTTGGTTAACCTTTGTTTTGCTTCCTCCCAAATTGTTCATTCTCACGAAGGTCACGCTTTCACCCCACCTTAGAGTGACAGTTTAACGTGGAATCCGAACCACCTACGCCCCACCACGGGCGGTCAGAAATTACAAAGTTCTCGCTCGGACTCGATCTCACGACCTTCCGATCAGTAGTCCAGCGTCTTAACCACTGGGTAACCATTTATCTACCGACCAATTTTTATTGTGTGGAAGGATGAACAGCTGGGTTTGCTGCGCGCCGCCTGCCGTCACCGGGTTTCGAACCCGGGGCCGGTGGATTCGTAGTTATCTTGCTTCTGAAGAATCATGCACCAGGACTAATAATGATTGGGGGTGTCTGCAATATAAACGAACGAAAATTGCAGTAAAATGAATATAGATATGGATATTCTTTAGACTAGACTAGACTAACACAGCATTATTGCTTTCAGTGGTGATGAACCACGTACGAAGCCTCATCAGTACTTTGGCCCCTCTATTTGCTTGGCATTACTGCTGCGAGCTGCTCGGAGCCTGAAATGGGGGTATGTTTAACTCTTCATAATTCCACTTAAGCTACGAATGCATCGCTGATTAGATATATTGCTTAATCAAATTACATATGAAGTGATATGTTTTAGCTTTTAATTAATCAGAGAACTAGAGTTGCCAACTCTTCGGTTTTCGTTGTTAACCTCCAGTTTTATTTTCAAAGCAAACCTCAGAGCTAAAAGTGCTGCTCTTATCATTGTTATATTTATTATTATTATTATTATTATTATTATTATTTATTTTTTTTTTTCATCCATTTCATTTCCCTTATGTAATAAATGAACTGAATCTCATCAATTTGCCAAGTAGTTTTATAAGAAAAAAAGAGTAATTTCTCTGTTTGAAGATATTTTATTTCCTTTATGCAGTAAATGAACCGAAACCCATCGATTTGGTCAAATTGCATAGAAAAGACAAAATTTCCCTTTTAAAAATAGTGTAAAACTTTATGTAAACACTAAACTGTATTCTTTTCCTGAATAAAGAATGTTGAAGTGCTAACATTTTGAACTAACGTAGCCCTCCCCCAAAATAAATAAGAAAACTTGTGCAGTTAGAAAACGCGATTAGCCATCAATTTAAATGGTACACTAAAGAAACAAATGGTTGGTAAAATAGAATTGAGAATGTGGGTCATCAGAATCGTTCTGTTCATAAAAATAATTTTTTTTGCAATGTTACAAAATACTTTAATCTTAAAACGAGGTTAAATTTTAACTTTCTTCTTAATTGTATGTAACTTACACTGCCGGTACAAGTACGAGTATGACCCACATTTATCTTAATTCAGTGTAGTTACAGTATGTACTGTCTTCGTCCAAAAGGATTATATTATTTACTATATGTTTTGTATGGCAATTATGAAATTATATTACGCATTTATACACAATTATGTATTCTGAATATAATGAACATTTCACGAAATTTTATGTAAACACAAAATTACTTTACGTCTTTAAAAGTCTTTTAATTAAATAATTTAATATATATATATTTTTTTTTTAACTGCAAAGAACACGCAGTATAATTAACGTAAAGAACGACGCTTGTATAGGAGAACATTCCGCGCAAGATGAGGAGGGAGAACGAACAAATGAAAAAATGAGGTAACCACCCGGGAATCGAACCCGGGATCTTCCGATTGCCGGTCTGATCGAGTGAGGACCATGGTGTAGTGGTTATCATATCTGACCGGCAATCGGAAGATCCCGGGTTCGATTCCCGGGTGGTTACCTCATTTTTTCATTTGTTCGTTCTCCCTCCTCATCTTGCGCGGAATGTTCTCCTATACAAGCGTCGTTCTTTACGTTAATTATACTGCGTGTTCTTTGCAGTTAAAATGTATATAAGGTGCGGCATGCGGGAGGTGCCCCCCTCCGGGCATTGGTTTCTGCGCGTATGTAGGAGAAGTACGACTTCTGATCGAGTGAGGACCATGGTGTAGTGGTTGTCATATCTGACCGGCAATCGGAAGATCCCGGGTTCGATTCCCGGGTGGTTACCTCATTTTTTCATTGTTCGTTCTCCCTCCTCATCTTGCGCGGAATGTTCTCCTATACAACCGTCGTTCTTTACGTTAATTATACTGCGTGTTCTTTGCAGTTAAAATGTATATAAGGTGCGGCATGCGGGAGGTGCCCCCCCTCCGGGCATTGGTTTCTGCGCGTATGTAGGAGAATTACGACTTCTGATCGAGTGAGGGACCATGGTGTAGTGGTTATCATATCTGACCGGCAATCGGAAGATCCCGGGTTCGATTCCCGGGTGGTTACCTCATTTTTCATTTGTTCGTTCTCCCTCCTCATCTTGCGCGGAATGTTCTCCTATACAAGCGTCGTTCTTTACGTTATTATAATATATATATATAATTATATATATATTAATATATATATAGGGAGTCCAGTAGTTCAGTGGTTGCGGTGTGGCACCGGTTCGCTCCCGGCTATTAGCATCATGTGAAGTTAAGTTGGCCGCTTTGTTTCAACTCGAACTCAGGTGACCATTGGGTACACTTATCCCTACGTCGCGGGGATATATATACACTTATAGAGTATATATATATATATATATATATATATCAATGTTTCTCCGCGCCCTTAGGATCGCCAGTCCGGAATACATCGATGCCGAATTGGAAAAAATCAACGGTATTGGAAGTGATTTGTGTTATCCATCTGCGTTTATGGAATCTTGCCTCAACAAGGCAAAACGAACTTTCTATCGTGTCAATATTAACACTCGTACTTTGTCAAAAAATATTTTAGTACTTCCATTTTTCCCGGGCTTTTTAGGCATTGCTAATGTACTTAAACTTTTGGATATTAATGTAGTATTTTCATATAACAATATTGTGAAAAATATCATAGTAAAAAATAGCCCTACCAATAATTCAGGCATTATCTACAAAATTGGTTGTAAACAATGTGATTCCTTTTACATAGGTCAGACGGGAAAGGATTTGCACATACGTATAAAACAGCATCAATATTCCATTAGAACAGGACAGTTGTCCAGTGCCCTTTTTGTCCATTTGTCAGAGTTAGCCCACTGTATTGATTGGAATAATGCTTCAGTTTTATTCCATTCAAGCAACATTGTTAATAGAAATATTCTTGAGTCTGCCATTATCCAACTTTCAAATAACTTCAACATAAGCAAAGGTCTTTTTCAACTCGATCCTGTTATGTTGAATTCCTTTAAAACAGATATAGATAAGAAGTGTAAAACATTAAATCTTTGGTAAACTTGTTTTCTACTTTATTAACTTTTAATTTGCATTTTATTTTTTTATTATTTTTTTATATATATCGAAACCTGACCATAGGCAGCATTGTGTTAAAACCCGGACAGTATAAATTTGTATTTTTATAATCCATTTGATCTTGTGCTAAAAATCGATTAACTTTTAATCAGTATAAATTTGTATTTTTATAATCCATTTGATCTTGTGCTAAAAATCGATATTTTTCCTTACAAAATCTGTACGCCTCACTGGTAATCTTTTAAGGTTTTAATTTTTAATTTTTTTTATAATTTTTTATTATTTTTACTTCTCTGTTTATTGTATATATAGTATGTATGTATGTGTGTATGTATTTGTATATATAGATATGTATGTATATATATATATATATATGTATGTGTGTGTGTGTATGTATGTTATTTATTTTTCTTTTTTTTTCTTTCTGTAACCTATATATAGGCTTAACCTTTTTATGTACTTCAGTGTTCCTGAGGATGTCATTAGACGAAAGCGCTTGAGCACCATTTTGTGTTTCCTTTCCTTCGTGGTTTTATTCATCATAAATATTTTTCACGTGTTACCTTCGTGAAATAATTTTCATATATATATATATATATATATATATGTCACAACCATGCGACCTACCATTTCTATGGTTGAACGATATCCATGTTTGTGCCATTAGAAGTTCGCTCTAAGAAGCGAATGTCCCTTAGTTTCATTCCTTTAAAGAACAAACAAGAGAGTCGACGGTTTACACCGTTTTTACATTTCCATCAGAATATTTCCCCAAGTCCCCATTTCCCCTATCCCCATTTTCCCACCTGTTATGGAAATGATTATAATAAATAATTAGCGTTATGTTGCATCTAACCCTCATTCCTAAATTTTTATCAGATTATGCATGAACACTGAATGTGGCAAGATTTGAACCCTTGTTTGTACTTCTTTACTCATTTACTTAATTCATCCCCAAATGCACCCAATTCCTTAATATTTACTGTATATAAAGTGAGTATATTTAATTAATAGTTTCACTCACTCTCGTACTATGGCTGTAAACCCTTCATTACTGTCTCTTTAATTCATTTCCTCTCATTTCTCTCTATAATGACTTATACCATACGTTCGAATTAAATAACTATGGGGTATTAATTATGAATTGATATATAAGGGGTTCCAGAAAACCTTACCCTCCCCCCATTTGCAGCTTACATGTTTACTTATATCGAAATAGTTTTTAGTGATTATAAAAATATATAAAATTCTTTATTTATTGCAGGTATTAAAATTACTCTAGCTGATAAAGTGATAATATAATGGCTTTCAATTAATTGATGATTCGGAGAGGCAACGTGTGATAGATCGCATACGAGCAATAACATTTCGGGAAGCTCGTGATGCTGGAGCCACCTTTATAACACGTTCATGGGTTGCCAAAAAGTTGCGAAGAAGTGAGGTCTTCGTCAAAAGAAATTGGAATAAAACTATGGATGAATGTGAAATGGATACAACCAAATCTGGGCGCCCAAATTTGCTACTCTCTCAGGAAACAAAGGACATCATTGAAAGCGGTACGCGTAAGCGGAAAAACAGCTGTGCTAAACTTTCTAGAGAGATCGAAGTGTTGAGAGGAAAGATCGTTAGTGGTGAGATCATCCGACTGTACCTTCATAGGCAAGGTTTAAAGCCTTGGTATGAACTTCCAAAGCCAAGAAAAACTCAACTTAACATCGATGACAGAATGTGGATTGCCCATTATCTTGAAGATTGGGATGTGGATGATTTCATGCATTTAGCTGTCTCCTATGAATTTTTTGTTTACGTAACACGTCGGCCTAACTACCAAAATGATCGAGTGTGGGCCACAACACCAGATGAAATCGATGACAATGAACATTATCGCGAATTATTAAAAAGTCCAGACTGTGTTGGTATGTTTGTTTTGTTCACTGCAAAGAAGCTCATGTGGGTGCTGAAGCCAAATGGTCAGAGTTGGGATGGACAGTATTTTCGTGATATTATTCTATCCCAGCATGTCATTCCTTTTCTAAGAAACCCAAACAATGTTATGGATGTCGATCAGGTCACACTTCTGCACAATAAGGCCCCCTGCTTTAAGGCATTAGCCACTCAAAAGTTGTTGCGGAACCATGAGATCGATTTCTTTGGAAATGAAGAATGGCCAGGAAATTCTCCTGACCTGAACGTCTGTGAACACATTGGATCAGTTATAAAGGACAGGGTTGAATGTCTCTTGTTTCAAGAACCTGCAGCAAATCGATTTTCGAAGGATGCAATGACGCAACACAATGAAACTGTTTTAGCAAATTTGCGTAACGATCAAGATCTATTCACGTCACTTTTGGCAAACTACCCAAAGCGAATTCAACCTGTCTTGGAAGCCAATGGCGGGAACACCAAGTTTTAATTGTTTCTCATTAAATGCAGGATTAAATTCTCTTTTGTAAGGTATGTTTAGTTTTACTGTACCTCTAATGGTTTAGGCCATGGGCGGGGGGGGCTAAGGTTTATTGGAGCCCCGTATTGTATAATGCGTGGGCTTTGACATAGTAAAGTAAACTGATTCCTCTCGCATCTGTCATACCTTGAATATTGGGTCGGTCTTAGTATTTAATGTATGATAACTTCCCTAGAATGTATACTATCATATATAAGTCATTATGTATACGTTATGTCTTATCTAATGTGATACAGTATAAAATATTTTTGAATTAAATTGATTTAAATAACCCTTATTAATAATAAAATAAATACATTAGTTTTACAATTTAGAATGACATAAATAATTGTGAAGCTGGACTATTTATTGTCAGCCATATTGTCAGCCATGTTCATTCATACACGTCCATGTCCTTTCTTGACCGCTATCTTTTATTAATTTTATCATTAATTATTTTCCAATTTATTTATTCATTTATTTACCTATTGTCTACCTATGTCCTATCAACATATCAGTCCATGTTTATTCATGTCCCTCTATATTACGCGCATAACCTATTGTGTGACGTACGTGTACTTTACGCATTCGTACATATCCACTGATCATGATTACGTACGTAGCTACCTTACACGTAAATACGTCCATGCGTATGCGTGCATTTATTTAATAATTTTACTTTTTTTTTAATTATTTAACCTCTCGCAAGATACTCATTGGTGTTGACACGAATGTTCGAATTCCGATGACGTCGCCAAAAGCGAGCTTCTGTGTGTTATGTCATATGATGTGCCCAAGCTCTTTAGGTGTTATACTCCTAATCCATCCTTTCCAATACGTCCCTGACTACCAAGTTAAATCCTAGAATTTTTTTTATGTAGGAACGAGGGGCTCAGGGCGAGTGGCCGCAAAAATGACCCCTTCCACAGAAGATGGAGAGAGTCAAAAACAAGGTCTCCAAGGCTTAATAATGTCATTTTTCTTTTGTTTTTTATATAAATTTTGAAAAGGTTGTGTAGTGTGTAAGATGCATGTATGTGTAGTGAGGAACAGAGGGAGAAGTGTGTGTTTGAGAGCATGCTGTATTACTCATAGGGTAGATGAGACGGAAAAAGATCAGCTAAGGAGGACAGTGACAGGAGAAACGGGAGTTCCAGCATTCCCTGTCTCCTGCCTAACATCCACCCCGGAGTACTTCTCTGGTCGATTGGTGTCTACAATCTCCTCCTATAAATATTAGTCCCATATTTGTCTATAAATATAAAACACCATAAAATTATGATTAACTGTAATAACTGAATGTGAATTGGTTGATAATTGTAATCATAATTACAGTGTATCAGAATTGCAATGTACTTAACGATGTGTGTGGAATGTGCTCGACGTACAACTGTGACACTGTGTTGCCATTAGTGTTTTATATTAATTATTTTTTTTTACATTTTTTTAATCCTTCAAAATATCGTTGTATGCTTAAATTGTGCATAGTATCAATATTTGTTGGATCTCCAGCTAAAGGGAGAATGCTTCAAAATTGCATTCCCCAAAATTGAGCTAATTTATTTTTTCTATTATAAAATTATGTCATTCCTGCTTTTGCCTTCATTTGATAAAGACTCCATAAAATTCCTGCCTGAGCTGTTGTTGCAAGAGGTCGAACCTCTATATCCTGTAAATTCCTGCCTGTACCTTCATTCGATTAAGACCTCATATAATTCCTGACCTTCAGCGGTAATCGTAAGAGGCTGGAAATTCATCTCCCTCCTTTACTGCCTATATATATATATATATATTTGACAATTCTATGTACACATAAAATTGCTGTACATCTCTTAATTAAATAATTTATTCCACTAACTTTGAGGTGTATATATGTACCACCCAATTTGTTTATTTTCATTCAGTTTGTAAACTCGACCAAACTTATATTTCACTCATGGTTTAACTTCAAAATCTTGCGTAATGTTATTTGCTTTTAATTTACTGAGAAAGATGCCAAGGTCATAGATTAAAAAGACGAAATATCATACAATAGCAGTTCATTAATAGTGAGTCAACAGTCTTTCTTTATCTTTTTCTATTCTGTCATGCGTTTGCAGTGTTACAGTTTTCATTTCTCGTGTGTACATGTTGAAGTGAAGGTGTTTGTTGGTGTTTATACTTTTGTGAACCAATAAATGATAAATTTCGCCTTAAGGAATACATTAATTAATTAAGAAAATAATTCTCTCTTTACTTCTTCCTTAATATCTTATGTATTTTATGGTGTTATCTCATTATTTATTTCCATCAACTTGTAATTCCATTAGTTTTTAATGATTACCCGATTCATTCTGAATTAATGGTACCTAATTCATTATTTACAGACTTCATATTTAAAATCAGTACAATTAAAAGCGCGCACTGCAAACTATGTAACAACTTTTGCATTACAAACTTCTTTTTAGTTGGTAATCCTGTATTTAAATAGCAGGTTTCTATCAGGGCTGTGGAGTCGGAGTCGTGTGAGTCGGTCAATTTTGAGTGGAGTCGGAGTCGGAAGTGCATAGTTGGATGGAGTCGGAGTCGGTGCAAATCCTTCAATTATAACCATAGCAGCCTAGGCCTAGGCCTAGCTCAATTTTATGAATAAAATAGATTTAACTTAATGTTTTAATATATAATACAGGGTGTACATAAAGTCAGGATCTATTTTTGTGAAGCACTTGGAAATTATATGGAATTCAATCATAAAATGATAAAGTGGTAACATTTATTAAATAATTAAGAGTAGGATTCGACGTGACGCCCATCAGTATCCCTGCACAGCTCAAATCGTTCCGCAGCATTTCTAAACACATTCTGGAGCATTTGCGGGGTTATGTTATCTGTAGCAGTTCGTATACGTGTACGTAAGTTTTCAAGACTCGTAATTTTCGTCTGATAGACGTGCGATTTGATAAAGCCCCATGCAAAGAAATCTAAAGGGGTTAAATCTGGTGATCTCGCTGGCCAAGGTCTGTTGCTTCCGCGTCCGATCCAGCGATTTGGAAAAAGTCCATTTAGATAATCCTGAACAATTTTGGCATAGTGACAAGGAGCACCATCATGTTGATAGACGACGGTACTAACAATCCTATCCCCGTCGTCTATCAACAATCAACATGATGGTGCGCCTTGTCACTATGCCAAAATTGTTCAGGATTATCTAAATGGACATTTTCCAAATCGCTGGATCGGACGCGGAAGCAACAGACCTTGACCAGCGAGATCACCAGATTTAACCCCTTTAGATTTCTTTGCATGGGGCTTTATCAAATCGCACGTCTACCAGACGAAGATTACGAGTCTTGAAAACTTACGTACACGTATACGAACTGCTACAGATAACATAACCCGCAAATGCTCCAGAATGTGTTTAGAAATGCTGCGGAACGATTTGAGCTGTGCAGGGATACTGATGGGCGTCACGTCGAATCCTACTCTTAATTATTTAATAAATGTTACCACTTTATCATTTTATGATTGAATTCCATATAATTTCCAAGTGCTTCACAAAAATAGATCCTGACTTTATGTACACCCTGTATAATATATAAATAATATATAATATATAACATATAAATATATAAATATAAATAATTATAAAATATAGTTGCTTATAATTAATAAGGATTATAATTAATTAATTAAAATAATTAATAATAAGGACATTTAAAAATTTTGTACGAGCAACCATAAATCTTTTTCAGATTTTTAGATTTCAATTTGATAATTTTGATAAGCATCACTGAAAGAAAATTTAATGGAAGCGATCCTTTTTTTAAGAACAAATTCAGTTTAGGTTAGTACATTTTGTTACGGATGTTTATAATAATACAAAAACATCTTATTAATTTGCTAAACCAATAATAATCTTATTTTGTTTAAGTTTCAATCAGTTTGTATTTTGGGATTTATTGTAATTTTTGAATAAAGAGAAAAAAAGCCATTAAGGCATAGTTACAGCCACTAAGTAACCTGATGAGTCATGTGGTGGTGACGAAATGCCTTGTTTATGAATCTTCATTGGCCTAATAAAGCTAATCGTAATCAATTTGGCCTTAACATTCCATCGGAGTCGGAGTCGGAATGTTAAAATTTTTGGAGTCGGAGTTGGAGTCGGCAAATTTTATCACCGACTCCACAGCCCTGGTTTCTATGAAGTTGATACCGTTTTTAATTAAAACAGAAGTAAGAGTTGGGCAAAAGATACTGTTTATATGTTATAAACTATAATTATTCTCTTTATTATTTTAATTCTTTTTAAAGGAAAATGGGTACGAAAATGTGGGGCAAAAGACAATTTTGGGGCATTGGTTCCGAGTTTGACCCCGACTGGCTTTACGATGAAGAACAAATCAAATTGAGAGATAAACTAATTGAACTCTGCAGGACAAAGATCAGACCTCTGGCGGTAAGATATATATATACTGTATTAATCTTTTTCCTATTGCGGTGTAACTAAGTATAGTCTGGACGAAATATGACGTATACGTCATACGTCATTATATTGTCAAATGGGTTACAAATGTACAGTATTTTACTTGTTCTTTCTTTTGAAATTTACTTGAAATTTAAAAAAAAAAATTATTTTTGGCAAGACACAAATATTACGCATAGAAAATATTAAAGGTCGTGTACAGACTATTTATTATATACCCTAAAAGATGAAAGTTATTGATTTCACATACCCATAGCGTACAAATATTTAAAAGGGTTTTATTTTTTTGATATTCTGACAATTGGCAAAAGACAAAGGACATCCCTACTAATAAATATCTGTGTGCCTCTTGTTATAATGTTTCAGACCAACAAAGACCCTAGGATCCACTCGTGGCTGGTCTACCTAACTGTGTTCGTAATCGTGTATTGTGTATGTCCTCCGTGGTGGCGGAGGGGACCTACAATTTTACGTGGCTTCCGAACCACAAGAACATAAGAAATTTATGTAAAAACTGCCGGTAAATTGGCAACGACCAATTTTTACGAAACTAAATAATTATCAATTTAAAACTAATTAATTATCGATTTAAAACTAAAGATAGAATCTCTGGATCCAGAGGATCAAGTCATAATAGACTACTATCCACAAATATGTTACACTCTATATCTATTTATAACCGACATGCAAATATATCAGATCCAAAGAATCCAGTCAATTTCATTACGGTATCCATCAAGTCACGGTCCATATCGATTGCGGACCAAGTCAAAATTTACAACCATATACATTACAATATATACGCTTAGGAGGAAAAGTGTAGGTGTGGCTGTAAAGACTGTACAGTAATGTAGAAATGTGTGTGCACCCATTTTGGGTCTCCCATTTAAAGGTGTTGGTGGGGCAAGTGAAGATCATGAGTTTTTCAATACCTCACAGTACTATGGGGGGCACCGCTCGGCAGAGGAATCTCTTTAAATGGGGTGTGTAAGGACAGAGAGTATCCCCTAACCCAAGACGCTGCCTCCCTATATCCCACAACACTTGTGTTGAGCTGTGGGATCTATCCCCACAAAGCCTTAATTTTACTACCTTAAACTATACCCTTTCTATCAACATATGCGTCTAATCGATTTTTAAACATGTTTATAGACGTGCTACTAATTACTGCTACCTGCAAACTATTCCAGCTATTTACTATTCAATGCGTAAAAAAGTTTTTCGCAACTGCTGTCTCGAACCTTCTACTTGTCAACTTACACCCGTTATTTCTAGTCCTATTATATTGAGATATTTCGAAAAAGCTATCTCTATTTACGTTATCGAACCCATTCATAATTTTGAAAACCTGGATTAGATCACTCCTTAACCTAGTCTCGAGTGTTGTCAATTTTAACTCCTTAAGCCTATCCTCGTACGACTTTGACCTAAGCGACGGAATCATCTTAGTTGCTCGTCTTTGAACTCTTTCGATTTTGTCTATATCTTTGCGCATATGCGAATTCCAAAATTGAACCGCGTACTCCAAATGGGGTCTAACTAATGATTTATAAAAGGAACTATAATATCGCGCGATTTGTACTCAAAATTTCGAGCTCCGCCCACTATCAAAATGTAAACAGTGACTTACTTCATGCACGGAGGAGTGTATACACAGTGTGTGGGTATATATATATATATATATATATATATATATATATATATGAATTGTTAATTGGGTCGTTCTCACTGAACTTCAATTTAATTTTAAATGAAAAAGATTTTCCAAAAGGGGTGCATGATTTAGTAGGGTGTTTATTTATTTATGAAACAACGTTTCGAACCTTGGCCCATTATCAAGACTAAAAATTTATTATATAAATTTAATAATTACAAAGTAATTTCCGTCTTAGAAACATTAAAATTTTAAAAAGTGAAGTTTTAAAAGTTAACAAAAAGGTATTTTCTTATAATTGGCTCGTGAAATTTAGTTTAAAATAAAAGAAGAGAAATTCTGTCTTTCCCTAATAGACAGAGATTTTTTTTTTTTCTGTATCCACCCGAAGAGGATGCCAGTGGGCATCGAAACTGTTGTGGAAATAAACTCTGTCTATTAGAGTGGGTTTTTATTATCATATTGTGACTTTCACGTAGAAAAAAGTGAAGTTTTTTTGCATTTATTCTGTCTTTCCCTTGATGGTACCCTCACTGGTAAATATTCGTTTTAGCACATGACCTGGACTTTGGCATGAAAATTTGTTTTTCTTGTGTATTCACTGTGTTTTGTGCGAATCTGACCTTCATTTCTTGTGCAAATAAGTGGTTGTGGAGAAATGACCCCCACCCCACCCCTATCCTACGATTTTGAAGTCCCCGGAAGTGGGCAGGGCTTTGGAGTAAAGGAAAATTGTAAGGTAAAAGAGGGCGTGCTCCTAGCCGTAGTGGCACTATCACACCTAAAAAACTTAACCATCTAACCTAACCTAACCTAACCTATGCCTAACGCCGTGCTCGTAACAGTGGGCCTTGCCCCGTAACCCCCCTGTGGGGATATTTGAAGGTCAGAAATGCACAAATAACAGAGAAATACAACAGAAAAACCAATTTTTAGGGTAAAAGAGGGCGTGCTCCTAGCCGTAGTGGCACTATCACACCTAAAAAACCCAACCTAACCTAACCTAACCTAACCTATGCCTAACGCCGTGCTCGTAACCGTGGGCCTTGCCCCCTAACCCCCCTGTAGGGATATTTGAAGGTCAGAAATGCATAAATAACAGAGAAATACACCAGAAAAACCAATTTTTATGCCAAAAACCATGTTACCCTAGACTTTGGACAATCTAGAGACGAATGCAATACTGCGTGCTGCTGAAATATCTTAACAGCAGCTTCGCTATCGTCGAAACACCGCTTAATGACGTTGCAATAGGAGAGGTCACAACCGGTACACACAACGGCCATGATGAATTTGAATTTGGAGCTCAAGGTCGTTTTCTTCCTGGAAAATGCATCTACGCATGCTCAAAGAAACTCACAGTCCTCCCTCACGTCACGGTCGACAAACCATACGTCATTGTCGACACACGCTGGTTTCAATCGATTTTAATCGATCCAAAAATTGCTTATATCTCTGTTAATATCAATTTGCACAAGAAATACCAGAGAAGAAAATACATCCAGATTTAAATTCTACATAAGAAAAATCGGATCTTGTGGGTTGTTGTATTATATGGAAAAATGAAGTAAATGATGGCTAAAGATCCGAGATGGCTAAATGTAACCTAACCTAACCTAACCTAACCAGTATTTTACGTAACCAGTTTTTGATCACATACCTTGTAGATGGCTATTGTTGAGATGGTGTAACGGGCATTGTTAGCATATGCGCACAAGACAACCTGGCGTTTATTCTGGTAGCCTTCTATTAGTCTTCTAAAAGTTTTCAAACATCCGTTATTTCATTATAACAAGAGCGGCAATAATAACTATTTTTGCCATGAATGTTTCACACATATCTATTATTAAAGTGGATACAAATATACGTACCTGACAATTGCGTCTTTATGTATATAAGCCCTATTTTTTTAAATATAATTATTTTATATTTGATAAGTTTTTATATCAACAAGTTGACGGTGTTGATATAGGTTTACCTTGTGGACCACCAACACTCGACCACATCTTCATGGACTGTATCTCGAAACATCGATAAAATAATTAATCTTGCCCTAATCATTTCCGACACGTTTGCATTATTTCATAACTGTGAAAAAGCCATTATCTAAAAAAATTTGGTAAATGTACAGTATTACACCCGTCTCCCTTTCGAGGTGAAATTTATGTTTTTCCTATGGTTTTTGATGTGTTTTGAACGAATCTGACCTTCAAAACCGTCGGAAATGACTCGTTTTTGAGATAACCCCCTCCCCCCAGCCGGCAATCGAAAACGAGTCATTTCCGACGGTTTTGAAGGTCAGATTCGTTTAAAACATCAAAAACCATAGGAAAAACAAATTTCACCTTCAAAATTGACCTAACCTAACCTATCCTAACCTAACCTAGCCTATCCTATCCTAACCTAACATATCCTAACCTAAATCACTTATAGTCTTGTAGGCAGCCTAGGAATCACTATAAATCACAGAGCCAGGCCTAATGTACTTCTGAATGAGTGGAATGAGTGTTCCATTCCGGTAGGAAAGTAATTCAAATTCGAAATGGATGGAGCGCAATGATTGGCCAGACATGTAACGATCATACAAACGAACGTACGAACACACACTAGATACACACCAAAAAAATTTTATATCTCGAAAACGAAGCATTTGCGACGGAAACGCTATAGAAGGAAAGTGTCTTAGAATTAAAAAATCTACTTAATGAACATATAATAATTGCTGGACGTTAGACGGGTGTAATAGTAGAATAATACCAAAAATTTATTAACAGTTTATATCCAAATAATCAATTCACTGTTTGAGTTAAAAAAAAATGATTTATTACAATTCCTGGATATGAAATGAAATGAAAAATTAAATGAAATTAAAAATGAAATGAAAAGGTTTATTGGCACACTATATTCCATATGACAAATATTATTAATACAATGACAGTTCATATACTAAGGATAGAAATATATACAGTTGATTAGAAATAATACAGTAATGTCGAAAGTTAAGTAGAGCTACAGACAGACGTTTTCGTACTAAGAATTCCATAGCTAAGAGGATAAACGGCAGGTCTCGTGGATAGCTTGGATAATCGGGTTGGTTGATTTTTTAATTCTTTGCATCAGACTGTATTGAGCACGTCTTGTTGCCTCTGGGAAGATCGGGACATTGCGGAGAGCAAACATTTGCGAAGCTGAGCATCACGGGGGTAATTTATGTAAGAGTCTAAAGACTTGTTGTACAGCAAATTTTGGGTTCTGCCAGAACCTTTTTTATAATTCACCCAGAGTTGCTGTCTGTAAATATTACTGCAGAAAAGTAGCATTGGCGCAAAATGGGAGAGTGCAGGAATGTTGCAATGCAATGTTGATCAATGGTGCAAGATAGTGCAAAGGGGTTATGCAATGAAGGGGGGGTTATGCACTAAAGGGTGAGGTGGTTATGCAAAGGGGGAAGGGGTTATGCAAGAAATCAATGCTGCAAAGGGGGAGGGAGGGATCTTCGGGGGGAGAAGGGGGGATGACCTTCCCCCCAAGGGGTAGCCTTAACCTAGGAGAAGGAGGAGGTCTTTTGGGGAGAAGTCGGATGTCCTCACCCTCCAAAGAGAAACCTAAACTAAGCCTTAACCTAAGTAGGAGACAGAGAGCTCTTTATTCCATCAGAGTCCGACGCATTATGAACATCCAGGGGCCAAGCAGCGGTTATATAGACGGTTGTGAGTTGCAAGATATCACTTATTTATATATGGAGGGTTACTAGAGAGCATTTATTTAGATGAGTTGCCAAATAGTGTTTTTTAATTGTTCAGGTATACCTTATTAGGGTGAGTTGTTAGATACCACCATTTATTTTAATTTTATTTACATGAGTTGCCAAATAGTGTTTTTTAATCATGCTCAGGTATACCTTATTAGGTTGAGTTGCCATGTTGCGCCATTTATTTCAACTTATTTAGACGAGTTATCACTTATTTATTTATTAAAGGCAAGAGCGACTTTCTCTTTAAAGTTTTTCAGCAAGAAAACTAATTATTTAAACGATTCCCAATATTAACAATAAAAGAAATACAGTAGACAATTAATCCATGGCTTAGAAAAAGAAATCATTCATCTTAATATTAATAATAAAAGAAATACACATTACTCTTTACATTGTACATTATTCCAATAACATATTATCTGAGAATAATATTTAATTTACCTGTAATTCATGAAACACTTTCATTTATTCTAACACCTTAGAATGTATACTGTGTCTATTTACTTTTGGCAATCCTTTCCCTGTGTCTATTGTGTATACTGTAGGTCTAAGGTGGAGTGAAAAACATAGATTATTGTCCGAAATGAATGAAAAAACAAATGGCAGCAGGAAACAAAAATAACAATATAACATATATATATAATATATTATATATATATATATATATATATATATATATATATATATATATAAACAATAATTATTTTAACTAACTTCACCTAAAGTGTCTATTTACTTTTGCCATTTCCTTTCTTTGAAAGCATCTCTGGGAAAAAAAAATGTATAACGAGGTAAACTCGACACGCATAAGGCTCACACCTGTCTAGCCCGAAGCTATTTGAAGAGCACAAAGGTCCATTTGGCCTAATTTCATCCCAAAGACACACATCTTCCTACTTTCTTTCTCATACGTTTGTTTTTCTCATACGTTTGTTTGTCTTATTTTTCTTTGCGTGTAACTTGCATGGTATCTTTCTTCATAGTCGTGTTAATCTTTTACATCGTTTAAATGAAAAAAATTATTATAATAATAATTATTAATACTATTATACATTTTTTTTTCAAAATTAACACTGCACTTTGGAAGTACTCAACAATTGGAATTGAATAAAATTACTTTTGCTGGTGAAGGTAAAACTAAATTTAAAATTCATATATATATATATATATATATATATATATATATATATATATTATGGATGCGCCTCGGTGGTGTAGTGGTTAGCGTCGCTGACTACGAATCCATCGGCCCCGGGTTCGAGACCCGACGGCAGTCGGCGCGCAGCAAAACCCAGCTGTTCATCATTCCACACAATAAAGAAAGTGGTTGGTAGATAAATGGGTACCCTATGTCGCTTAGTGGTTAAGACGCTGGGCTGCTGATGGGGCGTGGTTCGGATTACACGTTAAACTGTAGGTCTAAGGTGGAGTGAAAAGCTTGACCTCCGTCAGAATGAACAATTCGGGCGGAAGCTAACCAAATTTATATATATATATACAGAGAGAGAGAAAGAGAGAGTCGAAAAACTGAAGACTGGCGCACACACATACACAGAAAGAAAGCTTTGTTTAGTCTAATGGATATAATATTCATAGCTTTAATTTTTCATAAGTATATTGGAACTCATTTACCGAGTTTGTTTATGATGGTCGTAGTCAGAGCAAATTTGTTTTTAAATATAAAAATAGATCGAAAAGAAAACGGTACATCCTACAAGTACTGAGTCCCGAGTGAATCAAAATAGTCCTTATTTTTAACACGAAGATTAAGCTTATCGTTCCTCTTCTCGTGTTGATCTGATGTAGTGGTGAGTTGGCTTCTTTTGCTTTCCACTTCACATAGGTACACCCGGCTCATCGGGGGTTGTATGTACCAAGAAATTACAATGTAACCATGTCACAATGCCACCATACCTAGGGCGCCCATTTATCTACCAACCCAACCATAAATTCATTTTCACGCGCTAAACAATTTAATTACACACTTACGGGAGAATTGGCAAGTAAAAAGTCAAGCCGAATACAGGAACCAGAGTTGAGGATCGAATAGTATGACCGCAAATAATAATAATAATAATGTAAAATATTGTCGTGATAGAGATGGCAAATGTTGATCAATGTTGCAAAGAGGTGAGGGATATTGTATAGAATGGTGGGTTCTAAAATGGGAAAACCGAGAATAGTATGGGTGCAAATATTAATGCAACTATTGTCAAGGTAGAGATTGCAAGTGGCAATACACGATGTGAACAATAAATCTATGGAGAGAAGATAAAGACACCATTGGTCGACCAATCAGTACGTCCAAAGCGTGGTCCCATTATATCGGTGTTACGAATGACCGGAACTACACAGCATACTCCAGGGAACCAAGGAATTGTACAGAGAGAGCACAATCTCCTTGTTTGCACCTCCTAATATAACCAGATATCTTTCTCTGTTTGTGGTGTTTACTTTACCTATAAGTTCTGTGGCGGGTGCAACAGGCTACCTTCAGAAGAGGAGAACAGTTTCTCTGTTGTTTAGTTCAAGAAAATGGATAGGCTGAACCTTGCACACTATTTGCGGTGTAGGAATTTTTTTCCCTGGAACCGTAACCACTGATATATCTTCGGTATGGGATGCATTACTTATTGAGGTACTTCTTGTCCTTGTAACTCCCTATCTTTTATGTACACTTTCCACATTGTGTCCGGCAACTACTACAGAAACTCTTTCCAAAATTGTTGTAAAAGAAGCTTTATGCAAACGTGTAATGAAAAAAGAACAACGTCAGAGTTCATTCAAATCATCCGTACACTTATCTCGTGTACACCGTTAGTGGGAAAATAAAACGTACCAATGAAACTCTAGACTAATTTAAAATAACCTAAAGTAAGCATATATCATCCCTCAATTTCGTACAATTTTTTTCTACAACGCAGTCTTTTATCTCTCCTTGGACTATCTCGTGATGGGAGGCCGTTCTCTGTGTCCAGATGATGTAGTGACCCATGGTACGGGTGCCACGTAAAACTGTAGATCCTCTTCGTCAAATGACCTTAGATATTGCGAAGGGAGTTAAACAGACCACATCAATCAATCGACAGAATGCAGTGACGACGCAACGTCGTATACATCCGGTTACAACAACCAAATATGAATTCTTTGACAACCAAACCTAATGGTTACTTTGATTACGACACAACTGGATTGAAGTTTGTAACCAAACCACGGCTAGTGAATTAACTTTTGGATTAACCATTTGGACTAGTTGTGCAAATTATTTTTTTATGTACGTACGTACGTATATATGTATGTGCAGCAGTTACACGAGTACATTTTATGCATAAGAGAGATTTGTGGCTGAAGATATGCTAATAATTTTTAACTAAACGTAACTATCGTACGCAATACGATATTTCTGTGACCCTTCTAAACTATTTTGTTCTTATATATAAATGATTTTGTCATAAATAAATTTATACAAGTAAATTATATTAACACAGTGATGGTATGCATTGTACAAATTATACCATTGTTGCGAGTTATCATTTAAACTAAATATGCTTCTAAAATCGACATCGTTGAACCCGTGTAACAACTTGAAAACCTCGATGAGTTGACCACTCAGCCTCCGAGTTTCCAGCGAAAACAATAGGATGCCCATTTATCTACCAACCAACCAGATATTTTCGTGCATTTTCACGAACTAAACACATTTTATTCACATTCCGGCACACTATTTGAGAGAAACATGTCCCCATATTTTTGCTTTTTGCCTAGCAATCAATACTCGTCTCTAAATTCTATTAAATATTCACGCAGACCTTTTGCCACAACCTCACTACAAACCTCGTCACGATATATATTACTGTAGTGGTAAAAATACTTAAGATTCTCCATGATGACAAGATTTACATTCTCAGTCGCAGGGTATGAGTACTCGGTATGATGGAACATCACATAATATCGCTTGTTGCACCACTCATCAACAAGACTTACTAGCCATATCCGTTGCTTCTCTTCTGCACGTGTTGTTTCTTCTACTTCACGGTATATGTAAGCTTTTATAAAGTTTAGTCCTACAACATAGTTCAATACATTACTTGTACCACGAAATCCTGCAATGCTCTTCTCGCCAGAATAACCGTAGAGTATTTGGACCTCTTGTTCCTTCGCACGGTTCAATGTAGCCTTAAAAGCATTAAAGGATGGTAGAATAGGGGTCTTTCAGTGATCACCACATCTTCACACTTTACCGAATAGCACTTCATAAAACTCGAGTACGCAATATTAAAGGTAGCCATCACTATTTTTCGTCTACGTGAGATTTCTTCAAATACAAGTTTGAGATCCATCAACGGCTTGCAGCGCTCAACTGAGCACGCAGGTGTAGAGATATGCCCAGGTAGTAGTAGGAGTCACGTGACCAATCATACAGGGGGCGGAGCTTAGGACAGATAATTCAAATGAATGAATTTATTAATATCTTACACCTGTTAATTTCTAGGAGAAAGAATAAGTGCGAGATATCCCATTACAAAAGTTACGCTAGGAATTCCTGGGGTACTGGGGCACAATCGTACCCCAGGTAAAGTTTAAGGATTAAAATTACAAAAAACTCATAATAATTTTGATACTACAATTTCAAGGTTTTACGCACTTCTCTGTTCATAGTTAGACATAGGCGTAAGTTTTCTTCAAAACTGATATTAAGTCAGTTTAAAACGTAAGCTTACATAATGTTTAGTTAACTTTAAACTTGCTTTTTGTTATGTATTAAAACCATTTACTTATTTGAGGTTTGATAGTTCTTCCTCTTTCGAGCTCTCTTATCTGAAAGCTCTTCACTCTGTGGTCCTTAAAGTTTTCAGTCTTATTTATTAATGTTGTCTTTAAAGGATAGGACGTAGAAATGAATTCTTACTGTAATAATTTTATTCTCAAATGAAAGGAGTTAAGTTTCTTTAGAGGAGTATTGAGCTGGTGAAGGAGAGAGTAGGTCTTCCGTTACAAATCCCACTTTTATAGTATTCAATTCTTGAGTGAAATCCTATCACTGCTTAATTTTACATACAAGCTGTATGTCAGTTAAGCATTTGAACGAAACGTTTTTGTAACACTGAATTCGATGTGTAACATTAGCGTAACTTCTCCAGATTGATATATATATAATGCTAATAGCTCTGGCTGATGAATTTATGTTAACACAAGAAATAACAGAAAACACAAGAAAACAACTGCATAGATTTGGTGATCACAAAAACAGCAACCTAATAGATAATGTAGAGATATCCCTAACTAAACATTATTGAAATAACATCCAATATAAAAGCAAGAAGAAAGGAAAGAACACAAACAACAGAAAGAAGCAAATTCGAAATTTTTAATTTTCACACCAAAGATATAAACTGGGAAGATGTTGCATCCAGCATGGAAGTAATATATTGGAATTACATCTTCGTAAGATCATTGTGGAAGGAACAAAAGTACAGGGATCGAATATCGTAGACATACCAATATTATCTTAAAGAAATGCCTAATTCTTAATGTAACTTAACTGAACCTAACCTAACTTACATTTTTTTAGGGTGAATTTCACACTTAAACACATGAAATGAATGAATGAATAATGCAAACCACAAGGAAAAAGAAGAAATGTTTCCAAGTCCTTTCGTGTACTCAGCAGTACACCTCGTTGGGGAATGGAGAAGGCGAGTGACGAAAATATATACATATGTACAACGGAACAGAAAAATAAAGAGATTAGCACATGGTTAACAAGCATTGATTAAAAGCGAAAGACATTTTAACAAGATATTGTTAATTTTATACATTCCATAAAACAACGGAAATGGCTATTTTAAATCGTATGGAAAATGTAAATATAGCTAAGGAGAACAAAGAAATAATGATATCAATTTTTATGGATTTGAGTAAGGCGTTTGATGTAATAGACCATAATATTCTACTTAATAAATTATATTGTTAAGGCTTTAGAGGAGCAATCAGTGATTGGTTTAAAAGTTATTTGTCCACTGTTATTTTTATTATATATAAATGACCTTCCACGTTCATCTGATAAAATGAACTTCATAATGTTTGCAGATGATACAACTGTCTCTTTTTCTTGCAAAGTGTTAATACAGCTAAGAATATATTTCATTCAGAATTCATCAGTGTAATAAAATGGTTGACCACCAATAAACTCTTCCTAAATACCAGTAAAACAAATTTCATGATTTTTACTAATAAAAGAAATGTATATCTTGATGAACTTAATGTTAATGAAATCGCCATAAAGGAGTGTACTGTAACAAAATTTCTTGGTGTAATGCTAAATAAGAATTTGCAATGGAGTGATCATGTAAATTATCTCGCGAAAAATATTTCAAAGAGCGTCGCTATAATGTTTAAACTTAGAAATGTAGTCCCTAAACAAGTTTTATTGACTCTTTGTCATACTCTTGTTCTTCATTATATAACATACTGCACCCTTGTTTGGGGAAACTCCGCTAACAACGCATTAAATGATATCTTTGTCATCCAAAAACGGGCAATAAGGTTATTATCTGATGCTGATTTCCTTGATCACTCTAGTGCATTATTTAAAGAGCTAAACCTACTAAAGCTCAAATATAACCAAACTGGCACATTTATTTTTATTTACAAGTGTAAGAACAAAATCATTAATTTGCAATGGGTAAACAGATATTTTGTAACTCATCAAGAAATCCACTCGTATTAGACCAGAAATATAGATCAAAGCTGTTATACCTCAATTTAGATTGTCTTCATCTCAAAAACTACCTATTTTCATTGGATTGAAACTATGGAATGACTTGCGTGCCGATATAAAAAATATTGTGATTGTAAATTTGTTTAAAACCAAGTTGAAATCCCGATTAATAATGGCATGCTAACAAAAATCTAGGATTAATGTCCACTAATATTGTTTAATATTGTCCATTAATATTGTTTAATATTGCAATACATGTTTTAACTATTAATGATACTTATTTACTTACTTATTTATTTATTATTATAAATTTATAACAACTAGCTGCTTATTTTTAATAAGAGCCCAGTAAAGCCTAAAGCTTAAGGGCCAAATTAAATAAATAAAATAAATAGTCGAGCTTCACAATTATTCATGTCATTATAAATTGAAAAAAATTATTATTTATTTTATTATTATTAATAAAGGTTATTCTATCTATCTATCTATCTATCTATTCCTACTACTACTAATGGGAAAAAAAACCTTGGTTTAACTTTACTTGTTCTAATGCTAGCAGCAACAGAGATGAGTTTTTCAGAAATTGCCGTCGCCATCCATCTCCTGGCTCATATTTGTGCCAGAATCGTGCAAAATCTGTTCTTCGAGTCGCCAAAATTTCCTTCATGCAATAAAATTGTGAAAATCTATACAATTCTAAGTCTTCTCGCTCTTTCTGGCATCTAGTTAAGAACCTCTCCATCAACTTTACATGCTTTTCCTGCCGCCCCTTTTCCAATCTGGCTCAATTGCCATCTCTTCTCTTCACAAAGCTGAACTATTCGCTCGAACTTTCGCTTCCAACTCAACCCTGAACGATTCCAGTGTTATTCCTCCGACATAATTATGTCTGAAACAACCACAATCGCCTCATTGTGCTTTACTGTGTTCATGCCTAAAGACACCTTAGCCGTGGCAAAGTCTTTCGTCTTTGTCTTTCATCTGGTACTTTTCCTTCTGCTGGAAGTTCGTTTCATTCAGCATGTCCCAAAGAAGGGTGATCACTCTCAACCCTCCAACTATCTTCCATTTGCATTGATTTCTTGCCTTTGTAATGTTTTTGATTCCATCCTTAATAGGAAAATTCTTAATCACTTCTCTTCTTACAGTCTTCTTTCAGATCGTCAGTATGGGTTCTACAAGGGAAACTCTGCTGGCGATCTTTTTGCGTATCTCTCTAACTCTTGGTCATCCCCTTTTTGGGATTTCGGTGAAACCTTTGTTATTGCGACATACATATCAAAAGCTTTTGATAGAGTCTGGCACAAATCTTTTATTTCGAAACTGCGTTCCTTTGGTTTCAATCCTTCTATCTGTGCCTTCCTCTCTATTTTCCTTTCTGGACGATCTATAGATGCGGATGCAGATGACCACTGTTTTTCTCCTAAAGCTATTAACAGTGATGTTCCTCAGATTCTGTACTGTCACCCACTCTTTACCTTTTATTAATCAATGATTTAAGTCGCACTTTCTGACCTATCCACTCCTATGACGATGATTCCACTCTTCACTTCTCCACCCGTTTCATAAAGCGTCCCACCCAACAGTCGCTCCGTGCTTCGCGTAGGATGGCAATGGTGCATCTGACCTCTGATCTTTCTGCTATCTCAGACTGGAGCAGAGAAAACCATGTGACTTTCATTGCTTCAAAAACTCAGTTTCTCCATTTCTAACATTCTTATTGGTTCCTTCTCTTGTGATCTTTCCTGAAAAGAACACATATACCCTCTTTCTAAAACAGTTTCTAAGAGGTTAGGTGTGTTGTATCGGTTTCGCAGTTTCTTCACCCCACTCAGTTGCTATCTCTGTACAGGGGTTTTGTTCCCCCCTGTATGGGGTATACTTTTCATGTGTGGGGTGTCTCGACCCACACAGCCGTACTTGACCGAGTGGAATCTAAGACTTTTCGGCTCACAAATTCTGCGCCTCTTACTGATAGCCTTCAGTCCCCCTCCCTTCGCCACAATGTTGCACCACTCTCTCTTTAATATCGCTATTATATCAGACATTGCTCTTCTGAACACTCCATCTGCATGCCTCCGCCTTTAAGGAGAGCACGCAGTACCAGACTTTCAACACATTCTCATTCCTTTTCTGTCCAACTTTCTAAAGCAAGGGTTAATCGGTATTTTCAATCTTTCATCTACTCAACCGGTCAACTCTGGAATAATCTTCCTCAGTCTACCTTTCCCCCTGTCTGTGACCTCCACTCTTTCAAACGTAGAGTGTCCAGGCATCTCAAAAACCCTGGACCTTGATTTTGGGTATCTCTTCCTCAATGGGATTTGCTTTCTTGCGGACATTCGCCCCTGGCCCTTCATTCATGTATAAAAAAAGTATGCTGGAATGGAGGACGTTTGTTAGAGGTATGTAAGTTCAGGACTATTTCCATTATTTTGACAAAGCCTGGAAGCACCACCACGCATGGCTTATGAAGGAAATTTTGGTGACTCGAAGAACATATTTTGCACGATTCCGGGGAACAAATATGAGCCAGGAGATGGATGGCGACAACAATTTCTGAAAAACTCATCTCTGTTGCTGCTAGCATTAGAACAATAAAGTTAAACCAAGGTTTTTTTCTCATTAGTAGTAGTAGGAATAGAATATGGAATGTATAAAATTAACAATATCTTGTTAAAATGTCTTTCGCTTTAATCAATGCTTGTTAACCATGTGCTAATCTCTTTATTTTTCTGTTCCGTTGTACATATGTATATATTTTCGTCACTCGCTTTCTCCATTCCCCAACGAGGTGTAGTGCTGAGTACACGGAAGGACTTGGAAACATTTCTTCTTTTTCCTTGTGGTTTGCATCATTCATTCATTTCATGTGTTTAAGAGTGAAATTCACCATAAAGAAATGTAAGTTAGGTTAGGTTCAGTTAAGTTACGTTAAGAATTAGGCATTTCCTTAAGATAATATTGGTATGTCTACGATATTCGATCCCTGTACTTTTGTTCCTTCCACAATGATCTCACGAAGATGAAATTCCAATATATTACTTCCATGCTGGCTGCAACATCTTCCCAGTTTATACCTTTGGTGTGAAAATTAAAAATTTCAAATTTGCTTCTTTCTGTTGTTCGTGTTCTTTCCTTTCTTCTTGCTTTTATATTGGATGTTATTTCAATAATGTTTTGATCCGATATTATAGTTGGGGATATCTCTACATTATCTATTAGGTTGCTGTTGTTTGTGATCAAATCTATGCAGTTGTTTTTTCTTGTGTTTTCTGTTATTTCTTGTGTTAACATAAATTCATCAGCCAGAGCTATTAGCATTATATATATCAATCTGGAGAAGTTACGCTAATGTTACACATCGAATTCAGTGTTACAAAAACGTTTCGTTCAAATGCCTAACTGACATACAGCTTGTATGTAAAATTAAGCAGTGATAGGATTTCACTCAAGAATTGAATACTATAAAAGTGGGATTTGTAACAAAGACCTACTCTCTCCTTCACCAGCTCAATGCTCCTCTAAAGAAACTTAACTCCTTTCATTTGAGAATAAAATTATTACAGTAAGAATTCATTTCTACGTCCTGTCCTTTAAAGACAACATTAATAAATAGGACTGAAAACCTTAAGGACCACAGAGTGAAGAGCTTTCAGATAACAGAGCTCGAAAGAGGAAGAACTATCAAACTCAAATAAGTAATTGGTTTTAATACATAACAAAAAGCAAGTTTAAAGTTAACTAAACATTATGTAAGCTTACGTTTTACACTGACTTAATATCAGTTTTGAAGAAAACTTACGCCTATGTTTAACTATGAAAAAAAAAGTGCGTAAAACCTTGAAATCGTAGTATCAAAATTATTATGAGTTTTTTGTAAGTTTAATCCTTAAACTTTACTCGGGGTCCTATTGTGCCCCAGTACCCCAGGAATTCCTAGCGTAACTTTTATAATGGGATATCTCGCGCTTATTCTTTCTCCTAGAAATTAACAGGTGGTAAGATATTAATAAATTCATTCATTTGAATTATCTGTCCTAAGATTGTGCATTATATCGATAGGCTAAAAGTTAGCAAGGCTCAGGCCCTGACGCTTTTTATCCCAGACACTTGAAAGATTTGAAAGACGTTATCGTAGGCCCCTTAACGAAGATTTTTAATCAGTCACTCGAAACGGGGATTATTCCTGAAGACTTCAAATTAGCCAACGTCACGCCTATTTTAAAAAAAAGCGACCGCACGGTAGCTAGCAACTATAGGCCCATTAGCTTAACGTCAATTGTCGGTAAACTTTTGGAATCGTAGTTAGGGATCGTATCATCGATCACTTAGAAAGTAGAGATTTGATTAATAGTAGTCAGCATGGGTTTCGACGCCATAGATCTTGTTTAACTAATTTGTTACAATTTTATAACGAAATAGTGCGCGAATACAATAGGCATAGAGCGGCTGACGTTATTTATTTAGATTTTAAAAAAGGCGTTCGATACAGTTCCGCATAGAAGATTAATTGCGAAGGTTAAAGCGCACGGTATACGCGGTCAGGTAGCTAACTGGTTAGAGGAATGGCTTCGTGCTAGGAGGCAGAGGGTCGTTGTTAATGGTAGTGAATCGGGGTGGTTGGATGTAGGTAGTGATGTCCCACAGGGTTCATTGTTAGGCCCATTGCTATTCGTAATTTACATTAACGACATAGATGTAGGACTGACTAGTAACGTGTCAAAATTCGCGGACGATACTAAAATAGGCGGTAAGGTTGTTAACGAGGACGATAGAAATAGGCTCCAAGACGATGTAAATAGGATTATGGAGTGGATGGATAAGTGGCAGATGCAATTTAACGTAGACAAATGTAAAGTTTTGCATATAGGTTCTCGTAACAATAATTACACGTACACGATGGATGATAGAGAGTTAGCGAACGTTGACGAGGAAGTAGATTTAGGCGTACGCGTATCTAAGGATTTAAAAGTTAGGAACCAGTGCCTGGAGTCTTGCGCAAAAGCTAATAGGATGTTAGGCTTCATAGCGCGTAATTTCGAATTTAAATCAAAGGATATTATATTGCCCCTTTACAAGTCCTTAGTCAGGCCTCGTTCAGAATATGCTGTTCAGTTTTGGTGCCCGTATTTGCGTGAAGATATTGATAGGTTAGAAAGGGTTCAGCGTCGTGCCACGAAACTAATTCCGTCATTGCGCAACAAGCCTTATGAAGATAGGATTAAAGAGTTAGACTTGCATTCACTCGAAACTAGGAGATTAACGAGGGAGCTTATTGAAGTTTTCAAAATCGTTAATAACATCGATAACGTAAATTTTGACAAACTGTTCACTTTCGATAATAGCAATACTCGTAATAACGGATTTAAGTTGCGTGGCAGACGTTTCATTACTAATATCGCTAAAAACTTCTTTACATTTAAAGTAATTGATAAATGGAATAATCTTCCCGCGCCCGTCGTGAACTCTACCAGCGTTAATGTGTTTAAAAACCGTCTTGACAAACATTTTAAAAATATTAAAGTTGTTTAAAATTTAAAAAAAAAATTAGCAACAGGAGCTCTTGGGGTGGTGGTCGAGGATGAGTCTGTTGACAATTAATGCCAGCTTGTGACATGCCAGCGTGTGATGCCAGCAATAAAATTATTTAAAAAAAAAATTAAAAATTAAAAAATTAAAAAATTAGACTAACACGAACGTAGATGTAGCTCGTAGCGTGAACTAACCCACTTTTTGTTTAACTTTACCTACTTTTTTTTCTTCTTATCCTCTCCTTACTTGCATGTCTATAACTCTCTTTACTTGCATGTCTATAGTTTGCATGGTATGACTGTGAGTGAAGACTGTGTTTGCATGGTTTGTAGGAATTCTTATTTTACTTCTTTTCATTTTTCACCCCTTTCCTATTCTCTTCGAGTATTTTCCCGACTTGTCGGCAGTGGCCGGCGGATGATGATGGTGAGTCTGTTTTCTCTTTTTCTGAATGAGTGTTAACCCATGAATGATAGGTGTTGCTACTTACTTAACCCCTTATTCGCTTCTCTTAACCCCCTACTCTTTCCTTTCTCTCGGGCTAACCTTAGAGTGGATTTTAGGGTCTTTGTTAGCCTTAGCTTCTGTAGATCTGTAGATCTCTACCCCTGCGTGCTCAGTTGAGCGCTGCAAGCCGTGGATCTCAGACGTGTATTTGAAGAAATCTCACGTAGACGAAAAATAGTGATGGCTACCTTTAATATTGCGTACTCGAGTTTTATGAAGTGCTATTCGGTAAAGTGTGAAGATGTGGTGAACACTGAAAGACCCCTACTCTACCATCCTTTAATGCTTTTAAGGCTACATTGAACCGTGCGCAAAGGTGGGCAGGACCGAGTTCCAAAAGGACCGAACTCCAGGAACTCGGTCCTTTTTAAGGACCGTGAGCGGGAAAGTCGGTCCTTTTCTCATTGAGGACCGAAATGAGGAGCGACGGTCCATTTTTAAGCAATTCCGGACGGTCTTTTTTAGTGATTTTAGTGTGTTTAGTGATTATTTGAAGTTCTAAAGAAGATGGATCGTTTCCTCCAGAAGACTCAGAAAGAGACTGAGACTGAACTGAAACTTGTTTCAACACCTGGAGGAGACGAAGAATCTACTGATGTTAGTGCTTGAAACCCCTCATCTTCAACAAGGACTCGTTCCCCAGCCCGGCGTTGAAGGACTTGTTCATCAAGTTTAACACGCCTATCCCATCCAGTGCCGCCGTGGAGAGGCTCTTCTCTTTGGGGAAGGACGTCCTCAAGCCGAAAAGGTCAGGGCTCAGTGACAGCCATTTTGAAATGCTAGTCTTCTTGAAGGGAAACTCAAGCATTTAACTTAATAACTTTTTTTCATCATTTATGTATTGTATTAATTATAATTTACGTTAATAAAATTAAAGATTTCCGGTGTCTTTAATTTCATTTTTCATTTTAATCAAATTTTTCACTTATATTATATATAAGGACCGAGGACCGAGTCGTTCCTAGGTCATATCTTCAGAAAGGACCGGGACCGCGGTCCAGTTTGAGGCAAGGACCAGGACCGTCGGTCCTTTTTGAGGCCCGGGTGCCCACCTTTGACCGTGCGAAGGAACAAGAGGTCCAAATACTCTACGGCTATTCTGTCGAGAGCATTGCAGGATTTCGTGGTACAAGTAATGTATTGAACTATGTTGTAGGACTAAACTTTATAAAAGCTTACATATACCGTGAAGTAGAAGAAACAACACGTGCAGAAGAGAAGCAACGGATATGGTAAGTAAATCTTGTTGATGAGTGGTGCAACAAGCGATATTATGTGATGTTGCATCATACCGAGTACTCATACCCTGCGACTGAGAATGTAAATCTTGTCATCATGGAGAATCTTAAGTATTTTTACCACTACATTAATATATATCATGACGAGGTTTGTAGTGAGGTTGTGGCAAAAGGTCTGCGTGAATATTTAATAGAATTTAGAGACGAGTATCGTTTGCTAGGCAAAATGCAAAAATATGGGCACATGTTTCTCTCAAATAGTGTGCCGGAGTGTGAATAAAATGTGTTTGGTTTGTGAAAATGCACGAAAATGTCGGGTTGGTTGGTAAATAAATGGGCATCATATTTTTTTTGCTGGAAACTCGGAGGCTGCGCGGTCAACTCATCGAGGTTTTCAAGTTCTTTCACGGTTTCAACTATGTCGATTTTAGAAGCATATTTAGTTTAAATGATAACTCGCAACAATGGTATAATTTGTACAATGCATACCATCACAATGTTAATATAATTTATTTGTATAAATTTATTTATGACAAAATCATTTATATATAAGAACAGAAAATAGTTTAGAAGGGTCACAGAAATATCGTATTGCGTACGATAGTTACGTTTAGTTAAAAATTATTAGCATATCTTCAGCCACAAATCTGTCTCTTATGCATAAAATATACTCGTGTAACTGCTGCACATACATATATACATACATATATAAGTACGTACGTACATAAAAAAAAAAATTTGCACAACTAGTCCAAATGGTTAATCCAAAAGTTAATTCACTAACCGTGGTTGGGTTACAAACTTCATTCCAGTTGTGTCGTAATCAAAGTAACCATTGGTTTGGTTGTCATATAATTCATATTTGGTTGTTGTAACCGGATGTATACGACGTTGCGTCGTCACTGCATTCTGTCGATTGATTGATGTGGTCTGTTTAACTCCCTTCGCAATATCTAAGGTCATTTGACGAAGGGGATTTACAGTTTTACGTGGCACCCGTTCCACGGGTCACTACATCATCTGGGCGCAGAGAACGGCCTCCCATCACGAGATAGTCCAAGGAGAGATAAAAGAATGCGTTGTAGAAAACAATTGTACGAAATTGAGGGATGATATATGCTTACTTTAGGTTATTTTAAATGAGTCTAGAGTTTCATGGTACGTTTTATTTTCCACTAACGGTGTACACGAGATAAGTGTACGCATGATGTGAGTAAACTCTGAAGCTGTTCTTTTTTCATTACACGTTTGCATAAAGATTTCACAACAATTTTGGAAAGAGTTTCTGTATTAGTTGCCGGACACAATGTGGAAAGTGTACATGAAAGATAGGGAGTTACAAGGACAAGAAGTACCTCAATAAGTAATGCATCCCATACCGAGGATGTATCAGTGGTTACGGTTCCAGGGAAAAAATTCCTACACCGCAAATAGTGTGCAAGGTTCGGCCTATCCATTTTCTTGAACTGAACAACAGAGGAACTGTTCTCCTCTTCTGAAGGTAGCCTGTTGCACGCGCCACAGAACTTATAGGTAAAGTAAATACCACAAATAGGTAAAGTAAATACCGCCCCTTAGGAGGCGGAAAGAAGGAGATTGTGCTATCTCTCTCTCTCTACAATTCCCTAGTTCCCTGGAGTATGCTGTGCAGTTCTGGTCATTCGTAACACCGATATAACGGGACCACGCTTTGGACGTCCTGATTGGTCGACCAATGGTGTATTTATCTTCTCTCCGTAGATTTAATGCTCACATCGTGTATTGCCACTTGCAATCTCTACCTTGACAATAGTTGCATTAATATTTGCGCCCATACTATTCTCGATTTTCCCATTTTAGAACCCACCCCTTTATACAATATCCCTCACCTCTTTGCAACATTGATCAACCTTTGCCATCTCTATCACGACAATATTTTACATTATTATTATTATTTGCGGTCATACTATTCGATCCTCAACTCTGGTTCATGTATTTAACTTAACTTTATACTTGCCAATTCTCGGGTAGGAGTGTGATTAAATTGTGTTTAGCGCGTGAAAATGAATGTCTGGTTGGGTTGGTAGATAAATGGGCGCCCTAGGTATCCTAGTAGTTAAGAAGCTGGGGTACTGATCGGTATTTGAGAGATCGAGTCCGGAGGGTGACATTGTAATTTCTTGGTGCATACAATCCCCGATGAGCCGGGTGTACCTATGTGAAGTGAAGAGTAAAACAAGCCAACTCACCACTTCATCAGATCAGCTCGAAAGGAGGAGCGATAAGCTTAATCTTCGTGTTAAAAATAAGGACCGCATGTACTATTTTGATTCACTCGGGGCTCAGTACTTGTGGGATGTACCGTTTTCTTTTCGATCCATTTTTATATTTTGAAAAAAAAAAATTGCTGTGACTACGACCATCATAAACAAACTCGGTAAATGAGTTCCAATATACTTATGAAAAATTAAAGCTATGAATATTATATCCATATAGAATAAACAAAGCTTTCTTTCTGTGTGTGTGTGTGTGTGTGTGTGTGTGTGTGTGTGTGTGTGTGTGTGTGTGCCCGTCTTCAGTCTTCAAATTTTCAAGTTAAAATGTAGGTTTTGGGCTATACTCGCCATATAAGACGACCCCCCTCATCGTGCACTTGATTCGGGGAACCAAATGAGCAAGTGAGGAATTACTGCTCCAATAGTCCTTTCGTTCACCAGGCCTACCACTAGTCACTGACCAGCGGAGCAGTTCTGGTAAGCAATACAGTCTACCTAAGCCTATGGAAACTACAAAAATATATAATTATTTAGTGTCAGTGCGAAGTGTATTATGGTATAGCTTTCATTATTTGATACAAGGCCAATTCCCTTCTTTTTATGGCAAGATATTGTCAATTAACTACCACAATCTACACTTGAAGCCTGTGATTGGCTAGGCTGACATTTGCATTTTATTGTCGTCATGCAATCATACCACATATTATTTAAGGTTAGACAACTTTCATTACACTGCACTTTTATTATTTTATTATAATAATGTGAATTAAGTTGAGGTTTAGTAGAAAATATTTGTGGCAGGAGTTACCAAGGCGGGGGTTAGCCTACTGTACACACTCGATCAACCATCACCCATGTTAACAACTTACCGTACACTACAGGATTTAAGGTTCACATTTTTACCTAGTGTATAAGACGACCCCTAGTTTTGGGGGATTTTTTTAAGCTTCAAATGTCGTCTTGTATACGGTATATATATATATATATATATATATTTTTTTTTTTAAATTTAGTTTTACCTTCACTAGCAAAAGTAATTTTATTCAATTCCAATTGTTGAGTACTTCCAAAGTGCATGTGTGTTAATTTTGAAAAAAGAAAGGTATAATAGTATTAATATAATCAACCTTTCCATTTTTTCATTTTCATTCATTCATTTCATTTCAATAACAGAGACAATAACTATGAAGAAGATACCATGAAAATTACACGCAAAGAAAAATAAGACATATAAACAACGAAGTTAATAAAATATAAAAACATTTATATCAAAAGCCTGTGAAGCTCGCACAAATAACGATAATAACAAATTTTGGAAATTTGTTAAGAATCAAACGGGTGTCAAAAATGTCCTCCCTCCGACAATCGATGGGGTGTCGGGGGAGGATGAAAGGATAATCTTAAGATAGATTGCAGCGAAACGATTGTGGGAGTGACAAGGGAAAATTCTTTGATATCATTTTCTGAAGTAAAGAGGTTAATTAAAGAGTTAAAGACTGGTTCTGCGTCAGGGGTAGATGACTTATCGAATGAGCACTTAAAATATGCAAATGACGTAGTATGTCTGCATATACCATTGCTCTATCAGCCATGCTTGCTCATAGCTATATCCCTGCACAGTATATCTTGCCCTGTATATCTTGCCCCTGGTCAAAAATAAGTATGGAAACATTCTGTCCAGCAATAATTACAGGCCTATTGCTGTCGCTTCCTTCTTCTCGAAACTACTAGAAAAACTCTTGTTACTCCGATTAAATGATTACCTATGGACATCTCCTAATCAGTTTGGCTTTAAAAGGTCCCAATCAACTGACCTGTGTATCTATGTACTTAAAGAAACAATATCTAAATACATTGACAGTAATTCAACTATTTATAGCTGTTTCCTTGATATAAGTAAGGCATATAATAGAGTGAACCACAATATTTTATTTGCCAAACTAGAAGACAGGAAGGTTCCCATGTACATATTAAATTTATTAAAATTTTGGTATTCCCACCAATCTTTCACTGTTAGGTAGGGCAATGTACTATCCGAGTGTTTTGGCTCTTCTTGCGAGGTGAGACAAGGCTCCTTGCTCTCCCCTATGCTGTTTAATGTGTATATCGACGGATTAATTGCTCCACTTAATGCGGCAACAGTGGGATGTTGTATAGATAACACAAGGATAAATAACTTAGTTTATGCCGATGATATGGTGTTAATAAGTCCCTCTGTTAAAGGTCTGGATCGGCTACTAAAAGTCTGCGAAGTGTATTCGCAGAAACATGATATTCTTTTTAATGGTACAAAAACTAAGGTTATGCAATTTCATAACTCGGATATAAGAAAACAATCTCGAAGCCTGTGTGCTAAAGCGAATATGACCAGAAGGAACTTTCGATTCTGTACAAGTGAAGCTAAAGGTACTCTCTTTCGTACTTTCTGCAGTAATATAAGCACACCGGACAAAAAATTAGTCACCCCTCTCAGAATGTACCTAATAACGTGTGACGGCGCCTCTGGCCTTGATAACCGCACGAATCCGGCGAGGCAGAGACTCTACGAGGTTGTGCATGTACTGAACATCGATTTGCTGCCACTCGTTCATCAGCCGGTCCCGAAGTTCCGCCAGAGTCCGTGGGTGTCTATTCCTGCGCTTCACTTTCTGTTTCCAGCCTGAACAACACCTTCGACGCATTCAGGATTAAAGGCTTCATTGGACCTGCGATGTACTCGTCGCCTCCCATCATTGGAGAACAAACAAAAACGGGACTCATCGGACCAAATTACACGTTTCCAATCTGCCGCAGTCCAGTTTTTGTGCCTCTGAGCCCATTTATAACGTGCCAATTTGTGACTTGCTGTTAACAGCGGCCTCTTCCGTGGTACCCTGCTCCAGATGTCCATCGCATGCAGTTCTCGTCGCAATGTCCGTTCGGAAATTGGTCGCTGGAGAACCTCATTGGTTTCTTGGAGCAATTGTTCTCTGGTTTGAAAACGATTTGCAGTTACTAGACGAGAAACATGGCGGTCAGCCCTATTGTCGAGAATTGTTTTCCGGCCACAGTTACGCCGTCGATTTCAGTTGATTGCGAACTACACCACTCTTTGTAAACTCGCTGGACAGTACGCGTTGACACACCAACAAATTGGGCTACTTCAGAGATTTTGTGTCCGTGGGCTCTGCCAAACACGATGGCTCCTTTTTGCCACTGAGTAACGTCTGCCTCACGACCCATTTTGCAGACTATATCCAACACACACTTTGTTCTTCACCACCTCACGAAACAGATCTGATCCTGTGTGCTACGTCACCGCTACTTGTCACTTACCAATGCTACATCAGCGCCCTCTGTGTGACCTTGAACTTCCTACTATCGGTGCTATTAGGGGTGAATAATTTTTTGTCCGGTGTGCTTATATGGACAGCAACTGTGAGTGAATTATAAAAAAGGTTCTGGCAGAACTCTAAATTTGCTGTACAACAGGTCTTTTAGACTCTTACATAAATTACCACCCACCCCCCACCCCCGAGATGCTGAGCTTCGCAAATGTTTGCTACCTGCAATGTTCCGGGCTTCCCGGAGGTAACAAGACGTGTTCCACACAGTCTAATGCAAAGAATTAAAAAATCAACCAACGAAAACGTCTCTCTGTAGCTCCACTTAACTTCGACATTACAGTATTATTTCTAATCAATTGTATATATTTCTATCCTTAGTATATGAACTGTCATTGTATTAATAATATTTGTCATATGGACTATAGTCTGCCAATAAACCTTTTTCATTTTCATTTGCTGACAATCTTATTCAATATACAATAATAGCTTTAAAAGATATACAAACAGCTTTGCAAAAGATATGAAAATAGATCTCTTCAGAATTGAGAATTTATACAAATAAACTAGAAGAAACGCAAAGGCATTTCACAGCCTAGATTGATGGCTGCAAAGAACTCACCTGCTGGGAAAGACTACGTAAACTAAATCTGTACTCCCTGGAAAGAAGAAGAGAGAGGTACACCATAATCTCCATATGGAAAATTATCGAAAAATTGAAACCAAACCTAAAACTAAACCCAATTACCACTCAAACAACGCTGGAAAATAGGAAAGGCACAATGTGTAGTGTTCCCAAATTAAAGGCCCGACAAGGGACCTCCTCAACTCTGAAGGAAAATAGCTTGGTTGTCAGGGGGCCAAGACTTCTCAACCAGCTTCCAAAGGACCTCAGAAACGTAACAGGGGTCAAAGTTGAAGTCTCCAAGAGAAGACTGGATGCCTGGCTCAGGACGATACCAGATGAGCCGGGCGTACCTGGCTATGTACGGTGGAGAGCGCAAGAAAGCAACTCGCTCCTCCACCAAGCCAGACCTAGAGGCGGGGCCACCAGCTTGACCTCCGTATGAAGAGAGACCAACGCACGACACAACATAAGGTTCATAAGGTAAGGTAAGGTGTCTATATATATATATATATATATATATATATATATATATATATATATACAGAGGAATGACAAAAGTAAATAGACCCTTTCAGTGAAGTTAGTTAAAATAATTATTGTTTTTCTTATATATATAAAGTGTGTATTGATATATTTGTTTGAAATTAGCTTGAAAACAAATGAATAAAGGAATCCTCTTCTTGATTTCCTGGATTTTGGTTTATAAAAAATATAGAATGCGTAAGAAAGGACTGTCAAAAGTAAATAGACACAGTATACATTCTAAGGTGTTAGAATAAATGAAAGCGTTTCATGAATTATAGGTAAATTAAATATTATTCTTAGAGAATATGTTATTGGAATAATGTACAGTATAAAGAGTCCGGTGTATTTCTTTTATTATTAATATTAAGATGAACGATTTCTTTTGCTAAGCCATGGATTAATTGTCTACTGTATTTCTTTTATTGTTAATATTGGGAATCGTTTAAATAATTAGTTCTCTTGCTGAACAACTCTAAAGAGAAAGTCCCTCTTGCCTTTAATAAATAAATAAATAAGTGGAAACTCGTCTAAATAAGTTAAAGTAAATGGCGCAACATGGCACCTTCTCCCCCAAAGACCTCCTCCTTTTCCTTTCTCTTCCTCTCTTAGGTTAAGGCTACCCCTTTGGGTGGAGGTCATCCTCCCTTCTCCCCCGAAGATCCTCCCCTTTGCAGCATTGATTTGTTGCATAACCCCTTCCCCCGTTGCATACCCTCCCCATTCATTGCATAACCCATCCCCCTCCATTGCATAACTCCTCCAATTTGTTGCATAACCCCTTTGCAACATCGACCCACATTTGCAATTGCATTGCACCATTCTTGCACTCTCTCATTTTGAGCTCATACAACTCAAAAAGTACGAAAGAGAGTGTCTTTAGCCGCACTTGTCCAGAACCGAAAGTTCGTTATGGTCATATTCGCTTTAGCGCAAAGGCTTCGAGATTGTTTTCTTATATCCGAGTCATCACTCAAGGAGCTTGTAATAGTTTGACCCAAATAATTAAACTCTTGTACTTCCTCAATGACTTCACCTTTCATTTTAAACCTAACATCAGCTGGCTGCTTACAGGATGAAATTGCATAACCTTAGTTTTTGTAACATTAAAAAGAATATCATGTTTCTGCGAATACACTTCGCAGGCTTTTAGTAGCCGATCCAGACAGAGGGACTTATTAACACCATATTATCGGCATAAACTAAGTTATTTATCCTTGTCTTATCTATACAACAGCCCACTGTTGCCTCATTAAGTGAAGTAATTAATCTGTCGATATACACATTAAACAGCATACGCGAGAGCAAGGAGCCTTGTCTCACCCCGCAAGAGGAGCCAAAACATTCGCATAGTACATTGCCCCACCTAACGGTAAAGGATTGGTGGGAATACCAAAATTTCAATAAATTTAATATGTATCATACATGGGAACCTTCTGTCTTCTAGTTTTTTAAATAAAATATCGTGGTTCACTCTATCATATGCCTTACTTATATCTCGGAAACAGCTATAAATAGTTGAATGTAGATATTGTTTCTTTAAGTACATACATAGATACACAGGTCAGTTGAGTGGGACCTTTCAAAACCAAACTGATTAGGAGATGTCCATAATTGGAGTAACAAGAGTTTTTCTAGTAGTTTCGAGAAGAAGCGACAGCAATAGGCCTGTAGGCCTTTAAAGGATATATCAATCACTCGAAAAAAAAAGATAATTTTCCGCTGGTGTACAACGAAAAGAAACTTTCACAGAAATAGTTATGAATTACTACAACTTTGCTCCTTAGTATTTGAAATAAATTCACTCAGACTCTAGTATACAGCGTTTATCACTTACGTTCTATACGCCTTAGTTTTCATCAAGAAATAGGACTTCTGAAATGTTATTTTAAGAATATCAGATTCCCTAAGGAGTCATTGTCTGTGAAATACTTAAAATTGGTACTATTGCCATAAACTTCTATTGTTACTGTCTCCAGTGAAAAAAATTAATTTATCACTACCTCATCTTCGAACTTTAAATACTCCAGTTCTGAAAGACCTTTCGAAAATCTTGACGGAGTTATCATTCTTAGGTATGCAGTTTTGGAAAAAAGTTTGCCCAGAAATATAAAATTTCTAAAAACAGTTTATTAATATTTTGTTTATCTTCGGGCAATTTATTCTTTTTGTTGAGTAATAAAACCTCCCCGATAATTAATTATTGATTAATAATTGTGATGATTTTTAGAAATTTGATGTGTTCAGGCGAACGTTTTTTAGAAATTGTACATCTGCAGATGACTGATGATTGATGATTAATCCTTTTGTTGCATAAATTTCGGTTTATTTATCCCCCAGTCTTACAAAGGGACACCTGTATGTAAGTAAGGGTTAAATAAGCTACATTCTTATAAGTTAATGATAAATAAGGTACTTAAATTACAGTACTCTTCATTTTCACAGACCAATATTTGGTTGTGACAACATAAACAATAACTGGAACACTGTTACGATGAAAGATTAAAACGGTTCACAATGGGAAAACTTTTATGCTATTATTGATTTCATCATTAGTGTATTTCCTTCTCCAACAGATTTATAAAAAAAAAAATCTTATCCTTTGTTCCCCAAACAGATGAAAAGCGATAAAACGTACGAGTTCCCACGAGAATCTTTGTGTGCAATGGCTGAAATAGGCCTTATTGGGCTTATTGTCCCGAAAGAGCTCGGGGGTTTGGGACAGTCTCACGTCTGTGCAGTAATGATCTTGGAAACGCTGGCGAGATACGGCTGTCCTTCAACGGCCATGATTTACTGTAAGTACCACACTCAAAATCAAACTTTTTTAATTTAGGTGAAATAACTTCTCCCTGAGGATATATTCTAGGGGAAGTTTAGCCTTCTTTTGGGGATGAAAGCTCTTTTTCAGATGATAGGATAACTTCTTTTAATGATACATAGTTCTTTTGGTAAAAGATATAGTCTTCAGAACTTCTTTTTTCAGTGAATTGAGAAAACAGAAGATAATACTTCTATTTACAGAAGGTTGCGGGATTTATTTCTGTATGCAGCAACTCTTTTATCCATGTTCTACAATACAGAGATTCTTAACCTGGTGCTCGCGAGCACTAAAGTGCTTTTTAAGTTGTGTGCAGTGCTCTCCACCATCACCTAAAACATTGCTCGCGAGCACTATGGTGAAGCCCTTGACCCCTCCTGCCTCATAAAAAGCAATTTATTTTATCAAACGTAGCAATGAATGTTTAATGTGCATGAAAAGTTAAGGTGCATGAAAAGGTTAAGAAACCCTGATCTACATCATGGTTGATGACAAAAGACTGTAATTCAGTCCGTTTTTAGTTTCTTTCCCTACTGCAAATCCTAGGTATGGTAAAGTTTAGGAATAGACAGTGGGTATCACTTTATTCGGTACAAACTTAGGTTAGAGTGTAAATTTTAGACTAAACATTATGAAATTAAATGTAAAATTTAAAAACCTCCAGAAATTCAGAAACAGTATCGCCCAATGGTTGTCTACTTAAATAAAGTTGAAGTTTTAAACGAGTAATAGCTTCGAAATTGCATTATATTGTATCCTGCTGCATCTCTGTCAAGTCATTAGGGCAAATCTCTTCGTGTAAAGTCCATTAAAGTGTTTAAAATAAATTTATAAAGTTTCCTTTGAATTTAATAATGGTCATTGCCAACCGCACTTTGTTGTGAGGTTTGTTTCAATGGTGAAGATGTGGAAAAAGATATTAAAATAATAGTGTATAAATACACTCCTTTTAATGGAAAAAACCGATCGTTCGAATCTGATTGTCAACTTCCTTTCATTAATTAATTTATTTATTTATTCTGGTCATGATTATTTACACTCAGTTAAGTTAGTTTTGATTCGGTCATTCAAACCGTTTACGCTCTATAACAATCGGTTTGGGTCACTTTTACGTGGCTAAGTTAGGTTTCATTGAGTTAATGTTGTGTTGTTAAATATAGGGCTTTTTTTTTTCATTTACTTGACATACAAAGTGGTTATCAAGGTATTCAGTCAAAGTAAATCTGTAAACATCACGGAGGTTCAATGTTCGATACTATCGAATCGAATGCAAACACTCTCGTTTTTGGATCGACGCTCCAGTTATCTCGTGGGTCGTTGATTCTAAATATATTGAGCGTGTAAGAGAGAAAACTGGGTAGGGGAGAAAGGGCACAGAGAAGAATAGTAGAAGATAAAAAGGAGGACAAGTGAAATACAGATGACAGAGCTCATATGACACGTAAATTTCATGGTTTGGGGAATTCAAACCAGTCTCTTAATTCTGCAGTCAAATAGGTGCCTGAAAATAAAGGATAATTAGCAAAAAGGAAGGCTATAATTCTTGATTAAACATCGAACTCAAGTTTCTCCATGAGGTTAATAGCAGTAGGACCCGCAGTCATCTTCCATTCTAACTGGTTTCAAAATCCACAGTTAGGATTAAACTAAATGCTTCTTACAACTATGCGTTAACTCCGCTAACCATGATTATTTGTTTTAAACTTTAATGGTTGGATTAACAATTTAGACTGGCTCCATTTTTCTTTGTGTGTGTCAGTAAATGAGGTCAGAACTTTGGTGTTAACACTTATTTAGATATAATTTCCAATTAGTGTCTATATTTTTCCCTCTGTATTTCTTTCAGCAATGCATTTACAAGGAACCGCTATTCTTCTCTTCCGTTACCATAACAACAAGGAAATTCAAAACCTTTTACGTCGAATGAACTCAGAGATACTAATTGGGACATCTTCTTATTCGGATCCAGCGACAGGTTTGAGATAATACTTTTTATACGGAAGAATTCCCATGACACAAAACTCACTCCTAAACTCACGGTATTTGCCTAACCTGTAAGGATTTTGAGAAGTTACTCACGGCTGGAACATTGGTAATTCACTACTGATTAAATGATAAAATGTAGTCAAAACAACTTGAAATAATTCTTCTTGATTCAGGAGGACATTTTTGTTTCCCATTAACATCTAAGTCTCAAAAGATAGACGAGGACCATTACAGAGTCTTCAGATTTAATTCATGGACAACCAGCGCTGGATTCGCCGATTTCTACGTCTTCCAAACACCAACTCCTGATGTTGAGAGGGATCACTCGGAACTGACTGGGTTCTTTGTTTATAAGGTGACTGAAATGCTTACAGACACTCCTATAAATATGATAAAACGACTAAGCATATCTGTCACAAAAAATTTTCATATTAGCTAAAAATGTAAATCATTATTTATAAACGTAGAGACTGTAAACCACCTTGCCCGTACTAGAGCTTTGCCGTAGAGTGGCGGTATCTGTAGTAATAATGATTGACTATATACTGTAGAGCGCATGCTGTTGGGGAGTAATTTCAAAGATGTTTACTTCTTCAAGCAAATATTAATATATATTTACAAAGGAAACCCAAGAGCAATACTTCCTATTTTTGTGTGTGAGAGAAGCGGTACAATGATATTGAGGAAAAGCATACCCAAGATAGTTTTGAATATTTATCGACAAATGCGAAACCTTTACTTCAATCTTTTCTTACAAGTGAGGGGAATTTGTAACCATTCTATGCCAAGGGTTAGAACTTTAAACTCAGAGCACTGCGCTAAGCCCTTGCCCGAGGAGGTGAAAGTTTGAGGGTATTAAATGTGGACTGCATGAAAGGTGAGAAGGCACAGTGCTGTCTTGCAGTGACATAATGCAGATGTGTTTTTGCCATTACTGTAAATGGATGAATTCTTCAAGGTCTCAATATAGCGCCCTGAGTTTTATAAACGCCCTTGGCATAAAATCTACAAAATCCCTTCTCATGAAAAATATACAAACACTACCTTCTCTTTGCATATGCGAACCCCATCATTGCTAGGTACTATGATGAACCGTTATCATGTTTGAGGACTTCTGTCCAATATGAAATTAAGTGAACTTTTCACCACAGTTTCTGGATATTCAAAAGTACTGTGTATGTTTCACATTACTCTTTCACTCTGTACCACTTCACAATTCAGGTACAAAGTATTACATTTGTGGTCTTCCTCGTTTAGTTATGACTTTGGCAATAATTAAAGTAATTAAGTTTAACTCAATGGTTCAGGATGAAGTTCGTGCTTCTACGGATAACTGGAGTGCTTTAGGGTTGCACGGGAACCAGTCTGGACCTTTAGTAGTTGAAGAAGTTCTGCACAAATCGAGGATGATTGGAAAATTAGGAGACGGTCGGAAGGCAAGTATTCGTCGTAATAATTAAGTTTCATTCTTAGAGTAAGTAATAAAATGTGTATTGTACGATCATTCAGTAATAACAATACTAACAATATATATATATATATATTACTACTCAAAAGAAGTTAAGGGTCAAAAATATTTGTGCATATACTGTAAATATAAGCTAACGAGCTAAAATGGTGACGACTAATGACAAAATAATTCTTTGATGGCTCAAGAACAGAAAACACAAAACAAAAACTTTTGATTAGACACTAGTTTATTACCCTGATGAAAAAAAGTCATGCACCCCCCAAAATGATGTTCACACAAGTCGCAGAAGCTTCAGTAACTGGTGTAGCCACCGTTAGCACTCACACATTCTTGACAACGTTGGCGCATGCTGTTCATCAGGCGTTGGAAATAACGTTGAGGGATCGCTTGCCATTCTGCGACTAATCGCTGAGCCAGTTGCCGGAGGTTGACGGCAGGGACGTGATGTGATCGAACTCGCCGCCCTAGTTCATCCCACGCATGCTCAATGGGTGACAAGTCGGGTGAATATGCAGGCCAATCCATGTGCTGAACGTTCTGCTCCTGCAGGAAGTCGGTCACTACCCTGGCACGATGAGGTCTTGCGTTGTCGTCCTGGAACCAAGCTCCTGGTCCAATCCGCTGCAGAAGTGGAATTACCAGAGGTTGAACAATCTCGTTGAGATAACGCTGACCAGTCAAATTTCCGTTGACGACGTACAGAGGGGTTCTGTGGTTCATGGATATCCCCGCCCACACCATCACACTTCCTCCTCCAAATGGTAGACGTTGAGCAACGTTGACATCAGCAGATCTCTCTCCTTGACGACGATAAACACGAGCCCGTCCATCATTGAACTGGAGCGAGAAGCGTGACTCATCTGTGAACATTGTCTCTGCCCACTGACCATGGTTCCACCGGATATGACGTCTGCACCAATCTCGGCGAGCCCTTCTGTGACGGTCAAGTAGCGGTGGTCGGACTGCAGGACGCCGGCATCGCAAACCTCGGTCTCGCAGACGATTCCTAATGATCTGGTCGGACACGTTGGCGCCTCTGGCAGCTCTGAGTTGATCCCGAAGATGCCGTGCGGTCACAAAGCGCTGTCGCAACGCCGTTATCATCAGGAAGCGGTCTTCTCGTGCTGTTGTTGATCGGGGTCTTCCAGAACGGGGGCGATTCTGAACAGCATTAGTTGTCCTGAACCTCTGCCAGAGTCTGCCGATAACGCTTTGGCTTACATTTAGACGCTGAGCCACAGTTCTCTGAGTTTGTCCATCTTGTAGCCAGCCAATGGCCCTTCCCCTGTCTTGGATGCTGAGTTGTCGTCGAACCATCTTCAAATTTCAAGTGATGATGAATGGAAAATGCTCAGCCCTTTTATTGCTAAAATTGGCATGCATGGAATGACACTCATGCAAAACACGTGCAAATGGTGCACGAGGTGTCACAATGGGTGTTTCGAGGCAGTTTGTCAGTTTAGTCTGACTAAGTTCGTGCTTCAAATCTATGAAAAGGAAATCTGGGTTAACTTAAAAAGTTTCTAAAGATAAGTGCAATGATTGCACGTCCCATAATAACGTGATGTCTATAGTCCAAATGACAACCCAAAGGGGGATATTCTAACCCTATCTGGCTTAAAAAGACATACTTACAAAAATGATCAAAAAATTTCCTTTGACCCTTAAATTCTTTTGATTCCTACTTCGTCGCGACAGTACGTTATTTTACATCATATATATATATATATATATATATATATAATATATATATATATATATATATATATATATATATATATATATATATATTATTTTTACTTTAATTCCGATTTTTGTTTGGGCGGAAAGCGAGAAATTTAATAGAAGACCTATTAACCTTTTACGTAATTTAATAATCTGACTAGAAAAATTTGTTCATGAATTTTCATACGAAATAATATTTATAATGACCCCCCCTAATACAAATTTATATATAGTATGTTACCAAAAGTCAACTGAAATATATATATATGTATAGAAACGACGTAAGTATAGAGGAGTGTTCTGCACACGAGGAAGAGAAATAACGAACAAATGAAAAATGAGGTAACCCGCCCGGGAATCGAACCCAGGATCTTCCAATTGCCGGTCAGATATGCTACCCACTACACCACAGGGCCTCGATAGTCAGAAGTCGTAATTCTCCTACATAGGGCAGAAACCAATGCCTTGAGAGGGCACCCTCGCAAATCGTGAATATGTACATTTAACTGCAATGACCACGCAGTATATTAATGTATAGAAACGACGTAAGTATAGAGGAGTGTTCTGCACACGAGGAAGAGAAATTGGTTTCTGCCCTATGTAGAAGAATTACGACTTCTGACTATCGAGGCCCTGTGGTGTAGTGGTTAGCATATCTGACCGGCAATTGGAAGATCCTGGGTTCGATTCCCGGGCGGGTTACCTCATTTTTCATTTGTTCGTTATTTCTCTTACTCGTGTGCAGAACACTCCTCTATACTTACGTCGTTTCTATACATTAATATATTGCGTGGTCATTGCAGTTAAATGTACATATTCACGATTTGCGAGGGTGCCCTCTCAAGGCATTGGTTTCTGCCCTATGTAGGAGAATTACGACTTCTGACTATCGAGGCCCTGTGGTGTAGTGGTTAGCATATCTGACCGGCAATTGGAAGATCCTGGGTTCGATTCCCGGGCGGGTTACCTCATTTTTCATTTGTTCGTTATTTCTCTTCCTCGTGTGCAGAACACTCCTCTATACTTACGTCGTTTCTATACATTAATATACTGCGTGGTCATTGCAGTTAAATGTGTATATATATATATACTCGTAGCTTACTGTTTGAGTTAATTTCAGACTAGGCAATCAATTCATTGTAGGCCGAAACCCTAAGCGTTACAGGGTCTTACTTGAGATAGGTAGGATGGGCAGTGGCGGATCTACTATGAAACTAATGAAGCTTAAGCTTCAGGGCCCCTAATCCAGGAGGGGCCCTGAAGCAACTTTTTTTTAATGAGTGAATTTTTCAACAAAATCGATGGAGTTTTTTTAAGTGTTTGTTATTAAAATAAGGCTATTTTAGTGATAGAATCATAAGCCAATGGGTTGAAGTACTTAATATTGACCTTAGAATATGCTCTAATACCCATTTCATATGGCCTCAAAATGCCCCTGTAATTGGTCAAATTTCAAAATTTTCTCGGGGGCTTGCAGCGCCCGAACCCCCCGCTGTATGGGCTCACTGAGCTCGCCAGAATTTATTCATAGTCTACATTTTGGCAGCTGGATCCTCGAATCCTTCGTTGGTGCACGGCTTAATAGTTCTATAGCTCAGCCCTTAGGCTAGAGCCAATCGGAACCATAAAAAGACATCTGAATTCTCAATTCAGGCTGCACTCGTCTCGCTTGTGCATTTGCCCTATTGTTGCTGGTTGCGAAGGGGCCCCTAACAGTTCAAGCTTCAGGGTCCCAAAAATGTAGGTCCGCCACTGAGGATGGGAGGAAAAACTCAAATTCACTGATCTTAAACTTTAATGTCTATATAGCATTTAGGTTAAATTAGATGTTACGGGTTGATCTAAAATAAAATTTAAACTTGTACCTGAGATGAGGGAAAGCCGGACATTGTGGCTCTACTTTGGGCTAACTACTACGTACTATTAAATCGGATTTCGCGATAGAATTTAGTGTGTTACAGCTACGTACCACCTGTTTCTATCGCCAAATTGATCCCATTGCATGCACTATAGGGGAAATGATTAATTCAATTAAAAGAAATACTGAGGCCCTCTGTTAAGATCATTATATAAATATTGGTATGCTAATATTAATTAGTTACCTTATCTTTAATGTTACGTTCCTTCTTTGTTCCTTTGAGGTCATATACAGGGGGAGAGATGGATTGAAGAATGTTGTTCCAGAGTTGACCAATCCTGGAACAACTCCGTATTCTTACTGACGAAATAAATGATTTATTCACTCCAGCGTGTTTACGCCTGTATCTTTTCAAAGTACCCTATCTGTGACGTGTACCTTAAGAAGGATCAAAAAGAATAACAATTACTATTAGCAACTTCGAAATGTTACTTTGTTACCTTATGTTACTGTTATTTCAAAGGTAAATTTCTCTTCTATTGTCAGCGTATACCTTTTTATACTTAATTTTCATCTGAAATTATTATTATTATTACTATTATTATTATTATTATTATTATTATTATTATTTTCAACAGAACAACAACGAAGCAGGAGCAGTTTACGTCCTCTTGTGCACAACCTCCGTATGGAACGGTATCGCGATGGGGTGTATCGATTTGGCTAAACAACATACGGCGCAGAAAACTCATGGGGACCTCGGAATGAGAGTCTGTGATTACCCAGTAATACAGGTATAGAATTACAACACTAATAAATGCAATATCTAAAAGGAGTTTCTTTACACAATTATCTTGTTTATACGTAATCATTCCTCTTAGTGACTCCTTTTTACTGAGCTGGAGATCACAATTCGGACTCCTTTATTATTAAGTCAAAAGGCAAACAGAGAGTGGCGTGCTTAAACAGCGCCACAAATGTCATACTGTGGCGACCACAATGAACTTGTTTATACTCTACGTTTTACTCTGGTATAGAATGAAAAGATAATTGTGTGGTTGAAAAAACATTTTTGCAAATTATTCAGAAATCCGAAAGGTAGAAAGTTGGTATCCACTGTTCAATGCATCTTTAACAAACTTAACAATTTTTTAAAAATCCAGAAATACTTTATTCGAAAAATACATACTCTAATGAATCTTTGACCATCACGATAACAAACGCATACAGTTCATATTTACTGCCTCTTAAAACTTAACAGAATATCTTGTGTGAAATAATGTTCTAACATAGTTTTGTACGAGGAGGTTGACGTATAGCGTTTTAAGGCAGTGTTGTAACTAGGAATTGTGAGCAAGACAGACCGAAGATCTAAGTGCAGTGAAAAAAATGAAGCTTCATGCATGTTGAATGTAAAATTAAGCACAACCAATCTACGTCAAATCCAGTTTCATAATATACTTTGTTGTACAATGCTGTACAGTAATCTCACTAAAGCTAAAAAAATTTATTTATCTCATTTCGAGGACTACGTTGGGGGTTGTATAAGTGAGACAAACAACTGCAGAGCATTTACCTTGATGCTGGCTTCACAACTCGATAAAATTACAAACAATAATGACTGGACACTTCACAGTAATCCAGATTTTACTCCCAGGTAATGCAGTAATTGGACAAAGTTTTTGTAGCTATCCGAAATTATGGACAATCGCTACATCTTACCAACAACTAGTTCTGCTGTTACAAATTTTGGTTTTTTAGTCCTAAAGTTTACTCGCACACCATTTCAAATAGAAACCAAACAAACTTCGAGGGTATAAATATCCTTAAATATATTAAATGAAAAAGTAGCTAAATTTAGAAACATTCTAGTGGTTTCAAGATTCAAGTAAGCATGAAAATATAATCACAGAGCATATGTGCTTTTTTAAAATTGTTTTACTCGTTGTAGATCAAGTTACGTCCTGTGGCTTATGCAGGCAAAACACAACGCATCTGAGAATGTACTTCGGGTATCGGACCAGATGCTCAAAGCGTGTGGAGGAGATGGATACAAGGTAAATAAAATTAAAGGAAATATATATAACCACGCTAATTTTGAGTAGCGTAAATGCCATACCCATAATTTGTTTGTCAATAAGCAATTAGTGGTTTTTATCCATTTCAGACTGAGTTAGGTCTCGAGAGGCTACTTCGGGACTCTAAAGCAGGATGTTTGATGGCACCGACAAATGAAGTAGTGAGGAACCTCTTGGGTAAGGGGTCCTTGATTGGATTACAGGCATTAGACATGTGGTAAGATTTTATTCTGGAAACTAAAAACAAAGACAAAAATACTTAATCATATATAGAGGATTGTTCACACAATTTAAACTAAATGACCTTTGCTTTCATAAACACTTATCTTTCTTCGGTGTGTTTAACCACAGTAAGGCTGGCCGCACACAGGATCGTCTTGTGCGGCCGGCCTAAGTGCTATACTTTGTACGATGTGCCTTCTGTAGTGGGTATAAAAATAACTTTTCAAATGCTTTACTGTTGCAAAGATAAGGGCAGAGAATACGCAGGAATTTGTCGTAAGGGCATAAAATTTTAGGTACTGTATCTAAAGAACTACCAGTAAACTTTGTATGAATAAAACCATATGCCAAACAAGGGAGGTAGTAAGCGGTAACATTTTGGTTCAAATGAATAAGGTTGGAATTTTATAAAATATAGTAAGGTCCATTTGCTAATATTGTGTTAATTAATTTATTTTGTATAAATTCTCAATTCTGAAGAGATCTATTTTCATATCTTCTGCAAAGCTGTTTGTATATCTTTTAAAGCTATTATTGTATATTGAATTAAGATTGTCAGCAAATGAAAACGAAAATGAAAAAGGTTTATTGGCAGACTATAGTCCATATGACAAATATTATTAACACAGTGAAGTTCACATACTAAGGATAGAAATAGATACAATTGATTAGAAATAATAGTGTAATATCGAAGTTAAGTGGAGCTACAGACAGACGTTTTCGTACCAAGAAGTCCATAGCTTAGAGGATAAATGGCAGGAATCATGGATAGCTTGGATGATCGGGTTCGTTGATTTTTTAATTCTTTGCATTAGACTGGGTTGAGAACGTCTTGTTACCTCCGGGAAGCTCGGGACATTGCGGGTAGCAAACATTTGCGAAGCTGAGCATCTCGGGGGTAATTTATGTAAGAGTCTAAAAGACCTGTTGTACAGCAAATTTAGGGTTCTGCCAGAACCTTTTTTATAATTCACCCAGAGTTGCTGTCCGTATATATTACTGCAGAAAGTACGAAAGAGTGTGTCTTTAATTTCACTTGTACAGAATCGAAAGTTCCTTATGGTCATATTCGCTTTAGCACACAGGCTTCGAGATTGTTTTCTTATATCCGAGTCATCACTCAAGGAGCTGGTAATAGTTTGACCCAAATACTTAAACTCTTGTACTCCCTCAACTACTTCACCATTCATTTTAAACCTTATATCAGCTGGCTAATTACAGCTTTTAGGATGAAATTGCATAACCTTAGTTTTTTTTAACATTAAAAAGAATATCATGTTTCTGCGAATACATTTCGCAGACTTTTAGTAGCCGATCCAGACCTTTAACAGAGGGACTTATTAACACCATATCATCGGCATAAACTAAGTTATTTATCCTTGTTTTATCTATACAACATCCCACTGTTGCCGCATTAAGTGAAGCAATTAATCCATCAATATACACATTAAACAGCATATGGGAGAGCAAGCAGCCTTGTCTCACCTCGCAAGAGTAGCCAAAACACTCGGATAGTACAATGCCCCACCTAATAGTGAAAGATTGGTGGGAATACCAAAATTTCAATAAATTTAATATGTACATGGGAACCTTCCTGTCTTCTAGTTTTGCAAATAAAATATTGTGGTTCACTCTATCATATGCCTTACTTATATCAAGGAAATAGCTATAAATAGTTGAATTACTGTCAATGTATTTAGATATTGTTTCTTTAAGTACATAGATACACAGGTCAGTTGAGTGGGACCTTTTAAGCCAAACTGATTAGATGTTCATAGGAAATCATTTAATTGGAGTAACAAGAGTTTTTCTAGTAGTTTCGAGAAGCAGGAAGCGACAGCAATATGCTTGTAATTATTGCTGGACAGAATATCTCCGTACTTATCGAAAGAACTTTGCAGGGATATAGCTATGAGCAAGCATGGCTCATAGGAGCAATGATATATGCAGACATACTACGTCATTTGCATATTTTAGGTGCTCATTCGATAAGTCATCTACCCCTGACGCAGAACCAGTCTTTAACTCTTTAATTAACCTCTTTACTTCAGAAAATTATATCAAAGTATTTTCCCTTGTCCCTCCCACAATCGTTTCGCTGCCATCTATCTTAAGATTATCCCTACTCACACTGTTAAGAATGTTAGAGTAGTGGTTTTTCCACAGCTTTGCAATTTCATTCTCCCCCGACACCCTATCGATTGTCGGAGGGAGGACATTTTTGACACCCGTTTGATTCTTAACAAATTTCCAAAATGTGTTATTATCGTTATTTATGCGACCTTCACAGGCTTTTGATGCTCGAACAGACTCTTCTTCCTGTTTACATCGCCTTATGGCCGCCTTATACTGACCCCGACTTCTACACATATTCATGCATACTGGCCCTAATCTGGGTCTACCATGAAAGCACCACAAATCATAGGCGTCTTTCGATTCCCTTTTCAGGGGGGCAATAAAATCATTCCATCCAGGAATAATCTTAGTATGATAGTTGTAAGATTTAATCAGGGGGCTTCCTGCTTCTCTTAACAGGGATATTATCTTACTATAATACCTATCTATGAGTTTACAGTGGGAATCATTTGAGCAAGGATTATTACAGGCAAGGTGCAAAATTTCTAAATTATTAAAGAGGTGACTTGTTCTGTCTTTGTATTCTATTTTCTGCTGCAAAATGTAAACTGGTTCCATTAGGAGGATCATATACACACATTATGTTAATTTTGCTAGTTGCTCTCCTTATCGACACGCCTACACCTTCATTATTGTAGTGTTTGGATTTTCTTATCCTGTGCGCGTATAGCTTCCTCCAATGTCAATTACATTTCCTTAGTGCAATTTTCGGAATTTCTTGAGTTTCTTCGCTACCAAAAAAAAAAAAAATTGCAAGTTTCTCCATCTACAATGTTGCGGTGAGGACTTTTAATTATGAGATGAGAGGGAAGAGGTTCACTCCTTGCTTCTCAAACTGGATGTGATTGGATTGAAGTTTTATTTGAATTAAGGATTCTCCCTCCTTTTGACTTGCCTATTTTAGTTTTATTAATTATTAATAACTGAATTAAAAAACCTATTAAAAAATCAAAATTGCTTCAATCTGTCAACTAGATCTTGTGAGTCATTTTGTTTGTAAGTAATGTACTTATTATCAGCCAGAGAAAAACGGTTTAGATTTCGAAGCTTTCAAACTGACTTGCTATTTAGGGAGCGAGGAAAAAAAAGAAAAAGACCAAATGCGATAGAATCTGGATGTATAATAATAATAATAATAATAATAATATTAATTAATAATAATAATATTATTAAGACATGGTAGTGTCGACAAACGAAGTGGTAGGTCGGAAGAGGTTCCATTTTTTTGCTCGTGAAGCACTGTAATAATATTCCAATTTCTGAGGATTTCCATAACTTATTTTTCTTCTTCCTTTGCAAGAATGAAGTGATTAGTTAATACCGCTAATTATTTGAGTACTTTCCCCTTTAGGTAACTCACCAATGCACTTTCTCTGTTTCTTCTTTTTCTGGTTAAAATCTAATCACAGCCAAACCTAGGGAGTCAAAATTAACTTAAATTTTTAATTACGAGTTATTAACCAGTGTTTATTAGTTAATAAATGACTAATTGATATATGGAATCAGATCACAAATTTGTCACTATAGCAATGTTACTCTTTAATTAAAATAATTATCCATCGCTGACTCTGACATTCTTTGGTAACGCAAAGATACTTACGAAATTCTACTGAAATTTTAAATAACGAAAGCTTTGGTGGAATTTTGTAGGGATAAAATCTCGAATGAACAAAGGGTTCACCACGAAGTGAACAAAATGACTTTGGAAGAGAAGAAGGAACTTCTCAGAAGCATTGCTGAAGATATAGAGAGAGAAGAGAGTTCGATACCCGTCAATCATCCTTATCAAGACACCGATTTTGAAAATCCTTTCAGTACGGCTCCTCCGAAGCACATCAAGGTAAATTTCAAACCTATAAAAGTCACGCATTAATGGAATATTGCAATAGGTACCCTACCATAAGATATTTATCATGATAACGTACACGTAGGGTACTGTTACAGTAAGTTGTTGGTGCGCAAAACACTTAATCGGATAAAGCTCATGAAAACTATATTATGGTTGAAAACGAGCTGCTTCACTTTATATATGAAAAAGCCTTATAATTTATAAGCCCTTATATGTTCCATATTTCTAAGTTATAAATGTGGAATCCACAAACAGAGTACAAACAGTTTGTGGGTTCTCGTTGTTAGAAGATACCGATGTTAAATTATGAGGGGCGGTCAGAAAATAAGTTTACATGGCGTATAATTTCGTAACTAAAGGACCTACATTGATTATGTTTGTATCAGGTGAATTCGTTAATCATTGTTGGCAACACTGCACGTCGATTCGGGTGCCATCTACTGTACATTGGTTATATGAGTCAGTTGAACATGATGGCTCGACTGGAACAGTGCCCTGTCATTTCTGCAACGATATTCCGAATCTGTCAGTGGTCAAGAATTTCTTGAGCGCATTGTCACAGGAGACGAGACATGGGTTCATCACCGTACCACGGAAACAAAACATGCCAGCATGGAATGGGAACACCCTGTGTCCCCGCGACCAAAGAAGTTTAAGAGTGTGAGGTCCACTGGCAAAGTGTTGGTTACCGTGTTTTGAGACCACAAAGGCGTTTTGCTCGCAAACTTCATGCAAAAAGGCACAACAATCAATGCAGCTGCATATTGTTCAACACTGGAACGTTTACGAGCGGCCATTAAACGTAAACGTCCTGGACTGCTCCGTAGGGCAAGGCACTGTTCCAGTCGAGCCTCCTCCATGAAGGGGAGGAGGCAGGAGAAAAAGTTTAATTGTATTTCATCTTTGAACAGCAATTAAAGACTGGTAGTCTTTGCAGTATTTATGTCGAATATTCTGAGGAAATATTTCGACGAGATCATCATAATTAATTAGAACTAAAAACTGGCACTGCATAACTAAAATCGAAAAGCGATGCCAAGGGTGGCACTGTATTCCGCACTGATTCCTTATTCGTACAGATAATAATCAGAATTAGCGTTTAATTGTTGCAGTAACGCAATCTTCATTGTTGCATACATTATCAAATTTGCAGATAAAGACTTGAAAAAGTACCTTTGTGAGTAGTGTTGAGAAATGCTAAATAAATACTGCAGTTCGTATATTACCAAAGAAATTTTAACATTCGTTTTCAGTGACAGCGAAGTTCATTGGTGTTCATCCGGCAACAATAAAAGATCCAAAACTGAGATATGCTTTATTGAAATATGCATCTTTAACTGCATCAACTCTTACCCTAAAATATTTTAGAAAAATACAATAGTTAGTTTTTTTTATTATTTCTGAATGTTTAATAGGCTTATAAGACGACAGATGGCGTTGAACACAGTCAGGGTTTGAGTCCAAGCGAGTGGAGATCGCTGAAGCTTATTTCGCGGAAAGATATCAACAGTACGATGACGTCTTTCGTGTTTACTTTGCCCAAACCGACAGATCATTCTGGATGTCTCCCTGGGCAGTACATTCAGGTAGGCTTCTTTCGTATAATGTGATATGAAAGGTGTACGGTGTAAATCTGCGTATACATGAAGTTAGTTGGTTGGTTATGCTGTTTAATGTTCCTTTGTACTAGCGAGAGTTAATGTGATATGGTTAATGCGACTGGAAAAATGAGACCTTTTAATTGAAACCACACACACACACACACACACACACACACATATATATATATATATACACACAGGGTGGGCCGAAAGTCTGGATCCATAGGAAAATATTTATTTTAATACATAAATTACAACAAATGGTAAATACTTAAAATGAATATGAACTTTAACTCGTAAATGCGTATCCGTCATACTGTACAGTGGTTCGTACTCCAGTATAAACAACAAATTATAACAAATGCTAAAATTGGCGGCCTCTGACATCGAGACACTTAGGGATGGAATTTATGATTTTTAATAATTCTTCGAATTGACGTTCTCGAGATGCGTGTTTCATTTGATAATTTTCTTCTTGACTTTACTGGACTATTCGTTAAAGTTTCACATACCATTGCAGAGGTATTTTCATCAGTTGCAGTTTTTGGACGACCAGAGCGCCGTCGATCATGTACGCTTCCTGTTTCTTTGAAACGTTTAAACAACTTGCCAACAGTCGCATGTGTTACTGGATGCTTATCAGGATGATTTCTATTGAATTCGGTAGCAACTTCTCTGTGTGTAGCGCCCTGTCTTGCGTACATGAGCACAAGTTCTACCCGGTCTTCTGTTATTAGATTCGAAGCCATTTCTGGGCTGAAATAAAAAAAGTATTTGAGTATTTATACTGGAGTACGAACTACTGTACAGTATCACGGATACGCATTTACGACTTAAAGTTCATATTCATTTTAAGTATTTACCATTTGTTGTAATTTATGTATTAAAATAAATATTTTCCTATGGATCCAGACTTTCGGCCCACCCTGTATATATATATCAACGGTCTTACCAATGTTACCATAACTTTTTTTGCTACTATTTAGTGTAGATGATAAATAATGTGTGTATGTGTGTGTGTGTGTGTGTGTGTGGTTGTAGTTGTAAATTTAAGATCCAGGTTACTCCATAGTCTCATATAATTACCAAGTATTCTCATGACGTCTCATTTCATTGATAAACATTCCTACTAAAACTGACTCGCAACGCCTTCGCACGTGAGCTTTACAAATTACAAATCTCATTCATGAGACACTCGGTTTCATTTAAGTGTTAAGTAAAGTTGAGGTGGATGGAGGCACGTTTGGATCGGCTGATAATTTCGGATTAGGGCCACCATTTGTTACATATTGCGTTCCGTTCCTTACGGTTGTAACAACATACAGATTATAGGAAACAACACCAATATAACTTTTTGTTACTTTGTGCGAGATAATAGATTCATTATAATAGATTAATTTTAGTATCACAGTTCATGAATGAGATGAAGTGATTTGGTAATTATATTGAACTATGGTTAACCCCCTCATGGATTATATGAAATGTCTTGTTTTGTTAATTTGCAGAACATTACCAGAATATAATAAGCACCAAATAACATACAACAGCTGATTTTCGGAGCTGGTGCATCACTGATTGACTGACTGAGTTAATAACTTTAATCTCTCTGCCGTCGTTAGATTGAGGTCAATGACGTAGAGCATGCGAAAAAGTATTAAATTTAAAAATCAAATAATACGAAAGAAAGTGAAGATAAATACAAAGAAAGTAACGAATGAATGAAATGAAAGTGAAATAAACTAAACAAAATTCAGCGTTAAAAAGAATTGTAAGAGAGGGAAAAGTCCAATCTCCTCAGTAACCTCATAAACGCCACTGTCAGGGTAGCGAATACGATACTCGGCAAGATGGCGACGATGAAGTTCGCCAAGACTATGGTAATCAAACAGCAAATGAAACACACTTTCAAGGAAACAAGACAGTCTTCGAGGAAGGGACGAGGATCCTGTTTTAGAAAATATATGTGTATCTCCCATCACCAGATTATGGAAACAAATCCAGGATCAAACGTGTTTCGAAATCTTTCGCATCTTTTGTAGGAGTAGTCCTAGCCAGCACGGCGCATTACAATTACAGCATACAATCTTCCCCATCGCGAAAAGGTCGCTGCCTACGAAGGAAATTTAAGTGCGAGACCTATGCTTAAGATAGTAATGATGCATTGTGTAGCGAAAGATATTTATAGATTATGAACACCTCGGTAGTCGCATAACTGGAAAATTGGACTTTGGTAAAAATAAAAGGCAGATAGTTCAAACTCTTGAAGTTTCAAGTGGAATAATACACATCATCATCGTAAGTTCTTGTGAAACAAACAAACGAGAATCAATAAATCAGTTATTACCAAGAGAACACGGAAGCTTTGCTCGCCAGCTAAAGTTCAATCTCTCTACAATAGGAAAGTCATAATTTTATTAAGCAAGTTTGTTCTTTACAATTACATGCTCCCATTATTTTGTAGTTAAACAGGCATATGGTGGAAGAAGATTGTATCATATATCATCCCTTCGAAATCGCCATTCACTGGTAGAAAAAAAAACGTTATCAAGTTCTTTGGGCACGTGGGAGTCCTGACAAGAATCCTGAGCCCTACTAAACACGTTTCAGAACACCTTGATCGAAATATGTTAAAATGAAGGCTACATCGTACGTCTGTAATAACTTTTAACGAACATTTAACTGAACTTTTGCAAGGTCTTGACCATGTTATGAGAAAAACGCTATGCCAAGACCCGTTCGAGCCTTTCATGAAGCCCTGAAGAAACTATTCAAAATTAGTTGTCTGATTTTGCTATTCTCACCACATCCAAAGTGTGTGCTATGATACATGTGCTTACTTATTCTGGTAGGGTTCTGTATAAGTGAATATATATTGGTAAAGAAAAAGAGAGTTTGGAACATTATTACAGGTAATAAATATAATGGTTTATATTTTACTTCTTTTGCTTCGGAACAGTAGGCTTATATAACATTTAAATTTCAGGTTCGAATCCCGTCAGGGGGAAAACTTCACGAACGCTTTTTCTCCCCTGTTTCGCCACCGAATCATTTTGGGTTTTTGGAATTGGTGTTGAAATTCGAGACTCACGGAATTGTCTCCAATTTTCTCAAAGCTTTCGAAATTGGTACGGTTACCATAAATGGATAATATAAGATTTTAAAAAGTTCTTCGGGCTTTTTCACTCTCTAATACATAAACATACCTCAGGAAACAGCGTTGACTTCAGAGGTCCCTGTGGAGGATTCGAATACGAGCCGGGCCAAATAGAGGAACTGACTGTGATTGCGTGAGGTTCAGGAGTGACTCCAGGACTACAGATGGTCCGATCGATGGTCCTAAATCCGAAAGAGAAGATGAAGATAACTCTGATCTATTATGCCAAAGACGTTGAGGAAATAATATATAAGGAAGAGTTGGAGGAAATTTCAAGCAAGTTATTGGGCAGTGATAAAAAAGGAGATAAATATATCTGTAATTTCAGCAGTTAATACGATTTTTTCATGATTAAATTAGCCTGAAAATCACCTTTTAAATATTTTTCTTTACAACTGGGAAGTTTTGGGACAGATTTAGGATTTATTTAAATATACGTGCATCGTAATACGAAACAATGTTTTATATATGGTATGTAAAATTTTTATCATATGTGCAGGCAAAGACCCTCGATTTCGCCTCATTTTAACTGTGGGGGAAGCTCCTGACGATTGGGAGAACGAAGTGGGGTTTGTGAATTTTGAAATGCTGGCCAAACACATCACAAAACCGGACGGAGTGAAACATAAAGTGAGTTGATAATACCTTTATACAAAATTGGTTCCGAAAATTTAGTGGTGGAATCTGAAGCAGGGTTTGGAAATGGTCTTTAAATAGAAAGTCTTGATAAAAATTAACACTTGTACAGAGTGGTCACAAAATCGCTTTGCAGTGAAATTACAGCATATCTGTATGTTGCCCTTGTTTTTCATACAAAGGAACTTTCTGGCCACCTTGTACAAACAAAATAGATTTTGAAGGATGTTTGTACGGACAATTCGTAATTCAAAACCGTTTTGGAATGAAAAATTATATACGAAAGTCGAAATATTTTAAACGGCAAAATACAAAGTATAAAAGTTTGTTAAAAAATACTGTATATTCATGTATAATTTCAAACAAACTTTGGAAAGAACGTTTATAAAAAATATTTTTGCAAGACATTATTTGTGAAAAAAATTTAAAGTGCAACATTTAAAAATATGACTTAGATGCAAACACAGATAACACTGGTCAACACTCATTTTATTGCCAATCATATTAGAGTGATTTTGGGGTAACTTTGTGGTGCTGATTCCGAATATGACATCGGTTTTGCTAGATTGGCTCTAATTTATGAGATAATTGGTACCCAATTGAAACACGTAAAAATGCAAAAAATTTAATGTTCAGGCGGAGCATACTTACTGGTTGGGTGGCCGATGACTTATATACGGAGGGGGAATATTCTAGAATGATCGCGGAGTAAATACTAAGAATATTCGCGTGTCTCACCATCTAGAATGTTCCGGTAGTTTCCCATATGCACGCGTTATGGTTACGTTTCCTATTAATTGAGGGTATTCATTATCTCAAGAACTAGAGCCAAATCGGAAAAACTACTTTCATTTTGGAAGTCAGCAACCCGAAAATACCCTAAATTCGTAGAAATTTCCTTGGCAACGAAACAAAAAAATTTTTGTTGAGCTGTGTAATTATTAGAGATCATAAATTAAGTCCAAAATACAAAGCAAATTCGGGGAATTAATTACAAACACCTTTTGAAAGTTAATTGCAAAAGTAATGGAAAATTGTATGATAGAAGCAGCTCGGCGTAATAGGTAAAAATATTGTTGAAGTTAGAAACGAGTGCTAGGTATCATAAGGTATGTATGGTTGGCTGAGGTCTCTGTCATTATTAAAAATAAATAATTATTTTAAACCGCTGGTCGTATTGGAACAGTTAAAGGGTGCTTGGCAAAACTTTACTATTCAGACAGTGTTCAGAGACTAGGCTAGGTTAGATTAGTAATTACTAATTACTTAGGGCACTATGGACTCTGAACACAATCTGGAGAGTAAACCGTTACCAGAGCGCTAATTAAAATGAAAGAAGTAAACTAAAGTGGAACTCTAAAATTGAATTTATCATTAAATATTTCGTAATAATGAAATAAGTTAAGTTAAATGAAACAACGAATGCGTAAACGTAATTTTACTTTTATTTTTATTATTTATACATTCAATCACATTATATTTTTCACTTGTGACGTTAATATATTGTTTGTGTTTTACATTCTGTTACTTATTTGCGCGTGTATAATATTTTCATACTTCATTTTCAGCAATAATCAGCATCAGATTGTTCATAATCTCGGCATTATAACGCTATCGAATAATATTTGATGTTGATCCAGCAGTAAATGTTTAGATATTTTGGCTTCACTCTAGATTTACTCCCTATTTATACGTTAATGCTTCGGCTGAGGAAAGCAAGCGTATTTAGGCTTATTATCAATATTACAAAATAATAAAGTATCTCTCATAAAGACAATTCTTATTGTCATTTTCATCACAGAAACTGAGTTGGGAACATATTTTAATGGCGATAAGTTTTATTAAAATAATATTTAAACACGTTTTTATGTTGCCCCTAAAATAAAAGTTGTCTGAAGTAGTCATTAAAACCAATAAATTGGCGCGTCACTAAATATTTTTAAATTTCACCAACACTGATTTTCTTTCATGATTTTTTTCGCGATTCTCTCACGAGAAGTGTATCACACGCGAGTATATATATATAATCTTCTAATTTCCAACTTTTTCTTTGGAACAGATCGTGATGTGTGCAGGACCAGCGATGACCATATCGTGTCTTCATTCTTTACGATCTCTCAAGTTCCCTTCGAACATGATCTTCATTTACGGTCAATTTGGAACAGAACAAATACGGATGGTTTACGGACGCAATGTTAGACTGTCAGGACACAGTTGTGATAATGTTGTTTGAATCTTTTTACTCGCGTATAAATATTATTCTTATTATTAATTATCAATGAGAATTAAGAAGCTAGGATTAAGAACTCTAGTGATCACTTCAGTTTTCTGCTGAAGTGATATTAACTGTTATTTTGTACTGCATAGATCAAAAGATTGGTTTTTTTTAATTTTTACAATGACAGTCTTTGTTTCTATTTTGTTATTATATATTTTATAGTTTTTATACATCCTTGAGAGTTCTCGAGAGTAGTTTAAGGGACATACATCGATTTCTATTCAAATGTAATTAATAAATAATTAATTATTAATAGGCAGAAGCGTACTTACATTTTGTTGCCCCTAAGCGGGGAAACTGTCACCACAGTGGCTTATAGTTGTACCATTTGATATCGCTAGTTTGCTATAAGAGGTTGCTGTTTTTTATTTTTATTTATTTGTGAATCCATTTAATTTGTTTGTGCTTATAAGTTATTTATTTTCTATTTTTGTTTTCTTTGCCCTATTTAGGTTGAAATACGACAAAATTTGCCGTCCCTCAAAATTTGCCGACCTAGACAGGTACCTACTCTGCCTATACGTAAATCCGCCTGTTAATATGTTTTAATACATTTTTAGTATAATTAAATATATGGTTCTTAAAATGGATTGGAACCGTTTACATATATATTGTTTATATGTCAGGAGTAGGGTGGCCATTTAAAAAGGAGGACACTGCGTATGTGGCCGTACGTTAACATATATATATATTACAGTATATATATACAGTATATATATATATATTATATATATATATATATATATATATATATATATATATATATGTTAATGTACGGCCACATACGCAGTGTCCTCCTTTTTGGAAATGGCCACCCTAAGGACAGAGTGCTCAAAGGCGGACTGTCCGCCTAAAGCCGGACGTCTGGCCACCCTAATCAGGGTCGTCTGAAGAGACACCCCCATTCCTTAATTATTATTACTGTGTTTATATAGTTAATTTACTAAAATTTTATTTCTTGAAAAACCTCTCTGTCAGTTCTCTAGTTCTGTCGTTAAGCTAGATGGAAGGGGTAAAATGTTCACAAAGTGAGTTAATAAACTTAATACATAAACAACCAATATTTTATTATCACGGAACTTTATGGTAGAAGAGGTGCTTGGTCTCTTCGCTGTAAGGTGTAATGTGCGATCATTTTCATTATTTTCAATAGCAAGTGAACTTGTTCGAGATGTTATTTCAAAATTGTTATAGGCCTACTTTGCATTGTAGCTGAAATTAAAGGGGGCAGGCTTGGTTATGAATAACTCCACGTGCCTTCTTTTTATTTCATATTATAAACTTTTCCAGTATCACAAATCCCTTTTCCCCAACCTCGGAATCAGATGCTTGTCTTTGCACCAGCTAGACCTGTACTTGATGGGTGATCTGCTTTCAGATAATGTACCAATCCGTGGTTCGGATTCCATGTAAAGTTGTAGGTCCCCTCCGTCACACGACTTTTACTGTCACGAATAACATTAAACAGACTCAAATATTAATTAATTAACCGTGCCCTCTACTCTCCTCGAGTTGTGGCGTTTGTCCGTTTGTCTACAACCGTTCTCCCTTCCTCTCCTTTTGTTTAAAGACCGCGATATGTTTAAAAAATACTAGCAACGGTACATATCTCGTCTGGAGTCAACATATAGGTCCACTATCCAATTTCTAAATATTTTAAAAATAATTATATAAATGTAATTCAGATTTGAGAATACACTAAAGATTGATAATAATAAAACCCCGTGTCCATCTTTTGGTAACGCTTACTAGTAGTTTGGGGGCATAGTCCCATATATAGTATATGAAGTGCGAGGGGTCTTACAAAATTCCAAACCGTCATTTTTTGATGGGTCGGGAAGCTAATTCTATCATATACAGTGTCTCAGAAATCGCGCACCATATTTATAGGTGTGGATGACCTGAATCTGTGTGAGCGACTTTTGAAATACCCTGTCTAATGGACAGTCTGAACATCTAAATTTTAGTTTCGAAATAACAGCAACACTAAATAGGGTGCGAAAATTAATTAAATTTTAATGATTTAAAAAGGGTATTTTTGTGTTAATACTGCAGCCAATTTTTTTTTAAACAAACTTCAAAACTTTATTAAAAAAAAAAAGTGACAGAGTTTTACAGTTTTTAGATATTTGTTATGACATTAATATATTCACAGTTCTTTCAGCTGAATATATCCTTGGAAGCATGGAGGCTTTATAAGCAAAATTAATGGCATTTAGCTTATTTATTACATAAAAATAGTGAAATCGGCAAGTAATAATAATAGAGACAACAAAAAATAATAATAATAGCAATAATAATAACAAATTCTGAATTTGGACAAGCTTACGTGACTGAACCACGAAACCAGAACAACAGATTTAATTTTGTTTATACGTGTAAAATAGATTGGCCAATCAGGCAAGGTTGGTTTGTCACGTGATACCCACCTCTAGTTTTGCCCAATCATGTCTTTAAAGACAAATTAGTTTTCGAATAATACTAGAATCTATATAAGAAAGAGATTTAATATCATAAAATAGGCCAATAAAGTTAGGTGAATATTGTAGAATACGTAGGAAATTAGAAAAACTACTGAAATTATGTATTAATTTCTGTTTCGTAAGTTGTAGGTGCCATAATAAATAAACTGAAGCTCAGGTGTAAAGCGCGAGTGGAACAATGAAATCTCTTGATGAAAAAGGCAGCGCATGAGCAGTGTTGCCAACTTTATGTTGAAGAAAGTATATAAAAATATTCCGTTTACTTCGGGTGACGCATCTTCATAATGCAAAAAAATTATTTTATACAACATTTTATTAAATTATATGACAATTAAGCAAAATAATCTACAAATATCTAAATCCAAAGAAAAACAATCTAGATTTATATCCATCATCTAAATGGTTAAATCTTACATCTAGGCGCAAGCAAAACAATCTAGATCTAGATGGAAAAAATCTAGAGTGGCAACACTGGTTGTAACGAACATGTTGTGAACTTGTGCTCAGTCTTTTTGGAGTGAAGTGAAACAATTTAAAGATGCCTCGGAAAACAATCCATTTTGTAAACTTTTGAATGTGCCATGTCTGCCCTAATACTACCCCATTCAAATGCTGACGTAGAAAGAGTGTTCAGTGCTATGAATTATATAAAATCTAAATTTAGAAATAAAATGAAACTTGACCTGCTTAATGCTATCCTAACAATAAAATTTGGACTGATCAGGGTAGGAAAATGCTGTTCAACTTATCAACTTCCTGATGAAGTTTTAAAAGAAATTGGAACTGCTAAATCATATCAGAGCCATTTGGCATGTGAAGCTTCATCTCAACTTGAACCTTCAACTTCATCATCCCAGCCAAGTTCTTCCACTGCATCTTGTGAGATAGACATCACTGAGGAAGACATTTGTCTACATTTTTGAATAAACAAGGTAATTGCAATAAATTACTATTTAATTTTCTTAATTTTTTACCTAGATATATTTTTGGATTATTGTTTGCAAAACCTAGATTATTTTAGATTTAATTTGCTTCATTTCTAGATTACTACTCTTGAAAGAAAGTGGCAACACTGAGCGCATCGCCAGAGAGAGAGTTAGAAAGTTGATTTGAAAGAGTATATATATATATATATATATATATATATATATGATGAATAAAACCACGAAGGAAAGGAAACACAAAAAGGTGCTCAAGCGCTTTCGTCTAATGACATCCTCAGGAACACTGAAGTACATAAAAGGTTACGGCCTATATATAGGTTACAGAAAGAAAAAAAAATAAATAAATAAATAAATAACATACATACACAAACATATATATATATATATATATATATATATATATATATATATATATATATCTACACACATACATATATATATATATATGCAATAAACGGAGAAGTAAAAATAAAAATTAAAAATTAAAGATTAGAGGATTAACAAAGAGGCATGCAGATTTGTAAGGAAAAATATCGATTTTTAGTACAAGATCAAATGAATTAAAAATACAAATTTATACTGGAAATCTACCCGGGTTTTAACACTTTGCCTTTTAGAGTCAAGTTTCGATATATATAAAAATAAAATGAAGATTAAAAGTTAATAAAGTAGCGTACAAGTTTACCAAAGATTTAGCGTCCTACCCTTTTTATCTAAATTTGTTTTGAAGGAATTCAAAACAACAGGATCGAGTTGAAAAAGACCTTTGCTTATGTTGAAGTTATTTGAAAGTTGGATAATGGCAGACTCAAGAATATTTCTATTGACAATGTTGCTAGAATGAAATAAAACTGAAGCATTATTCCAATCAATACAGTGGGATAACTCTGACAAATGGACAAAAAGAGCACTGGACAACTGTCCTGTTCTAACGGAATATTGATGCTGTTTTATACGTGTGTGCAAATCCTTTCCCGTCTGACCTATGTAAAAGGAATCACATTGTTTACACCCAATTTTATAGATAATGCCTGAATTATTGGTAGGGCTATTTTTTACTATGATATTTTTCACAATATTGTTATATGAAAATACTACATTAATATCCAAAAGTTTAAGTACATTAGCAATGCCCAAAAAGCCCGGGAAAAATGGAAGTACTAAAATATTTTTTGACAAAGTACGAGTGTTATTATTGACACGATAGAAAGTTCGTTTTGCCTTGTTGAGACAAGATTCCATAAACGCAGATGGGTAACACAGATCACTTCCAATACCGTTGATTTTTTCCAATTCGGCATCGATGTATTCCGGACTGGCGATCCTAAGGGCGCGGAGAAACATTGATGAAAAAATGGCCTTCTTAGTGGGGGTGTCATGTCCCGAGTAAAAGTGTACGTAGGACAAATTGTTTGTTGTTTTCCGATAGATACTAAACTTAAAACCTGGGCTTTCCCTATGTACCCGCACATCCAAAAATGGGATTGAATTGTCTTGTTCCACTTCTAAAGTAAATTTAATGGAGGGGACTTGATCATTTAACTGAAGGAGGAAGTTATCCAGGTCACGATTCATGGGCCAGATACACAAAATATCGTCGACGTACCGCAACCAAGGGATGCCAACCCCCCTATCGTGTCAATAATAACACTCGTACTTTGTCAAAAAATATTTTAGTACTTCCATTTTTCCAGGGCTTTTTGGGCATTGCTAATGTACTTAAACTTTTGGATATTAATGTAGTATTTTCATATAACAATATTGTGAAAAATATCATAGTAAAAAATAGCCCAACCAATAATTCAGGCATTATCTATAAAATTGGGTGTAAACAATGTGATTCCTTTTACATAGGTCAGACGGGAAAGGATTTGCACACACGTATAAAACAGCATCAATATTCCGTTAGAACAGGACAGTTGTCCAGTGCTCTTTTTGTCCATTTGTCAGTTATCCCACTGTATTGATTGGAATAATGCTTCAGTTTTATTTCATTCTTGAGTCTGCCATTATCCAACTTTCAAATAACTTCAACATAAGCAAAGGTCTTTTTCAACTCGATCCTGTTGTTTTGAATTCCTTCAAAACAAATTTAGATAAAAAGGGTAGGACGCTAAATCTTTGGTAAACTTGTACGCTACTTTATTAACTTTTAATCTTCATTTTATTTTTATATATATCGAAACTTGACTCTAAAAGGCAAAGTGTTAAAACCCGGGTAGATTTCCAGTATAAATTTGTATTTTTAATTCATTTGATCTTGTACTAAAAATCGATATTTTTCCTTACAAATCTGCATGCCTCTTTGTTAATCCTCTAATCTTTAATTTTTAATTTTTATTTTTACTTCTCCGTTTATTGCATATATATATATATATATGTATGTGTTAGATATATATATATATATATATATAATATTATATATATATATATATATATATACTGTATATACTGTATATATATATATATATATGTTTGTGTGTATGTATGTTTTTATTTATTTTTTTTCTTTTTTTTTTTTCTTTCTGTAACCTATATATAGGCCGTAACCTTTTATGTACTTCAGTGTTCCTGAGGATGTCATTAGACGAAAGCGCTTGAGCACCTTTTTGTTTCCTTTCCTTCGTGGTTTTATTCATCATAAATATTTTTCACGTGTTACTTTCGTGAAATAATTTTCATATATATATATATATATATATATATATATATATATATATATATTATATATATACGTAATGATCTTGAAGACGTAATTTAATTTTTAAAAATTAATTATTTAAATTATTAACAGTGGCGTATAAGGGGGTGCGAGGGGGCGGTCCGCCCCGGATGACAGCCAGGAGGGGGGTGCCATCGGGAGAATGAAAAATTCGCCAAAATAAGAAAAAAAAAATGTAAATGTTCAAACTATTACAATGTGGTATCATAGTGATGTTTAAGTGTTTATAAATGCATCGTCGTGATGTTATAATATTTGGTAAATGCATCGTCGTGATGTTATAATAAATGCATCGTCGTGATGTTATAGAAACTCATGTTTATGAGTGGTGGTCCCTGTGACTACTGGTTATCAGTAAAAAGACAGGAAAGTCACACTTTGCGCTAAACTTTAGACTTGACTTTTTTTCCTACAACCATGACTACTGAAGTAACGATGATGTGTATGACTGAGTGAGTATTTTATGATGACTATGTGGTGATCTTACGATGGTGGTGGTGATATGACTGCGTGATTTTTTTTAATGCAACTATATGGTGATGTTAAGACAGAGAGGGTGATGATGTGACTGCATGGAGATGTGTTAATGCTTACATGCTTAATATAGTAAACACCGTTTCAGATTTACATCAACAACTACAGTAATATTCTACAGGGTGGGCCGTAAGTTTCCATACATAGGAAAAATAAACATTTTGTTATGGACAACCATTTTTATTTATATAATATGCTCTACATGGTTGCCATTGTTTTGAAAACACATTTCAATACGTGTTCCCCACTGTTGATGAACACGCATTAGCACAGTTGACGTTATGCTTGTAATGGCGTTGATGATACGTTCCTTTAGATGATTTATGTCTCGTATCTTTTCCTGATACACCATGGCCTTCAAGTGCCCCCAAAGATAGAAATCAAGGGGGGTGAGATCTGGGGATCTGGGAGGCCACTCCACAGGACCACGCCGACCAATCCAAGCATCCGGAAACTGCTGATCCAAATACCGACGCACGTGAAGACCATAATGAGGTGGAGCTCCATCTTGCTGGAAGTAAACTGGGAAGTTACCTTCCTCGTTTAGCAGGGATGGGAAAATCTCTTCTTGCAACATGTTAAGATACCTTTCGGCATTAAGATTTCCACTGACAAAAATTGGTCCAATAATTCTGTCACCCCATATCCCGGCCCACACCATCACTTTACCGGCACCTTGCATCTTCGTCGGACTCAGCCAGTTAGGGTTAGCATTACTCCAATAACGTATGTTTTGCCGATTAACCTCTCCATTGACGTAAAAATTTGCTTCATCAGTAAACAAGATCTTACGTCAAACGCATATTCTTAGGGTATCTGAAACATAAAAACAAACGTTTAATTTTTCCTATGTATGGAAACTTACGGCCCACCCTGTATATTGAATTAGTACTAATGCTTATTGGCTTAGTCAAGTTCAACAATTTTACAATGTCCAGTGTAGTATCATTGTATATTTAATAGCTAGCGTTATACCATACTATATTGAATCAGTGTTAATGCATTGGCATTGATAATTAATTAATTGTCTCTGCTTGTCTGGGTTGATAATCCAATAACTCAATGGGTATCTGGTTGGAAAAAGTTTGAGAACCACTTGTTTGAAGCTTTTTTGCTGTAATAAATTTTTTTTACTTCTTTATTTACTGGATATACTGTTAATTTTCAATTTGTCAGTGGTCTAGTTATTTGTGAATAATGCTCATAGTTTTCTGCTTTTTTTTAATTTTTGTGAATCTTTGCCAAGCTTGTCACTGTGTTTGAGATTCTTTTTGACTGTCAGTTTGTCTATTGCTTCATGTGAAAGAAGTTTTTCCAAATTGAAATTGATAACAAATTTCTTTCGCTCGACCATGAGTCAGAAAAAGATTGACAAATCTGGCTTTACTTTCAATTGAACATGAATATGCAAAGAAGGTGAATTTTGATGAGGTCATTGATCAATCTGCAGAAATTAAGGCTCGAAAGCAGAGACTGTGAATCCTCTCTATTTACCTTTGAAGAATAGGCTGAGCGTTGAGACTGGATTTCCTGTGTGTTTTTGTATAAAATAAAATGCAGTATCACCTGTTCACTGAATTTTTAATGTCCTGCATTTTTCTTATTTCCAATTTGCTTATGACAGTACTGTACTGTTTAAAAATCTACTTGCAAACATAATATATTTTTCTGTGTGTTTAAATTTAGAATTATTTATGGGGGGTGCCAAAGGAAGGATCCGCCCCGGGTACCAAATACTTTAGGTACGCCCCTGATTATTAACACCCAGGTGCACAACCTCGGGACCTGACCGTGCCACGCATCAACTCCAGACGACCAGCTGAACGTGCACTATTAGCAACAATAGACATTAGTAAAGCATTTTATGCTATCCCACGCTTCCCTCTCATAAACAAAATACTCAACACAAACATGCACAATAACACCAAAAGGTGGCTGAGCAATTATCCTTCAGGAAGATACTCACATGTCACATTTAATGGCAAGTCATCCAAAAACAAACTTTTTCCGAACGGGGTGCCTCAAGGTTCTGTTCTCTCACCAACACTGTTCAACTTATACATGCATGACATTCCAACACCCATAGATAACAAGCTTACCTTATCATCATATGCAGAAGACATCACTCTAACATCCCACAACAGCATCGACACTGCTACAAATAACCTACAAACATACATAAAGAGTATACAAGACTGGCTCACACACAATAGACTCAAAGTAGCGCCCACAAAATCAACCATCACCTTGCTCACAATCAATACAAAAGAACACCAGATAACTCCACAGCTTACACTAAACAACACCAACATTCCACACACTCACAGGACCAAAATACTTGGGGGGTCACGTACAACACATCATTATATTTTGCAAACCACATTCAAGACATTAAAAACAAATGTTCGTCAAGACTTAACACGCTTAGGGTACTAACAGGCACAAACTTTGGACACCAGGAGGAAACAACATCACTCATATACAAACAATATATTCGCTCAGTTATGGACTATGCTAGCCCATGCTGGGCACCCATTATCTCAAACACACACATAAACACCTTACAGACAATACAAAACAACGCACTTCGTATCATTACAGGATGCACTCAAACAACACCAATAGAACACCTGCACACAGAAACAAAAATACTGAAAGTTAGGAAACATTTAGACATGAGGGGAACACAATTTATGGCAGCAGCGACAACTAACCCACAACACCCTTGTCACTACATGTACAATCATGCACCGACACCTCGCACCATTTAGGTAACACCAGAGAGACATTATAACCAAATACTCCATTCCATACCACGCCCCACAGACATCACACAGTACAGAAAACACACACACACACACACCTAACTCACAAAGCACTGACACGACTCGGTCCGAATGCGGTCCTAGGTGCGAAGCCGCCACCCATTAACAGGTCAGAGATCAGCCTGAGCAGATCGGATCGAGTTAACTTAGCACGATTCCGATGGATGTGGACATCACCCGAACTTACAGACATATAAACACAGACTAGATAACTCCACAGACGACACCTGCCACCTGTGCCAGGACACCACAAACAATTGAACACATTATGACAGACTGTACCACTCTAGTACAACATCGAACATAACACAACATCACTACTGCGCTAAACCTCTGGTCCACTCCGGAGAGGGCGATCGGTTACCTGCGTGCCGACGGCTTGCTCGATCAGGGTGGGCTGATCGGCTAAATAACAACAACATCGGGACCTAATCAATATATATATATATATATATATATATATATATATATATATATATATATATATATATATATATATATATGTGTGTGTGTGTATATACATATATACACACAAGTATGTACCCAATAATTTAAATTATATGTGAAGCTCAAGATTTTCATGACTGTGTTCTTTCCTATATTTTTATTGCCCAAATAATTAGTCATGAAAATCTTAAGATTCAGAAATCTTGACACATGTGAAGCTCAAAATTTTTACGGCTGCGTTCTTCTCTGTAGTTTAATCGCGGTGCTGGGTGCTTCGGGCCAGGTAATTTTAATTATTTAATTTATTAACACCCGGTGCACAACATGGGAACTTTCAGTATTTTTGTTTCTGTGTGCAGGTGTTCTATTGGTGTTGTTTGAGTGCACAAACTTTGGACACCAGCAGGAAACAACATCACTCATATACAAACAATATATTCGTTCAGTTATGGACTATGCTAGCCCATGCTGGGCACCCATTATCTCAAACACACACATAAACACCTTACAGACAATACAAAACAACGCACTTCGTATCATTACAGGATGCACTCAAACAACACCAATAGAACACCTGCACACAGAAACAAAAATACTGAAAGTTAGGGAACATTTAGACATGAGGGGAACACAATTCATGGCAGCAGCGACAACTAACCCACAACACCCTTGCCACTACATGTACAATCACGCACCGACACCTCGCACCATTAAGGTAACACCAGAGAGACATTATAACCAAATACTCCATTCCATACCACGCCCCACAGACATCACACAGTACAGAAAACACATACACACACACACCTAACCCTGACACGACTCGGTCCGAATGCGGTCCTAGGTGCGAAGCCGCCACCCATTAACAGGTCAGAGATCAGCCTGAGCAGATCGGATCGAGTTAACTTAGCACGATACCGATGTGGACATCACCCCAACTTACTAACATATAAACACAGACTAGACAACTCCATAGACGACACCTGCCACCTGTGCCACGACACACCACAAACAATTGAACACATTATGACAGACTGTACCGCTCTAGCACAACAACGAACACAACACAACATCACTAGTGCGCTGAACCTCTGGTCCACTCCGAAGAGGGCGATCGGTTACCTGCGTGCCGCCGGCTTGCTCGATCAGGGTGGGCTGATTGGCTAAACAACAACATGGGAACATAATCAATATGTGGGTGAAGTTTCATGTTTGTAACTGCTTTCATTTTGGAGTTATGGCTGGAACACACACACACACACACACACACACACACACACACACCACACACACACACACACACGTCCTTTTATTATTATTATTATAGATTGCACCTACAACTTAAGAAACTAAAATTAATACATAATTTCAGTAGTGTTTATAATTTCCTACCTATTCTACAGTATTCAACTAACTTTATTGGCCTATTTTATGATATTAAATCTCTTGCTTATATAGATTCTAGTATTATTCGAAAACTAATTTGTCTTTAAAGACATGATTGGTCAAAACTAGAGATGGGTATCACGTGACAAACCAACCTATGCCTGATTGGCCAATCTATTTTACACGTATAAACAAAACTAAACCTGTTGTTCTTGCTTCGTGGTTCAGTCACGTAAGCTTGTCCAAATTCAGAATTTGTTATTATTATTGCTATTATTATTTTTTGTTGTCTTTATTATTATTACGTGCCGCTTTCACTATTTTTATGTAATAAATAAGCTAAATGCCATTAATTTTGCCTATAAAGCCTCCATGCTTCCAAGGATATATTCAGATGAAAGAACTGTGAATATATTAATGTCATAACAAATATCTAAAAACTATAAAACTCACCTTTTTTTTTATTTAATAATGTTTTGAAGTTTGAAGTTTAAAAAATTGGCTGCAGTATTAACACAAAAATACCCTTTTTAAATCATTAAAATTTAATTAATTTTCGTACCCTATTTAGTGTTGCTGTTATTTCGAAACCAAAATTTAGATGTTCAGACTGTCCATTAGATAGGGTATTTCAAAAGTCGCGCACCACAGATTCAGGTCATCCACACCTATAAATATGGTGCGCGATTTCTGAGACACTGTATATGATAGAATTAGCTTCCCGACCAGTCAAAAAATGACGGTTTGGAATTTTGTAAGGCCCCTCCCCCAGGGGTCTCGCCCTTCATATACTATATATGGGACTATGCCCCCATACTACTAGTAAGCGTTACCAAAAGATGGACACGGGGTTTTATTATTATCAATCCTTAGTGTATTCTCAAATCTGAATTCCATTTATATAATTGTTTTTAAAATATTTAGAAATTGGATAGTGGACCTATATGTTGACTCACTTGACTGCAGACGAGATATGTACCGTTGCTAGTATTTTTTAAACATATCGCGGTCTTTAAACAAAAGGAGAGGAAGGGAGAACGGTTGTAGACAAACGGACAACTCGAGGAGAGTAGAGGGTACGGTTAATTAATTAATATTTGGGTCTGTTTAATCCTATTCGTAAGAGTAAAAGTCGTGTGACGGAGGGGACCTACAACTTTACGTGGAATCCGAACCACGGATTGCTACATTATCTGAAAGCAGATCACCCATCAACTACAGGTCTAGCTGGTGCAAAGGCAAGCATCTGATTCCGAGGTGGGGAAAAGGGATTTGTGATACTGGAAAAGTTTATAATATGAAATAAAAAGAAGGCACGTGGAGTTATTTATAACCAAGCCTGCCCCTTTAATTTCAGCTACAATGCAAAGTAGGCCTATAACAATTTTGAAATAACATCTCGAACAAGTTCACTTGCTATTGAAAATAATGAAAATGATCGCACATTACACCTTACAGCGAAGAGACCAAGCACCTCTTCTACCATAAAGTTCCGTGATAATAAAATATTGGTTGTTTATGTATTAAGTTTATTAACTCACTTTGTGAACATTTTACCCCTTCCATCTAGCTTAACGACAGAACTAGAGAACTGACAGAGAGGTTTTTCAAGAAATAAAATTTTAGTAAATTAACTCTATAAACACAATAATAATAATTAAGGAATGGGGGTGTCTCTTCAGATGACTCCTGATTGGGTGGCCAGACGTCCGGCTTTAGGCGGACAGTCCGCCTTTTGAGCACTCTGTCCTTAGGGTGGCCATTTCCAAATTTCCAAAAAGGAGGACACTGCGTATATGGCCGTACGTTAACATATATATATAATATATATATGTTAACGTACGTTAACATATGTATATATATAATATATATATGTTAACGTACGGCCACATACGCAGTGTCCTCCCTTTTAAATGGCCACCCTACTCCTGAGTCCTGACATATAAACAATATATATGTAAACGGTTCCAATCCATTTTAAGAACCATATATTTAATTATACTAAAAGTGTATTAAAACATATTAACATAGGCGGATTTACGTATAGGCAGAGTAGGTACCTGTCTAGGTCGGCAAATTTTGAGGGACGCCAAATTTTGTCGTATTTCAACCTAAATAGGGCAAAGAAAACAAAAATTGAAAATAAATAACTTATAAGCACAAACAAATTAAATGAACTCACAAATAAGTTTTAAAATAAAAAACCAGCGGCCTCGTATAGCAAACTAGCGATATCAAATGGTACAACTATAAGCCACTGTGGTGAAAATTTCTCTGCTTAGGGGCAGCAAAATGTAAGTACGCATCTGCCTATTAATAATTAATTATTAATTACATTTGAATAAAAATCGATGTATGTCCCTTAAACTACTCTCGAGAACTCTCAAGGATGTATAAAAACCATAAAATATATAATACAAAATAGAAACAAAGACTGTCATTGTAAAAATTTAAAAAACAATCGTTTGATCTATGCAGTACAAAATAACAGTTAATATCACTTCAGCAGAAAACTGAAGTGATCACTAGAGTTCTTAATCCTAGCTTCTTAATTCTCATTGATAATTAATAATAAGAATAATATTTATACGCGAGTAAAAAGATTCAAACAACATTATCACAACTGTGTCCTGACAGTCTAACATTGCGTCCGTAAACCATCCGTATTTGTTCTGTTCCAAATTGACCGTAAATGAAGATCATGTTCGAAGGGAACTTGAGAGATCGTAAAGAATGAAGACACGATATGGTCATCGCTGGTCCTGCACACATCACGATCTGTTCCAAAGAAAAAGTTGGAAATTAGAAGATTATATATATATACTCGCGTGTGATACACTTCTCGTGAGAGAATCGCGAAAAAAATCATGAAAGAAAATCAGTGTTGGTGAAATTTAAAAATATTTAGTGACGCGCCAATTTATTGGTTTTAATGACTACTTCAGACAACTTTTATTTTAGGGGCAACATAAAAACGTGTTTAAATATTATTTTAATAAAACTTATCGCCATTAAAATATGTTCCCAACTCAGTTTCTGTGATGAAAATGACAATAAGAATTGTCTTTATGAGAGATTCTTTATTATTTTGTAATATTGATAATAAGCCTAAATACGCTTGCTTTCCTCAGCCGAAGCATTAACGTATAAATAGGGAGTAAATCTAGAGTGAAGCCAAAATATCTAAACATTTACTGCTGGATCAACATCAAATATTACTCGATAGCGTTATAATGCCGAGATTATGAACAATCTGATGCTGATTATTGCTGAAAATGAAGTATAAAAATATTATACACGCGCAAATAAGTAACAGAATGTAAAACACAAACAATATATTAACGTCACAAGTAAAAAATATAATGTGATTGAATGTATAAATAATAAAAATAAAAGTAAAATTAAGTTTATGCATTCGTTGTTTCATTTAACTTAACTTAATTTCATTATTACGAAATATTTAATGATAAATTCAATTTTAGAGTTCCACTTTAGTTTTACTTCTTTCATTTTAATTAGCGCCCTGGTAACGGTTTACTATCCAGACAGTGTTCAGAGTCCATAGTGCCCTAAGTAATTAGTAATTACTAATCTAACCTAGCCTAGTCTCTGAACACTGTCTGAATAGTAAAGTTTTGCCAAGCGCCCTTTAACTGTTCCAATACGACCAGCGGTTTAAAATAATTATTTATTTTTAATAATGACAGAGACCTCAGCCAACCATACATACCTAGCACTCGTTTCTAACTTCAACAATATTTTTACCTATTACGCCGAGCTGCTTCTATCATACAATTTTCCATTACTTTTGCAATTAACTTTCAAAAGGTGTTTGTAATTAATTCCCCGAATTTGCTTTGTATTTTGGACTTAATTTATGATCTCTAATAATCTGTGTTTGCATCTAAGACATATTTTTAAATGTTGCACTTTAAATTTTTTCACAAATAATGTCTTGCAAAAATATTTTTTATAAACATTCTTTCCAAAGTTTGTTTGAAATTATACATGAATATACAGTATTTTTTAACAAACTTTTATACTTTGTATTTTGCCGTTTAAAATATTTCGACTTTCGTATATAATTAATTTTTCATTCCAAAACGGTTTTGAATTACGAATTGTCCGTACAAACATCATTCAAAATCTATTTTGTTTGTACAAGGTGGCCAGAAAGTTCCTTTGTATGAAAAACAAGGGCAACATACAGATATGCTGTAATTTCACTGCAAAGCGATTTTGTGACCACTCTGTACAAGTGTTAATTTTTATCAAGACTTTCTATTTAAAGACCATTTCCAAACCCTGCTTCAGATTCCACCACTAAATTTTCGAAACCAATTTTGTATAAAAGGTATTATCAACTCACTTTATGTTTCACTCCGTCCGGTTTTGTGATGTATTTGGCCAGCATTTCAAAATTCACAAACCCTACTTCGTTCTCCCAATCGTCAGGAGCTTCCCCCACAGTTAAAATGAGGCGAAATCGAGGGTCTTTGCCTGCACATATGATAAAAATTTTACATACCATATATAAAACATTGTTTCGTATTACGATGCACCTATTTTTAAATAAATCCTAAATCTGTCCCAAAACTTCCCTGTTGTAAAGAGAGATATTTAAAAGGTGATTTTCAGGCTAATTTAATCATGAAAAAATCGTATTAACTGCTGAAATTACAGATATATTTATCTCCTTTTTTATCACTGCCCAATAACTTGCTTGAAATTTCCTCCAACTCTTCCTTATATATTATTTCCTCAACGTCTTTGGCATAATAGATCAGAGTTATCTTCATCTTCTCCTTCGGATTTAGGACCATCGATCGGACCATCTGTAGTCCTGGAGTCACTCCTGAACCTGACGCAATCACAGTCAGTTCCTCTATTTGGCCCGGCTCGTATTCGAATCCTCCACAGGGACCTCTGAAGTCAGTGCTCTTTCCTGAGGTATGTTTATGTATTAGACAGTGAAAAAGCCCGACGAATTTTTTAAATTCTTATATTATCCATTTATGGTAACCGTACCAATTTTGAAAGCTTTGAAAAAATTGGAGACAATTCCGTGAGTCTCGAATTTCAACACCAATTCGAAAGACCCAAAATGATTCGGTGGCGAAACAGGAGAGAAAAAGCGTTCGTGAAGTTTACTCCCTGACAGGATTCGAACCTGAAATTTAAATGTTATATAACTTATAAGCCTACTGTTCCGAAGCAAAAGAAGTAAAATATAAACCATTATATTCATTACCTGTAATAATGTTCCAAACTCTCTTTTTCTTTACCAATATATATTCACTTATACAGAACCCTACCAGAATAAGTAAGCACATGTATCATAGCACACACTTTGGATGTGGTGAGAATAGCAAAATCAGACAACTAATTTTGAATAGTTTCTTCACGGGCTTCATTGAAAGGGTCGAACGGGTCTTGGCATAGCGTTTTTCTCATAACATGGTCAAAACCTTGCAAAAGTTCAGTTAAATGTTCGTTAAAAGTTATTACAGACGTACGATGTAGCCTTCATTTTAACATATTTCGATCAAGGTGTTCTGAAACGTGTTTAGTAGGGCTCAGGATTCTTGTCAGGACTCCCACGTGCCCAAAGAACTTGATAACGTTTTTTTTTCTACCAGGGAATGGCGATTTCGAAGGGATGATATATGGTACAATCTTCTTCCACCATATGCCTGTTTAACTACAAAATATTCAACTGCAAAAAAATGGGAGCATGTAATTGTAAAGAACAAACTTGCTTAATAAAATTATGACTTTCCTATTGTAGAGAGATTGAACTTTAGCTGGCGAGCAAAGCTTCCGTGTTCTCTTGGTAATAACTGATTTATTGATTCTCGTTTGTTTGTTTCACAAGAACTTACGATGATGATGTGTATTATTCCACTTGAAACTTCAAGAGTTTGAACTATCTGCCTTTTATTTTTACCAAAGTCCAATTTTCCAGTTATGCGACTACCGAGGTGTTCATAATCTATAAATATGTTTCGCTACACAATGCATCATTGATATCTTAAGCATAGGTCTCGCACTTAAATTTCCTTCGTAGGCAGCGACCTTTTCGCGATGAGGAAGATTGTATGCTGTAATTGTAATGCGCCGTGCTGGCTAGGACTACTCCTACCAAAAGATGCGAAAGATTTCGAAGCACGTTTGATCCTGGATTTGTTTCCATAATCTGGTGATGGGAGATACACATATATTTTCTAAAACAGGATTCTCGTCCCTTCCTCGAAGACTGTCTTGTTTCCTTGAAAGTGTGTTTCATTTGCTGTTTGATTACCATAGTCTTGGCGAACTTCATCGTCGCCATCTTGCCGAGTATCGTATTCGCTACCCTGACAGTGGCGTTTATGAGGTTACTGAGGAGATTGGACTTTTCCCTCTCTTACAATTCTTTTTAACGCTGAATTTTGTTTAGTTTATTTCACTTTCATTTCATTCATTCGTTACTTTCTTTGTATTCATCTTCACTTTCTTTCGTATTATTTGATTTTTAAACTTAATACTTTTTCGCATGCTCTACGTCATTGACCTCAATCTAACGACGGCGAGAGATTAAAGTTATTAACTCAGTCAGTCAATCAGTGATGCACCAGCTCCGAAAATCAGCTGTTGTATGTTATTTGGTGCTTATTATACTCTGGTAATGTTCTGCAAATTAACAAAACAAGACATTTCATATTATCCATGAGGGGGTTAACCATAGTTCAATATAATTACCAAATCACTTCATCTCATTCATGAACTGTGATACTAAAATGAATCTATTATAATCTAAAACTTACGCTTACTCTTTACAATTACCATACTCTACACAACATTTTATCTCGCACAAAGTAACAAAAAGTTATATTGGTGTTGTTTCCTATAATCTGTATGTTGTTACAACCGTAAGGAACGCAACATGTAACAAATGGTGGCCCTAATCCGAAATTAGCAGCCGATCCAAACGTGCCTCCATCCACCTCAACTTTACTTAACACTTAAATGAAACCGAGTGTCTCATGAATGAGATTTGTAATTTGTAAAGCTCACGTGCGAAGGCGTTGCGAGTCAGTTTTAGTAGGAATGTTTATGAATGAAATGAGACGTTATGAGAATACTTGGTAATTATATGAGACTGGAGTAACCTGGATCTTAAATTTACTACTAAAACCACACACACACACACACACACACATACACACACATTATTTATCATCTACAGTAAATAGTAGCAAAAAAAGTTATGTGTGTGTGTGTGTGTGGTTTCAATTAAAAGGTCTCATTTTTCCAGTCGCATTAACCATATCACATTAACTCTCACTAGTACAAAGGAACATTAAACAGCATAACCAACCAACTAACTTCATGTATACGCAGATTTACACCGTACACCTTTCATATCACATTATACGAAAGAAGCCTACCTGAATGTACTGCCCAGGGAGACATCCAGAATGATCTGTCGGTTTGGGCAAAGCAAACACGAAAGACGTCATCGTACTGTTGATATCTTTCCGCGAAATAAGCTCAGCCAACTCCACTCGCTTGGACTCAAACCCTCACTGTGTTCAACGCCATCTGTCGTCTTATAAGCCTATTAAACATTCAGAAATAATTAAAAAAATTAACTATTGTATTTTTCTAAAATATTTTAGGGTAGAGTTGATGCAGTTAAAGATGCATATTTTAATAAAGCATATCTCAGTTTTGGATCTTTTATTGTTGCCGGATGAACACCAATGAACTTCGCTGTCACTGAAAACGAATGTTAAAATTTCTTTGGTAATATACGAACTGCAGTATTTATTTAGCATTTCTCAACACTACTCACAAAGGTACTTTTTCAAGTGTTTATCTGCAAATTTGATAATGTATGCAACAATGAAGATTGCGTTACTGCAACAATTGAACGCTAATTCTGATTATTATCTGTCCGAATAAGGAATCAGTGCGGAATACAGTGCCACCCTTGGCATCGCTTTTCGATTTTAGTTATGCAATGCCAGTTTTTAGTTCTAATTAATTATGATAATCTAGTCGAAATATTTCCTCAGAATATTCGACATAAATACTGCAAAGACTACCAGTCTTTAATTGCTGTTCAAAGATGAAGTACAATTAAACTTTTTCTCCTGCCCCCTCCCCTTCATCGAGGAGGCTCGACTGGAACAGTGCCCTGCCCTACGGAGCAGTCCAGGACGAATTCACCTGATACAAACATAATCAATGTAGGTCCTTTAGTTACGAAATTATACGCCGTGTAAACTTATTTTCTGACCGCCCCTCATAATTTAACATCGGTATCTTCTAACAACGAGAACCCACAAACTGTTTGTACTCTGTTTGTGGATTCCACATTTATAACTTAGAAATATGGAACTAATAAGGGCTTATAAATTATAAGGCTTTTTCATATATAAAGTGAAGCAGCTCGTTTTCAACCATAATATAGTTTTCATGAGCTTTATCCGATTAAGTGTTTTGCGCACCAAGAACTTACTGTAACAGTACCCTACGTGTACGTTATCATGATAAATATCTTATGGTAGGGTACCTATTGCAATATCCATTAATGCGTGACTTTATAGGTTTGAAATTTACCTTGATGTGCTTCGGAGGAGCCGTACTGAAAGGATTTTCAAAATCGGTGTCTTGATAAGGATGATTGACGGGTATCGAACTCTCTTCTCTCTCTACATCTTCAGCAATGCTTCTGAGAAGTTCCTTCTTCTCTTCCAAAGTCATTTTGTTCACTTCGTGGTGAACCCTTTGTTCATTCGAGATTTTATCCCTACAAAATTCCACCAAAGCTTTCGTTATTTAAAATTTCAGTAGAATTTCGTGGGTATCTTTGCGTTACCTAAGAATGTCTGAGTCGGCGATGGATAATTATTTTAATTAAAGAGTAACATTGCCAAAGTGACAAATTTGTGATCTGATTCCATATATCAATTAGTCATTTATTAACTAATAAACACTGGTTAATAACTCGTAATTAAAAATTTAAGTTAATTTTGACTCCCTAGGTTTGGCTGTGATTAGATTTTAACCAGAAAAAGAAGAAACAGAGAAAGTGCATTGGTGAGTTACCTAAAGGGGAAAGTACTCAAATAATTAGCGGTATTAACTAATCACTTCATTCTTGCAAAGGAAGAGGAAAAATAAGTTATGGAAATCCTCAGAAATTGGAATATTATTACAGTGCTTCACGAGCAAAAAAATGGAACCTCTTCCGACCTACCACTTCGTTTGTCGACACTACCATGTCTTAATAATATTATTATTATTAATTAATATTATTATTATTATTATTATTATTATTATTATCCATCCAGATTCTATCGCATTTGGTCTTTTTCTTTTTTTTTCCTCGCTCCCTAAATACCAAATCAGTTTGAAAGCTTCGAAATCTAAACCGTTTTTCTCTTGCTGATAATAAGTACATTACTTACAAACAAAATGGCTCACAAGATCTAGTTGACAGATTGAAGCAATTTTGATTTTTTAACAGGTTTTTTAATTCAGTTATTAATAATTAATAAAACTAAAATAGGCAAGTCAAAAGGAAAGAGAATCCTCAATTCAACTAAAACTTCAATTCAATGACATCCAGTTTGAGAAGCAAGGAGTGAACCTCTTCCCTCTCATCCCATAATTAAAAGTCCTCACCGCAACATTGTAGATGGAGAAACTTGCAATTTTTTTTTTTTTTTGGTAGCGAAGAAACTCAAGAAATTCCGAAAATTGCACTAAGGAAATGTAATTGACATTGGAGGAAGCTATACGCGAACAGGATAAGAAAATCCAAACACTACAATAATGAAGGTGTAGGCGTGTCGATAAGGAGAGCAACTAGCAAAATTAACATAATGTGTGTATATGATCCTCCTAATGGAACCAGTTTACATTTTGCAGCAGAAAATAGAATACAAAGGCAGAACAAGTCACCTCTTTAATAATTTAGAAATTTTGCACCTTCCCTGTAATAATCCTTGCTCAAATGATTCTCACTGTAAACTCATAGATAGGTATTATAGTAAGATAATATCCCTGTTAAGAGAAGCAGGAAGCCCCCTGAATAAATCTTACAACTATCATACTAAGATTATGGAATGATTTTATTGCCCCCCTGAAGAGGGAATCGAAAGACGCCTATGATTTGTGGTGCTTTCATGGTAGACCCAGATTAGGACCAGTATGCATGAATATGTGTAGAAGTCGGGGTCAGTATAAAGCGGCCATAAGGCGATGTAAACAGGAAGAAGAGTCTATTCGAGCATCAAAAGCCTGTGAAGCTCGCATAAATAACGATAATAACACATTTTGGAAAATGTTAAGAATCAAACGGGTGTCAAAAATGTCCTCCCTCCGACAATCGATAGGGTGTCGGGGGAGAATGAAATTGCAAAGCTGTGGAAAAACTACTACTCTAACATTCTTAACAGTGTGAGTAGGGATAATCTTAAGATAGATGGCAACGAAACGATTGTGGGAGGGACAAGGGAAAATACTTTGATATCATTTTCTGAAGTAAAGAGGTTAATTAAAGAGTTAAAGACTGGTTCTGCGTCAGGGGTAGATGACTTATCGAATGAGCACTTAAAATATGCAAATGACGTAGTATGTCTGCATATATCATTGCTCCTATCAGCCATGCTTGCTCATAGCTATATCCCTGCAAAGTTCATGAGGGTATATATCTTGCCCCTGGTCAAAAATAAGTACGGAGACATTCTCTCCAGCAATAATTACAGGCCTATTGCTGTCGCTTCCTGCTTCTCGAAACTACTAGAAAAACTCTTGTTACTCCGATTAAATGATTTCCTATGGACATCTAATCAGTTTTGCTTTAAAAGGTCCCACTCAACTGACCTGTGTATCTATGTACTTAAAGAAACAATATCTAAATACATTGACAGTAATTCAACTATTTATAGCTGTTTCCTTGATATAAGTAAGGCATATCATAGAGTGAACCACAATATTTTATTTGCCAAACTAGAAGACAGGAAGGTTCCCATGTACATATTAAATTTATTAAAATTTTGGTATTCCCACCAATATTTCACTGTTAGGTGGGGCAATGTACTATCCAAGTGTTTTGGCTCCTCTTGTGGGGTGAGACAAGGCTCCTTGCTCTCCCGTATGCCGTTTAATGTGTATATTGATGGATTAATTGCTTCACTTAACCCTCTGGGTCGAATACGTACCGTTTCAAATACACGCATTTAGACTTAACCCTACAAAAACGTTCGGCGTTAAAGGGTTAATGCGGCAACAGTGGGATGTTGTATAGATAAAACAAGGATAAATAAATGTATTCGCAGAAACATGATATTCTTTTTAATGTTAAAAAAACTAAGGTTATGCAATTTCATCCTAAAAGCTGTAATCAGCCAGCTGATATAAGGTTTAAAATGAATGGTGAAGTAATTGAGGAAGTAAAAGAGTTTAAGTATTTGGGTCAAACTGTTACCAGCTCCTTGAGTGATGACTCGGATATAAGAAAACAATCTCGAAGCCTGTGTGCTAAAGCGAATATGACCATAGGGAACTTTCGATTCTGTACAAGTGAAGTTAAAGACACACTCTTTCGTACTTTCTGCAGTAATATATACGGACAGCAACTGTGGGTGAAATATAAAAAAGGTTCTGGCAGAACCCTAAATTTGCTGTACAGCAGGTCTTTTAGACTCTTACATAAATTACCCCCCCGAGATGCTCAGCTTCACAAATGTTTGCTACCCGCAATGTTCCGACCTTCCCGGAGGTAACAAGACGCGCTCATCACAGTCTAATGCAAAGAATTAAAAAATCAACCAACTCGATCATCCAAATTATCCATGATTCCTGCCATTTATCCTCTAAGCTATGGACTTCTTGGTACGAAAACGTCTGTCTGTAGCTCCACTTAACTTCGACATTACAGTATTATTTCTAATCAATTGTATATATTTCTATTCTTAGTATATGAACTGTCATTGTATTAATAATATTTGTCATATGGCCTATAGTCTGCCAATAAACCTTTTTCATTTTCATTTTCATTTTCATTTGCTGACAATCTTAATTCAATATACAATAATAGCTTTAAAAGATACACAAACAGCTTTGCAGAAGATATGAAAATAGATCTCTTCAGAATTGAGAATTTATACAAAATAAATTAATTAACACAATATTAGCAAATGGACCTTACTATATTTTATAAAATTCCAACCTTATTCATTTGAACCAAAAGGTTACCGCTTACTACCTCCCTTGTTTGGCATATGGTTTTATTCATACAAAGTTTACTGGTAGTTCTTTAGATACAGTACCTAAAATTTTAGGCCCTTACGACAAATTCCTGCGTATTCTCTGCCCTTATCTTTGCAACAGTAAAGCATTTGAAAAGTTATTTTTATACCCACTACAGAAGGCACATCGTACAAAGTATAGCACTTAGGCCGGCCGCACAAGACGATCCTGTGTGCGGCCAACCTTACTGTGGTTAAACACACCGAAGAAAGATAAGTGTTTATGAAAGCAAAGGTCATTTAGTTTAAATTGTGTGAACAATCCTCTATATATGATTAAGTATTTTTGTCTTTTTTTTTAGTTTCCAGAATAAAATCTTACCACATGTCTAATGCCTGTAATCCAATCAAGGACCCCTTACCCAAGAGGTTCCTCACTACTTCATTTGTAGGTGCCATCAAACATCCTGCTTTAGAGTCCCGAAGTAGCCTCTCGAGACCTAACTCAGTCTGAAATGGATAAAAACCACTAATTGCTTATTGACAAACAAATTATGGGTATGGCATTTACGCTACTCAAAATTAGCGTGGTTATATATATATTTCCTTTCATTTTATTTACCTTGTATCCATCTCCTCCACACGCTTTGAGCATCTGGTCCGATACCCGAAATACATTCTCAGATGCGTTGTGTTTTGCTTGCATAAGCCACAGGACGTAACTTGATCTACAACGAGTAAAAAAATTTAAAAAAAAGCACATATGCTTTGTGATTATATTTTCATGCTTACTTGAAACTTGAAACCACTAGAATGTTTCTAAATTTAGCTACTTTTTCATTTAATATATTTAAGGATATTTATACCCTCGAAGTCTGTTTGGTTTCTATTTGAAATGGTGTGCGAGTAAACTTTAGGACTAAAAAACCAAAATTTGTAACAGCAGAACTAGTTGTTGGTAAGATGTAGCGATTGTCCATAATTTCGGATAGCTACAAAAACTTTGTCCAATTACTGCATTACCTGGGAGTAAAATCTGGATTACTGTGAAGTGTCCAGTCATTATTGTTTGTAATTTTATCTAGTTGTGAAGCCAGCATCAAGGTAAATGCTCTGCAGTTGTTTGTCTCACTTATACAACCCCCAACGTAGTCCTTGAAATGAGATAAATAAAAATTTTTAGCTTTAGTGAGATTACTGTACAGCATTGTACAACAAAGTATATCATGAAACTGGATTTGACGTAGATTGGTTGTGCTTAATTTTACATTCAACATGCATGAAGCTTCATTTTTTTCACTGCACTTAGATCTTCGGTCTGTCTTGCTCACAATTCCTAGTTACAACACTGCCTTAAAACGCTATACGTCAACCTCCTCGTACAAAACTATGTTAGAACATTATTTCACACAAGATATTCTGTTAAGTTTTAAGAGGCAGTAAATATGAACTGTATGCGTTTGTTATCGTGATGGTCAAAGATTCATTAGAGTATGTATTTTTCGAATAAAGTATTTCTGGATTTTTAAAAAATTGTTAAGTTTGTTAAAGATGCATTGAACAGTGGATACCAACTTTCTACCTTTCGGATTTCTGAATAATTTGCAAAAATGTTTTTTCAACCACACAATTATCTTTTCATTCTATACCAGAGTAAAACGTAGAGTATAAACAAGTTCATTGTGGTCGCCACAGTATGACATTTGTGGCGCTGTTTAAGCACGCCACTCTCTGTTTGCCTTTTGACTTAATAATAAAGGAGTCCGAATTGTGATCTCCAGCTCAGTAAAAAGGAGTCACTAAGAGGAATGATTACGTATAAACAAGATAATTGTGAAAAGAAACTCCTTTTAGATATTGCATTTATTAGTGTTGTAATTCTATACCTGTATTACTGGGTAATCACAGACTCTCATTCCGAGGTCCCCATGAGTTTTCTGCGTCGTATGTTGTTTAGCCAAATCGATACACCCCATCGCGATACCGTTCCATACGGAGGTTGTGCACAAGAGGAAGTAAACTGCTCCTGCTTCGTCGTTGTTCTGTTGAAAATAATAATAATAATAATAATAATAATAATATAATAATAATCTATACTATAATAAGAGAGCTGTCCGTCTGTCCGTCACACTTTCAGAAATTGTGAGAAAAAATTGTGAGAAAAAAATTCAGAAATTGTATTACGGGCGGCAATGTGAAGCTCAAGATTTTCATGACTGTGTTCTTTTCTGTAGTTTAGCAATAGGGGAAGGGTGGGGGTGGGGGTAATGGGGGATGGGTGGGGTAATGGGGGAGGGGGTTAGCCCCCAAGTTGCATGAATGGGGTGAGGAGGTTTTGGGAGATACCAGATTCAGAAATGTTGACACAATGTGAAGCTCAAAATTTTCACGGCTGCGTTCTTTTTTTGTAGTTTAGCCTGTCTAACCGTCAGCGAAGCGACGGGAACTGTACTAGTCTATACTATAATAAGAGAGCTGTCCGTCCGTCTGTCTGTCTGTCTGTCCGTCCGTCACACTTTCAGAAATTGAGAAAAAATTGTGAGAAAAAAATTCAGAAATTGTAAAAAAAATTCAGAAATTGTATTACGGGCGGCTATGTGAAGCTCAAGATTTTCATGACTGTGTTCTTTTCTGTAGTTTAGCAATGGGGGAAGGGTGGGGGTGGGGGTAATGGGGGATGGGTGGGGATAATGGGGAGGGGTGGGAGTAATGGGGAGGGGGTTAGCCCCAAAGTTGTATGAATGGGGGTGAGGAGGTTTTGGGAGATACCAGATTCAGAAATGTTGACACAATGTGAAGCTCAAAATTTTCACGGCTGGGTTCTTTTTTTGTAGTTTAGCCTGTCTAACCGTCAGCGAAGCGGCGGGAACTGTACTAGTTAAGTATAAAAAGGTATACGCTGACAATAGAAGAGAAATTTACCTTTGAAATAACAGTAACATAAGGTAACAAAGTAACATTTCGAAGTTGCTAATAGTAATTGTTATTCTTTGATCCTTCTTAAGGTTCACGTCATAGATAGGGTACCTTGAAAAGTTACAGGCGTAAACACGCTAGAGTGAATAAATCATTTATTTCGTCGTAAGAATACGGAGTTGTTCCAGGATTGGTCAACTCTGGAACAACATTCTTCAATCCATCTCTCCCCCTGTATATGACCTCAAAGGAACAAAGAAGGAACGTAACATTAAAGATAAGGTAACTAATTAATATTAGCATAACAATATTTACATAATGATCTTAACAGAGGGCCTCAGTATTTCTTTTAATTGAATTAATCATTTCCCCTATAGTGCATGCAATTATTGCAATGAGATCAATTTGGCGATAGAAACAGGTGGTACGTAGCTGTAACACACTAAATTCTATCGCGAAATCCGATTTAATAGTACGTAGTAGTTAGCCCAAAGTAGAGCCACAATGTCCGGCTTTCCCTCATCTCAGGTACAAGTTTAAATTTTATTTTAGATCAACCCGTAATATCTAATTTAACCTAAATGCTATATAGACATTAAAGTTTAAGATCAGTGAATTTGAGTTTTTCCTCCCATCCTACCTATCTCAAGTAAGACCCTGTAACGTTTAGGGTTTCGGCCTACAATGAATTGATTGCCTAGTCTGAAATTAACTCAAACAGTAAGCTACGAGTATATATATATATATATATATATATATATATATATATATATATATATGATGTAATAACGTACTGTCGCGACGAAGTAGGAAGAAGGAAACTATTCTTCAAGAAGACGTAAATTTTTATTTCTTAACACCAATACAGTTTCGGGTCCTCGCGAGGAACCGAAACTGTATTGGTTTTAAGAAATAAAAATTTACGTCTTCCTGAAGAGTGGTTTCCTTCTTCATATATATATATATATATATATATATATATATATATATATCATATATATATATCATACACACACACAGTGGTGGGCACCGTTAACCAAAAAGTTAACTTCGATAACGATAATCCGTTAACCCCAATTTTTAACTCCGATTACGATAATCCGATAATTTTACTACAAAGTTAACGGAAGTTAACGATAATCCGTTAACGATAACTATTTCTTTACTAACATTTAAAAAAATCAAGGAAAAAAGCTTTAAAACCCATAGAAAATGTTTATTTATGCAAAATCCAACAATAAATAGGTATGAGAATAAAAACCCACTCTAATAGACAGAGTTTATTTCCACGACAGTTTCGACGCCCACTGGCATCCTCCTCGGGTGGATACAGAAACACAAATGAAACAAAACAAGAGGGAAAAAACAGTTCAGGGATCGACCGTTAAGAAATTCGCACCTAGGTTGGATTCCATTCTCTCGAGACAGGAGGGGCATTTTCATTAAGTACATTCGTTTTTCGGTTTATAATTTCTGTATAATAAACAACAATGTAATAACCAATGCAATAATAAATTTATAATTTCTGTAATTAATAATTATGCAATATTAAATGTAATAAATTTAATTATAAATGTAATAATTATGTAAAAATAATAGAATCTGTATGTTTAGAACAGGAAGATAGTTTTAAAATTTGTGCGAATGTACTTAATGAAAATGCCCCTCCTGTCTCGAGAGAATGGAATCCAACCTAGGTGCGAATTTCTTAACGGTCGATCCCTGAACTGTTTTTTCCCTCTTGTTTTGTTTCATTTGTGTTTCTGTATCCACCCGAGGAGGATGCCAGTGGGCGTCGAAACTGTCGTGGAAATAAACTCTGTCTATTAGAGTGGGTTTTTATTCTCATATTTTGACCTTCACGTAAAAAAGTGAAGTTTTTTGCAATAAATAGGTATTTAACTATTTTTATCAAGTTTTGCAACTTTTTCGCTTAATAACTTTTTTTTTATTTTTAATAAAAAATGTACTGATTACATATTTTGAAACCCTTGTAACCACTAACCATTAACTAAATTTTAATTTACCAGAGAATTATTATGGCGGGAACTGAAAGGTAAAATTAAATTTTAGGCACATTTATTAAAGACTATGACACAATGTGCTGGTTGCCCTTCAGAAAGACCAACTTCTCAAAGTTAGGCCCAACTGCCAGTCTTGACCTCTTGGGCCTCAGGATGTCCTTGCCGAGAGAGAAGAGCCGTTCCACTGCGGCAGAGGACGGAATTGGCAGACTGAAGTTATGGCGTTTTGAATTCATTCGCGGAGCGGTGATCTTCCGTGAATGACTCCTCGCAGTTAACGTGTTAACGGACTTTAACAGACTAAATATCGAGTTATCGGAAGTTAACTGGTCCGATAACGATAAATGAAAATTAACTTCCGTTAATAGTCCGTTAAAAAAAGTTAACTTCGTTAATTAACTGTTATCGGATTAACGCTTTAGTGCCCAACACTGTATATATATATATATATATATATATATATATATATATATATATATATATATTTGTTATTACTGAATGATCGTACAATACACATTTTATTACTTACTCTAAGAATGAAACTTAATTATTACGACGAATACTTACCTTCCGACCGTCTCCTAATTTTCCAATCATCCTTGACTTGTGCAGAACTTCTTCAACTACTAAAGGTCCGGACTGGTTCCCGTGCAACCCTAAAGCACTCCAGTTATCCGTAGAAGCACGAACTTCATCCTGAACCATTGAGTTAAACTTAATTACTTTAATTATTGCCAAAGTCATAACTACACGAGGAACACCACAAATGTAATACTTTGTACCTGAATTGTGAAGTGGTACAGAGTGAAAGAGTAATGTGAAACATACAATACTTTTGAATATCCAGAGACTGTAGTGAAAAGTTCACTTAATTTCATATTGGACAGAAGTCCTCAAACATGATAACGGTTCATCATAGTACCTAGCAATGATGGGGTCCGCATATGCAAAGAGAAGGTAGTGCTTCTATATTTTTCATGAGAAGGGATTTTGTAGATTTTATGCCAAGGGCGTTTATAAAACTCAGGGCGCTATATTGAGACCTTGAAGAATTCATCCATTTACAGTAATGGCAAAAACACATCTGCATTATGTCACTGCAAGACAACACTGTGCCTTCTCACCTTTCATGCAGTCCACATTTAATACCCTCAAACTTTCACTTCCTCGGGCAAGGGCTTAGCGCAGTGCTCTGAGTTTAAAGTTCTAACCCTTGGCATAGAATGGTTACAAATTCCCCTCACTTGTAAGAAAGGATTGAAGTAAAGGTTTCGCATTTGTCGATAAATATTCAAAACTATCTTGGGTATGCTTTTCCTCAATATCATTGTACCGCTTCTCTCACACACAAAAATAGGAAGTATTGCTCTTGGGTTTCCTTTGTAAATATATATTAATATTTGCTTGAAGAAGTAAACATCTTTGAAATTACTCTCCAACAGCATGCGCTCTATATAGTCGATCATTATTACTACAGATACCGCTACTCAATGGCAAAGCTCTAGTACGGGCAGGGTGGTTTACAGTCTCTACGTTTATAAATAATGATTTACATTTCTAGCTAATATGAAAACTTTTTGTGACAGATATGCTTAGTCGTTTTATCATACTTATAGGAGTGTCTGTAAGCATTTCAGTCACCTTATAAACAAAGAACCCAGTCAGTTCCGAGTGATCCCTCTCAACATCAGGAGTTGGTGTTTGGAAGACGTAGAAATCTGCGAATCCAGCGCTGGTTGTCCATGAATTAAATCTGAAGACTCTGTAATGGTCCTCGTCTATCTTTTGAGACTTAGATGTTAATGGGAACCAAAAATGTCCTCCTGAATCAAGAAGAATTATTTCAAGTTGTTTTGACTACATTTTATCATTTAATCAGTAGTGAATTACCAATGTTCCAGCCGTGAGTAACTTCTCAAAATCCTTACAGGTTAGGCAAATACCGTGAGTTTAGGAGTGAGTTTTGTGTCATGGAAATTCTTCCGTATAAAAAGTATTATCTCAAACCTGTCGCTGGATCCGAATAAGAAGATGTCCCAATTAGTATCTCTGAGTTCATTCGACGTAAAAGGTTTTGAATTTCCTTGTTGTTATGGTAACGGAAGAGAAGAATAGCGGTTCCTTGTAAATGCATTGCTGAAAGAAATACAGAGGGAAAAATATAGACACTAATAGGAAATTATGTCTAAATAAGTGTTAACACCAAAGTTCTGACCTCATTTACTGACACACACAAAGAAAAATGCAACCAGTCTAAATCGTTAATCCAACCATTAAAGTTTAAAACAAATAATCATGTTTAGTGGAGTTAACGCATAGTTGTAAGAAGCATTTACAGTAGTTTAATCCTGCACTGTGGGTTTTGAAAAAAATTAGAATGGAATATGACTGCGGGTCCTACTGCTATTAACCTCATGGAGAAACTTGAGTTCGATGTTTAATCAAGAATTATAGCCTTCCTTTTTTGCTAATTCTCCTTTATTTTCAGGCACCTATTTGACTGCAGAATTAAGAGACCGGTTTGAATTCCCCAAACCATGAAATTTACGTGTCATATGAGCTCTGTCATCTGTATTTCACTTGTCCTCCTTTTTATCTTCTACTATTCTTCTCTGTGCCCTTTCTCCCCTACCCAGTTTTCTCTCTTACACGCTCAATATATTTAGAATCAACGACCCACGAGATCAACTGGAGCGTCGATCCAAAAACGAGAGTGTTTGCATTCGATTCGATAGTATCGAACATTGAACCTCCGTGATGTTTACAGATTTACTTTGACTGAATACCTTGATAACCACTTTGTATGTCAAGTAAATGAAAAAAAAAGCCCTATATTTAACAACACAACATTAACTCAATGAAACCTAACTTAGCCACGTAAAAGTGACCCAAACCGATTGTTATAGAGTGTAAACGGTTTGAATGACCCAACCAAAACTAACTTAACTGAGTGTAAATAATCATGACCAGAATAAATAAATTAATTAATTAATGAAAGGAAGTTGACAATCAGATTCGAACGATCGGGGTTTTTTCCATTAAAAGGAGTGTAGACACTATTATTTTAATTTATTTTTCCACATCTTCACCATTGAAGCAAACCTCACAACAAAGTGCGGTTGGCAATGACCATTATTAAATTCAAAGGAAACTTTATAAATTTATTTTAAACACTTTAATGGACTTTACACGAAGAGATTTGCCCTAATGACTTGACAGAGATGCAGCCGGATACAATATAATGCAATTTCGAAGCTATTACTCGTTTAAAACTTCAACTTTATTTAAGTAGACAACCATTGGGCGATACTGTTTCTGAATTTCTGGAGGTTTTTAAACTTTACATTTAATTTCATAATGTTTAGTCTAAAATTTACACTCTAACCTAAGTTTGTACCGAATAAAGTGATACCCACTGTCTATTCCTAAACTTTACCCATACCTAGGATTTGCAGTAGGGAAAGAAGCTAAAAACGGACTGAATTACAGTGAATTACAGTCTTTTGTCATCAACCATGATGTAGAACAGAGATTCTTAACCTGGTGCTCGCGAGCACCAAAGTGCTCTTTAAGTTGTGTGCAGTGCTCTCCACCATCACTTAAAACATTGCTCGCGAGCACTATAGTGAAGCCCTTGACCCCTCCTGCCTCATAAAAAGCAATTTATTTTATCAAACGTAGCAATGAATGTTTAATGTGCATGAAAAGTTAAGGTGCATGAAAAGGTTAAGAAACCCTGAATTATAGAACATGGAGTTGCTGCGTACAGAAATAAATCCTGCAACCTTCTGTAAATAGAAGTATTATCTTCTGTTTTCTCAATTCACTGAAAAAAGAAGTTCTGAAGACTATATCTTTTACCAAAAGAACTATGTATCATTAAAAGAAGTTATCCTATCATCTGAAAAAGAGCTTTCATCCCCAAAAGAAGGCTAAACTTCCCCTAGAATATATCTTCAAGAAGAAGTTATTTCACCTAAATTAAAAAAGTTTGACTTTGAGTGTGGTACTTACAGTAAATCATGGCCGTTGAAGGACAGCCGTATCTCGCCAGCGTTTCCAAGATCATTACTGCACAAACGTGAGACTGTCCCAAACCCCCGAGCTCTTTCGGGACAATAAGCCCAATAAGGCCTATTTCAGCCATTGCACACAAAGATTCTCGTGGGAACTCGTACGTTTTATCGCTTTTCATCTGTTTGGGGAACAAAGGATAAGATTTTTTTTTTTTTTATAAATCTGTTGGAGAAGGAAATACGCTAATGATTAAATCAATAATAGCATAAAAGTTTTCCCATTGTGAACCGTTTTAATCTTTCATCGTAACAGTGTTCCAGTTATTGTTTATGTTGTCACAACCAAATATTGGTCTGTGAAAATGAAGAGTACTGTAATTTAAGTACCTTATTTATCATTAACTTATAAGAATGTAGCTTATTTAACCCTTACTTGCACACAGGTGTCCCTTTGTAAGACTGGGGGATAAATAACCGAAATTTATGCAACAAAAGGATTAATCATCAATCATCAATCATCAGTCATCTGCAGATGTACAGTTTCGAAAAAATGTTCGCCTGAACACATCAAATTTCTAAAAATCATCACAATTATTAATCAATAATTAATTATCGGGGAGGTTTTATTACTCAACAAAAAGAATAAATTACCCAAAGATAAACAAAATATTAATAAACTGTTTTTAGAAATTTTATATTTCTGGGCAAACCTTTTTCCAAAACTGCATACCTAAGAATGATAACTCCGTCAAGATTTTCGAAAGGTCTTTCAGAACTGGAGTATTTAAAGTTCGAAGATGAGGTAGTGATAAATTAATTTTTTTCACTGGAGACAGTAACAATAGAAGTTTATGGCAATAGTACCAATTTTAAGTATTTCACAGACAATGACTCCTTAGGGAATCTGATATTCTTAAAATAACATTTCAGAAGTTCTATTTCTTTATGAAAACTAAGGCGTGTAGAACGTAAGTGATAAACGCTGTATACTAGAGTCTGTAGTGAATTTATTTCAAATACTAAGGAGCAAAGTTGTAGTAATTCATAACTATTTCTGTGAAAGTTTCTTTTCGGTGTACACCAGCGGAAAATTATCTTTTTTCCGAGTGATTGATATATCCTTTAAAGGCCTACAGGCCTATTGCTGTCGCTTCCTGCTTCTCGAAACTACTAGAAAAACTCTTGTTACTCCAATTAAATGATTACCTATGAATATCTCCTAATCATTTTGGTTTTGAAAGGTCCCACTCAACTGACCTGTGTATCTATGTACTTAAAGAAACAATATCTACATACATTGACAGTAATTCAACTATTTATAGCTGTTTCCGAGATATAAGTAAGGCATATGATAGAGTGAACCACGATATTTTATTTAAAAAACTAGAAGACAGGAAGGTTCCCATGTACATATTAAATTTATTGAAATTTTGGTATTCCCACCAATCCTTTACCGTTAGGTGGGGCAATGTACTATCCGAATGTTTTAGCTCCTCTTGCGGGGTGAGACAAGGCTCCTTGCTCTCCCCTATGCTGTTTAATGTGTATATCGACGGATTAATTGCTTCACTTAATGAGGCAACAGTGGGATGTTGTATAGATAACACAAGGATAAATAACTTAGTTTATGCCGATGATATGGTGTTAATAAGTTCCTTTGTCTGGATCGGCTACTAAAAGCCTGCGAAGTGTATTCGCAGAAACATGATATTCTTTTTAATGTTACAAAAACTAAGGTTATGCAATTTCATCCTGAAAGCTGTAAGCAGCCAGCTGATGTTAGGTTTAAAATGAAAGGTGAAGTCATTGAGGAAGTACAAGAGTTTAATTATTTGGGTCAAACTATTACAAACTCCTTGAGTGATGACTCGGATATACTGTAAGAAAACAATCTCGAAGCCTTTGCGCTAAAGCGAATATGACCATAACGAACTTTCGGTTCTGGACAAGTGCGGCTAAAGACTCTCTTTCGTACTTTTTGAGTTGTGTGAGCTAAAAATGGGAGAGTGCAAGAATGTTGCAATGTAATTGCAAATGTTGATCGGTGTTGCAAAGGGGTTATGCAACAAAGGGGAGGAGTTATGCAATGAATGGGGGAGGTGGTTATGCAAAGGGGGAGGGGTTATGCAACAAATCAATGCTGCAAAAAGGGGGGGATCTTCGGGGGGGAGAAGGGAGGATGACCTCCACCTAAAGGGGTAGCCATAACCTAAGAGAGGAAGAGAAAGGAAAAGGAGGAGGTCTTCGGGGAAGAAGTTGGGATGTCCTCACCCTCCAAAGGGAAACCTAAACTAAGCCTTAACCTAAGAAGGAGAGAGAGAGAGAGAGAGTTCTTCATTCCACCGGAGTCCGACGCATTATGTTGTTTTTTCTGTTTAAGGTGCTTTCAACCCTGCTGGATTATTGACACCATTTTTTTTTTTTTTGTAGAGAAAGGTGGTGAAAGAAGTAGTAGAAGAAAGGTGGTTTATATATAATTCCGACGCATTATTTTGTTTGTTTCCTTCTGTTTAAGGTGCTTTCAACCCTGCTGGATTATTGACACCATTTTTTTTTTTTTTTGTAGAGAAAGGTGGATGAAAGAAGTAGTAGAAGGAAATGGGAAAGAAAATCTAGAAAATCCGACGCATTATGAACGACCAGGGGCCAAGCAGCGTTTATATAGAGGGTCGTGAGTTGCCAGATATCACTTATTTATATATGGAGGGGTTACCAGAGAGCATTTATTTACACGAGTTGCCAAATAGTGTTTTTTAATTGTTCAGGTATACCTTATTAGGGAGAGTTGCCAGATACCACCATTTATTTTAATTTTATTTACATGAGTTGCCAAATAGTGTTTTTTAATTATGTTCAGGTATACCTTATTAGGTTGAGTTGCCATGTTGCGCCATTTATTTTAACTTATTTAGACGAGTTTCCACTTATTTATTTATTTATTAAAGGCAAGAGCGACTTTCTCTTTAAAGTTGTTCAGCAAGAGAACTAATTATTTAAACGATTCCCAATATTAACAATAAAAGAAATACAGTAGACAATTAATCCATGGCTTAGCAAAAGAAATCGTTCATCTTAATATTAATAATAAAAGAAATACACAGGACTCTTTATACTGTACATTATTCCAATAACATATTCTCTAAGAATAATATTTAATTTACCTATAATTCATGAAACGCTTTCATTTATTCTAACACCTTAGAATGTATACTGTGTCTATTTACTTTTGACAGTCCTTTCTATACGCATTCTATATTTTTTATAAACCAAAATCCAGGAAATCAAGAAGAGGATTCCTTTATTTATTTGTTTTCAAGCTAATTTCAAACAAAAATATCAATACACAGTACACACTTTATATATATATATATATATATATATATATATATATATACGTGTGTGTATATATTATATATATATATATATATATACAGGGTGAGTCAAAAGTAGCGCCCGATTTCTGTTTTTTCGGCTGTCAGATTCTTTCTGGGAAGTCATGTTGTTAATAATTGTCTTGCAGATTATTAATTTTCTTAGTTTATTTATTTTTGTTTTTGTTTTGCAGGTTATTGCTGAGAGTTTGGAAAGTTACTGAATTTGCACCAAATTGAACCATGAATTACCTTTCAATGAATCAACGCATTGCGGCCGTGAAACATTACTACAAATGTAATGAACAACCAACGATGGCGGCACGCCGTTTGGCACAGGAATTCGATATTAGCCCACCCCAGGGAAGAAACATACGATTGATTGTCGAGAAATTTGAAGCAACAGTGTCGGTAGCCACTGCAAAGAAGTCCGGTCGTCCGAAAACGGCAATGAATGTAGCTAAGGCTGAAGAAGCCATCAGGAGACTGGAACAAAGTCCGCAAAAGTCAACTCGCCGTTTATCTGCAGAGTTGGAAGTGAGCCAATCAAGTGTTATCCGTATCCTTCACCAGAAAAAATGGAAACCTTACATTCCACGCTTACTGCATGCCCTTCATGATGGAGATGACGACCGCCGTCTTCAATTTTGCGAAGAGTTCTTAGCTAAACTTGACGAAGAGGACACAATGCTAGACAACATCTGGTGGTCAGATGAGGCATGTTTTAAGCTTAACGGCACAATTAACAGACACAATTGTGTCTACTGGGCTGCGGAAAACCCAAGAGTGACAGTTGAGGAGGAGGTAAATTTACCTGGCGTGAGAGTTTGGGCAGCCATATCTCCATTAGGGATAATTGGACCCTTTTTCTTTGAGGGATCTGTCACTGCAGAAATTTACCTGGATATGCTGCAAACCTTCTTTTGGTCCAGGGTACAAGATCAGGACTGTTATTTCCAGCAAGATGGAGCTCCACCTCATTATGGACGTCATGTTCGTCAGTGGCTTGATGAAAACTTTCCCGGAAAGTGGATCGGCCGCCGCGGTCCGATCGAGTGGCCGGCACACTCCCCAGACCTTACACCTCCAGATTTCTTTCTTTGGGGGGGCTCATGAAAGACCTTGTTTATCGTGAAAAGCCTCGTACCATTCAGGAATTGAAGGCTCAAATCACTGCAAAGTTTGAGGAAATTGATATCGAACTCTGCAGGCGTGTGTGCCACTCTGTGCCTGCTCAGCTGCAATTGTGCATCGATCATGAGGGAGGGCACTTTGAAAATTGCAAGTAAAACAGCTTGGTACAGTTCCGTAATAATTTTCCCCCGAATAAATGGTTAGATAAACATGTCATTCATTTATTTCTACCTTCTTGTACACTGTAATACAAATGGCAAACAAACAATCAACTGACAGAAATCGGGCGCTACTTTTGACTCACCCTGTATATATATATAGAGGCGGGGCCACCAGCTTGACCTCCGTGTGAAGAGAGACCAACGCACGAAACAACATAAGGTTCATAAGGTAAGGTGTATATATATATATATAAAAGAAAAACAATAATTATTTTAACTAACTTCACCTAAAGGGTCTATTTATTTTTGTCATTCCTCTGTGTATATATATATATATATATATATATATATATATATATATATATAAAAGAAAAACAATAATTATTTTAACTAACTTCACCTAAAGGGTCTATTTATTTTTGTCATTCCTCTGTGTGTATATATATATATATATATAATATATATATATATATATATATATATAGACACCTTACCTTACGTTATGAACCTTATGTTGTGTCGTGCGTTGGTCTCTCTTCACACGGAGGTCAAGCTGGTGGCCCTGCCTCTAGGTCTGGCTTGGTGGAGGAGCGAGTTGCTTTCTTGCGCACTCCACCGTACATAGCAAGGCACGCCCGGCTCATCTGGTACCGTCCTGAGCCAGGCATCCAGTCTTCTCTTGAAGACTTCAACTTTGACCCCCGTTAGGTTTCTGAGGTCCTTTGGAAGCTGGTTGAAAAGTCTTGGCCCTCTGACAACCAAGCTATTTTCCTTCAGAGTTGAGGAGGTCCCTTGTCGGGCCTTTAATTTGGGAACACTACACATTCTGCCTTTCCTATGACCTTAGATATTGCGAAGGGAGTTAAACAGACCGCATCAATCAATCGACAGAATGCACTGACGACGCAACGTCGCATACATCCGGTTACAACAACCAAATATGAATTATATGACAACCAAACCAATGGTTACTTTGATTACGACACAACTGGAATGAAGTTTGTAACCCAACCACGGTTAGTGAATTAACTTTTGGATTAACCATTTGGACTAGTTGTGCAAATTATTTTTTTTTATGTACGTACGTACTTATATATGTATGTATATATGTATGTGCAGCAGTTACACGAATACATTTTATGCAAAAGAGACAGATTTGTGGCTGAAGATATGCTAGTAATTTTTAACTAAACGTAACTATCGTACGCAATACGATATTTCTGTGACCCTTCTAAACTATTTTCTGTTCTTATATATAAATAATTTTGTCATAAATAAATGTATACAAATAAATTATATTAACAGAGTGATGGTATGCATTGTACAAATTATACCATTGTTGCGAGTTATCATTTAAACTAAATATGCTTCTAAAATCGACATCGTTGAACCCGTGAAAGAACTTGAAAACCTTGATGAGTTGACCGCGCAGCCTCCGAATTTCCAGCGAAAACAATAGGATGCCCATTTATCTACCAACCAACCAGACATTTTCGTCCATTTTCACGAACTAAACACATTTTATTCACACTCCGGCACACTATTTGAGAGAAACATGTCCCCATATTTTTGCATTTTGCCTAGCAAACGATACTCGTTTCTAAATTCTATTAAATATTCACGCAGACCTTTTGCCACAACCTCACTACAAACCTCGTCATGATATATATTAATGTAGTGGTAAAAATACTTAAGATTCTCCATGATGACAAGATTTACATTCTCAGTCGCAGGGTATGAGTACTCGGTATGATGCAACATCACATAATATCGCTTGTTGCAACACTCATCAACAAGACTTACTAACCATATCCGTTGCTTCTCTTCTGCACGTGTTGTTTCTTCTACTTCACGGTATATGTAAGCTTTTATAAAGTTTAGTCCTACAACATAGTTCAATACATTACTTGTACCACGAAATCCTGCAATGCTCTCGCCAGAATAGCCGTAGAGTATTTGGACCTCTTGTTCCTTCGCACGGTTCAATGTAGCCTTAAAAGCATCAAAGGATGGTAGAGTAGGGGTCTTTCAGTGTTCACCACATCTTCACATTTTACCGAATAGCACTTCATAAAACTCGAGTACGCAATATTAAAGGTAGCCATCACTATTTTTCGTCTACGTGAGATTTCTTCAAATACACGTCTGAGATCCACGGCTTGCAGCGCTCAACTGAGCACGCAGGGGTAGAGATCTACAGATCTACAGAAGCTAAGGCTAACAAAGACCCTAAGATCCATTGTAAGGTTAGCCCGAGAGAAAGGAAAGAGTAGGGGGTTAAGAGAAGCGAATAAGGGGTTAAGTAAGTAGCAACACCTATCATTCATGGGTTAACACTCATTCAGAAAAAGAGAAAAAAGACTCACCATCATCATCTGCCGGCCACTGCCGACAAGTCGGAAAAATACTCGAAGAGAATAGGAAAGGGGTGAAAAATGAAAAGAAGTAAAATAAGAATTCCTACAAACCATGCAAACACAGTCTTCACTCACAGTCATACCATGCAAACTACAGACATGCAAGTAAAGAGAGTTACAGACATGCAAGTAAAGAGAAGATAAGAAGGAAAAAAAAGTAGGTAAAGTTAAACAAAACGTGGGTTAGTTTACGCTACGAGCTACATCTACGTTCTTGTTAGTCTAATTTTTTTATTTTTTTATTTTTTATTTTTTATTTTTTTTAAATAATTTTATTGCTGGCATCACACGCTGGCATGTCACAAGCTGGCATTAATCGTCAACAGACTCATCCTCGACCACCTCCCCCAGAGCTCCTGTTGCTAATTTTTTTTAATTTTAAACAACTTTAATATTTTTAAAATGTTTGTCAAGACGGTTTTTAAACACATTAACGCTGGTAGAGTTCACGACGGGCGCGGGAAGATTATTCCATTTATCAATTAAAGTTTTTAGCGATATTAGTAATGAAACGTCTGCCACGCAACTTAAATCCGTTATTACGAGTATTGCTATTATCGAAAGTGAACAGCTTGTCAAAATTTACGTTATCGATGTTATTAACAATTTTGAAAACTTCAATAAGCTCCCCCCTTAATCTCCTAGTTTCGAGTGAATGCAAGTCTAACTCTTTAATCCTATCTTCATAAGGCTTGTTGCGCAATGACGGAATTAGTTTCGTGGCACGACGCTGAACCCTTTCTAATCTATCAATATCTTCACGCAAATACGGGCACCAAAACTGAACGGCATATTCTAAATGAGGCCTGACTAAAGACTTGTAAAGGGGCAATATAATATCCTTTGATTTAAATTCGAAATTACGCGCTATGAAGCCTAACATCCTATTAGCTTTTGCGCAAGACTCCAGACACTGGTTCCTAACTTTTAAATCCTTAGATACGCGTACGCCTAAATCTACTTCCTCGTCAACGTTCGCTAACTCTCTATCATCCATAGTGTACGTGTAATTATTGTTACGAGAACCTATATGCAAAACTTTACATTTGTCTACGTTAAATTGCATCTGCCACTTATCCGTCCACTCCATAATCCTATTTACATCGTCTTGGAGCCTATTTCTATCGTCCTCGTTAACAACCTTACCGCCTATTTTAGTATCGTCCGCGAATTTTGACACGTTACTAGTCGATCCTACATCTATGTCGTTAATGTAAATTACGAATAGCAATGGGCCTAACACTGAACCCTGTGGGACACCACTACCTACATCCAACCACCCACATTCACTACCATTAACAACGACCCTCTGTCTCCTAGCATGAAGCCATTCCTCTAACCAGTTAGCTACCTGACCGCGTATACCGTGCGCTTTAACCTTCGCAATTAATCTTCTATGCGGAACTGTATCGAACGCCTTTTTTAAAATCTAAATAAATAACGTCAGCCGCTCTATGCCTATCGTATTCGCGCACTATTTCGTTATAAAATTGTAACAAATTAGTTAAACAAGATCTATGGCGTCGAAACCCATGCTGACTACTATTAATCAAATCTCTACTTTCTAAGTGATCGATGATACGATCCCTAACTACGAATTCCAAAAGTTTACCGACAATTGACGTTAAGCTAATGGGCCTATAGTTGCTAGCTACCGTGCGGTCGCTTTTTTTTAAAATAGGCGTGACGTTGGCTAATTTGAAGTCTTCAGGAATAATCCCCGTTTCGAGTGACTGATTAAAAATCTTCGTTAAGGGGCCTACGATAACGTCTTTCAAATCTTTCAAGTGTCTGGGATAAAAAGCGTCAGGGCCTGGAGCCTTGCTAACTTTTAGCCTATCGATATAATGCGCAATCTTAGGACAGATAATTCAAATGAATGAATTTATTAATATCTTACCACCTGTTAATTTCTAGGAGAAAGAATAAGCGCGAGATATCCCATTATAAAAGTTACGCTAGGAATTCCTGGGGTACTGGGGCACAATAGGACCCCGAGTAAAGTTTAAGGATTAAACTTACAAAAAACTCATAATAATTTTGATACTACGATTTCAAGGTTTTACGCACTTTTTTTTTCATAGTTAAACATAGGCGTAAGTTTTCTTCAAAACTGATATTAAGTCAGTGTAAAACGTAAGCTTACATAATGTTTAGTTAACTTTAAACTTGCTTTTTGTTATGTATTAAAACCAATTACTTATTTGAGGTTTGATAGTTCTTCCTCTTTCGAGCTCTGTTATCTGAAAGCTCTTCACTCTGTGGTCCTTAAGGTTTTCAGTCCTATTTATTAATGTTGTCTTTAAAGGACAGGACGTAGAAATGAATTCTTACTGTAATAATTTTATTCTCAAATGAAAGGAGTTAAGTTTCTTTAGAGGAGCATTGAGCTGGTGAAGGAGAGAGTAGGTCTTCTGTTACAAATCCCACTTTTATAGTATTCAATTCTTGAGTGAAATCCTATCACTGCTTAATTTTACATACAAGCTGTATGTCAGTTAGGCATTTGAACGAAACGTTTTTGTAACACTGAATTCGATGTGTAACATTAGCGTAACTTCTCCAGATTGATATATGTATAATGCTAATAGCTCTGGCTGATGAATTTATGTTAACACAAGAAATAACAGAAAACACAAGAAAAAACAACTGCATAGATTTGGTGATCACAAACAACAGCAACCTAATAGATAATGTAGAGATATCCCCAACTATAATATCGGATCAAAACATTATTGAAATAACATCCAATATAAAAGCAAGAAGAAAGGAAAGAACACGAACAACAGAAAGAAGCAAATTTGAAATTTTTAATTTTCACACCAAAGGTATAAACTGGGAAGATGTTGCAGCCAGCATGGAAGTAATATATTGGAATTTCATCTTCGTGAGATCATTGTGGAAGGAACAAAAGTACAGGGATCGAATATCGTAGACATACCAATATTATCTTAAGGAAATGCCTAATTCTTAACGTAACTTAACTGAACCTAACCTAACTTACATTTCTTTATGGTGAATTTCACTCTTAAACACATGAAATGAATGAATGATGCAAACCACAAGGAAAAAGAAGAAATGTTTCCAAGTCCTTCCGTGTACTCAGCACTACACCTCGTTGGGGAATGGAGAAAGCGAGTGACGAAAATATATACATATGTACAACGGAACAGAAAAATAAAGAGATTAGCACATGGTTAACAAGCATTGATTAAAAGCGAAAGACATTTTAACAAGATATTGTTAATTTTATACATTCCATATTCTATTCCTACTACTACTAATGAGAAAAAAACCTTGGTTTAACTTTATTGTTCTAATGCTAGCAGCAACAGAGATGAGTTTTTCAGAAATTGTTGTCGCCATCCATCTCCTGGCTCATATTTGTTCCCCGGAATCGTGCAAAATATGTTCTTCGAGTCACCAAAATTTCCTTCATAAGCCATGCGTGGTGGTGCTTCCAGGCTTTGTCAAAATAATGGAAATAGTCCTGAACTTACATACCTCTAACAAACGTCCTCCATTCCAGCATACTTTTTTTATACATGAATGAAGGGCCAGGGGCGAATGTCCGCAAGAAAGCAAATCCCATTGAGGAAGGAGATACCCAAAATCAAGGTCCAGGGTTTTTGAGATGCCTGGACACTCTACGTTTGAAAGAGTGGAGGTCACAGACAGGGGGAAAGGTAGACTGAGGAAGATTATTCCAGAGTTGACCGGTTGAGTAGATGAAAATTGAAAATACCGATTAACCCTTGCTTTAGAAAGTTGGACAGAAAAGGAATGAGAATGTGTTGAAAGTCTGGTACTGCGTGCTCTCCTTAAAGGCGGAGGCATGCAGATGGAGTGTTCAGAAGAGCAATGTCTGATATAATAGCGATATTAAAGAGAGAGTGGTGCAACATTGTGGCGAAGGGAGGGGGACTGAAGGCTATCAGTAAGAGGCGCAGAATTTGTGAGCCGAAAAGTCTTAGATTCCACTCGGTCAAGTACGGCTGTGTGGGTCGAGACACCCCACACATGAAAAGTATACCCCATACAGGGGGGAACAAAACCCCTGTACAGAGATAGCAACTGAGTGGGGTGAAGAAACTGCGAAACCGATACAACACACCTAACCTCTTAGAAACTGTTTTAGAAAGAGGGTATATGTGTTCTTTCAGGAAAGATCACAAGAGAAGGAACCAATAAGAATGTTAGAAATGGAGAAACTGAGTTTTTGAAGCAATGAAAGTCACATGGTTTTCTCTGCTCCAGTCTGAGATAGCAGAAAGATCAGAGGTCAGATGCACCATTGCCATCCTACGCGAAGCACGGAGCGACTGTTGGGTGGGACGCTTTATGAAACGGGTGGAGAAGTGAAGAGTGGAATCATCGTCATAGGAGTGGATAGGTCAGAAAGTGCGACTTAAATCATTGATTAATAAAAGGTAAAGAGTGGGTGACAGTACAGAATCTGAGGAACATCACTGTTAATAGCTTTAGGAGAAAAACAGTGGTCATCTGCATCCGCATCTATAGATCGTCCAGAAAGGAAAATAGAGAGGAAGGCACAGATAGAAGGATTGAAACCAAAGGAACGCAGTTTCGAAATAAAAGATTTGTGCCAGACTCTATCAAAAGCTTTTGATATGTATGTCGCAATAACAAAGGTTTCACCGAAATCCCAAAAAGGGGATGACCAAGAGTTAGAGAGATACGCAAAAAGATCGCCAGCAGAGTTTCCCTTGTAGAACCCATACTGACGATCTGAAAGAAGACTGTAAGAAGAGAAGTGATTAAGAATTTTCCTATTAAGGATGGAATCAAAAACATTACAAAGGCAAGAAATCAATGCAAATGGAAGATAGTTGGAGGGTTGAGAGTGATCACCCTTCTTTGGGACATGCTGAATGAAACAGAACTTCCAGCAGGAAGGAAAAGTACCAGATGAAAGACAAAGACGAAAGACTTTGCCACGGCTAAGGTGTCTTTAGGCATGAATTTGTTCTTGAACACAGTAAAGCACAATGAGGCGATTGTGGTTGTTTCAGACATAATTATGTCGGAGGAATAACACTGGAATCGTTCAGGGTTGAGTTGGAAGCGAAAGTTCGAGCGAATAGTTCAGCTTTGTGAAGAGAAGAGATGGCAATTGAGCCAGATTGGAAAAGGGGCGGGCAGGAAAAGCATGTAAAGTTGATGGAGAGGTTCTTAACTAGATGCCAGAAAGAGCGAGAAGACTTAGAATTGTATAGATTTTCACAATTTTATTGCATGAAGGAAATTTTGGCGACTCGAAGAACAGATTTTGCACGATTCTATTCTAGGCACAAATATGAGCCAGGAGATGGATGGCGACGGCAATTTCTGAAAAACTCATCTCTGTTGCTGCTAGCATTAGAACAAGTAAAGTTAAACCAAGGTTTTTTTTCCCATTAGTAGTAGTAGGAATAGATAGATAGATAGATAGATAGATAGATAGAATAACCTTTATTAATAATAATAAAATAAATACATTTTTTTCAATTTATAATGACATGAATAATTGTGAAGCTCGACTATTTATTTTATTTATTTAATTTGGCCCTTAAGCTTTAGGCTTTACTGGGCTCTTATTAAAAATAAGCAGCTAGTTGTTATAAATTTATAATAATAAATAAATAAGTAAGTAAATAAGTATCATTAATAGTTAAAACATGTATTGCAATATTAAACAATATTAATGGACAATATTAAACAATATTAGTGGACATTAATCCTAGATTTTTGTTAGCATGCCATTATTAATCGGGATTTCAACTTGGTTTTAAACAAATTTACAATCACAATATTTTTTATATCGGCACGCAAGTCATTCCATAGTTTCAATCCAATGAAAATAGGTAGTTTTTGAGATGAAGACAATCTAAATTGAGGTATAACAAGCTTTGATCTACAGTATTTCTGGTCTAATACGAGTGGATTTCTTGATGAGTTACAAAATATCTGTTTACCCATTGCAAATTAATGATTTTGTTCTTACACTTGTAAATAAAAATAAAATGTGCCAGTTTGGTTATATCGTTGAGCTTTAGTAGGTTTAGCTCTTTAAATAATGCACTAGAGCAGAGGTCGGGGAACAGGGGTAAATTACCCCAAATGGGGTCAATTTAAAAATTTGGGGGGTAATGCGTGCGATATGAGAGACACTTCCCTCAGAGCCTCAGTCGTATGTATGGTATCATGAAACGAAGAGGTGCTTTTAGTGCTTGACACTTTGTGCTATTTTTTTCGTATATTTTTATTTTATTTTGTTACATAAATGTGGCGTTATTCTAAATTTTAGAATATTATGAATTTACGTCCTGATTTTGATATTGTATCAAAAATGAAGCAGCATCATTTTTCCAAAACCTGAAGTGGAGATGTTTTGAATGAAATTCTTCAGTTCTTCAATCCTTTTTACTAATTTTGTTTGTGTGCTATTCTTATGTCAGCATGTGTGGCTTTTTTTTATTTCTCCATAATAATGGATCCAATAAACATTTTTTGAATTTGAATTTGTTGTATACCATATGCAACAATTTTAAGAGCAATTGGCTTGTTTTTGTTTACTTTGAAGTCTGGGGGTAATTTCATTTTACTCAAATAGATTTTTGGGTAATACCCGAAAAAGTTCCCCGACCCTTACACTAGAGTGATCAAGGAAATCAGCATCAGATAATAACCTTATTGCCCGTTTTTTGGATAACAAAGATACCATTTAATAGACACAGGGAAAGGATTGCCAAAAGTAAATAGACACAGTATACATTCTAAGGTGTTAGAATAAATGAAAGTGTTTCATGAATTACAGGTAAATTAAATATTATTCTCAGAGAATATGTTATTGGAATAATGTACAATGTAAAGAGTAATGTGTATTTCTTTTATTATTAATATTAAGATGAATGATTTCTTTTTCTAAGCCATGGATTAATTGTCTACTGTATTTCTTTTATTGTTAATATTGGGAATCGTTTAAATAATTAGTTCTCTTGCTGAACAACTTTAAATAGAAAGTCGCGCTTGCCTTTAATAAATAAATAAATAAGTGACAACTCGTCTAAATAAGTTAAAGTAAATGGCGCAACATGGCAACTCAACCTAATAAGGTATACCTGAGAATAATTAAAAAACACTATTTGGCAACTCATGTAAATAAAATTAAAATAAATGGTGGTATCCGGCAACTCACCCTAATAAGGTATACCTGAACAATTAAAGAACACTATTTGGCAACTCATCTAAATAAATGCTCTCTAGTAACCCCTCCATATATAAATAAGTGATATCTGGCAACTCACAACCCTCTATATAACCGCTGCTTGGCCCCTGGATGTTCATAATGCGTCGGACTCCGGTGGAATAAAGAACTCTCTCTCTCCTACTTAGGTTAAGGTTTAGTTTAGGTTTCCCTTTGGGGGGGTGAGGACATCCCACGTACTCCCCCAAAGACCTCCTCCTTCTCCTTTCTCTCCTTCTCCTAGGTTAAGGCTATCCCTTTGGGGGAAGGTCATCCCCCCTTCTCCCCCCGAAGATCCCTCCCTCCCCCTTTGCAGCATTGATTTCTTGCATAGCCCCTTCCTCCCTTTGCATAACCACCTCCCCCTTTAGTGCATAACCCCCTTCATTGCATAGCCCCTTCCCCTTCATTGCAAACCCCCTTGTTGCATGCCGAATTTGCAATATATTGCGCCATTGATCAACATTGCATTGCAACATTCCTGCACTCTCCCATTTTTGCGCCCATACTACTTTTCTGCAGTAATATTTACGGACAGCAACTGTGGGTGAATTATAAAAAAGGTTCTGGCAGAACCCGAAATTTGCTGTAAAACAGGTCCTTTAGACTTACATAAATTACCCCCCGTGATGTTCAGCTTCGCAAATGTTTGCTCTCCGCAATGTCCCGATCTTCCCGGAGGTAACAAGACGTGCTCAATACAGTCTGATGCAAAGAATTAAAAAATCAACCAACCCGATTATCCAAGCTATCCATGAGTCCTGCCGTTTATCCTCTTAGCTATGGAATTCTTGGTACGAAAACGTCTGTCTGTAGCTCTACTTAACTTCGACATTACTGTATTATTTCTAATGAACTGTATATATTTCTATCCTTAGTATATGAACTGTCATTGTATTAATAATATTTGTCATATGGAATATAGTCTGCCAATAAACCTTTTCATTTCATTTTTAATTTCATTTAATTTTTCATTTCATTTCATTTATATTTCATTTCATTTCATATCCAAAAATGGTAATAAACCATTTTTTTTAACTCAAACAGTGTATTGAGCACTGTAGTCCATGAAGATGTGGTCGAGTGTTGGTGGTTCACAAGGTAAACCTATATCAACACCGTCAACGTGTTGATATAAAAACTTATCAAATATAAAATAATTATCTTTAAAAAATAGGGCTTATATACATAAAGACGCAATTGTCAGGTACGTATATTTGTATCCACTTTAATAATAGATGTGTGTGAAACATTCATGGCAAAAATAGTTATTATTGACGCGCTTGTTATAATGAAATAACGGATGTTTGAAAACTTTTAGAAGACTAATAGAAGGCTACCAGAATAAACGCCAGGTTGTGTCTTGTGCGCATATGCTAACAATGCCCGTTACACCATCTCAACAATAGCCATCTACAAGGTATGTGATCAAAAACTGGTTACGTAAAATACTGGTTAGGTTAGGTTAAGTTAGGTTACATTTAGCCATCTAGGATCTTTAGCCATCATTTACTTCATTTTTTCATATAATACAACAACCCACAAGATCCGGTTTTTCTTATGTAGAATTTAAATCTGGATGTGTTTTCTTCTCTGGTATTTCTTGTGCAAATTGATATTAACAGAGATATAAGCAATTTTTGGATCGATTAAAATCGATTGAAATCAGCGTGTGTCGATAATGACGTATGGTTTGTCGACCGTGACGTGTGGGAGGATTGTGAGTTTCTTTGAGCATGCGTAGATGCATTTTCCAGGAAGAAAACGACCTTGAGCTCCAAATTCAAATTCATCATGGCCGTTGTGTGTACCGGTTGTGACCTCTCCTATTGCAACGTCATTAAGCGGTGTTTCGACGATAGCGAAGCTGCTGTTAAGATATTTCAGCAGCACGGAGTATTGCATTCGTCTCTAGATTGTCCAAAGTCTAGGGTAACATGGTTTTTGGCATAAAAATTGGTTTTTCTGGTGTATTTCTCTGTTATTTGTGCATTTCTGACCTTCAAATATCCCCACAGGGGGGTTAGGGGGCAAGGCCCCCGGTTACGAGCACGGCGTTAGGCATAGGTTAGGTTAGATGGTTAGATTAGGTTGGGTTTTTTAGGTGTGATAGTGCCACTACGGCTAGGAGCACGCCCTCTTTTACCCTACAATTTTCCTTTACTCCAAAGTCCTGCCCACTTCCAGGGACTTCAAAATCGTAGGATTGGGGTGGGGTGGGGGTCATTTCTCCACAACCGCTTATTTGCACAAGAAATGAAGGTCAGATTCGCACAAAACACAGTGAAATACACAAGAAAAAACCATTTTCATGCCAAAGTCCAGGTCATGTGCTAATACGAATATTTACCAGTGAGGGTGCCATCAAGGGAAAGACAGAATAAATGCAAAAAAACTTCACTTTTTTCTACGTGAAAGTCACAATATGATAATAAAAACCCACTCTAATAGACAGAGTTTATTTCCACAACAGTTTCGATGCCCACTGGCATCCTCTTCGGGTGGATACAGGAAAAAAAAAACTCTGTCTATTAGGGAAAGACAGCATTTCTCTTCTTTTATTTTAAATTAAATTTCACGAGCCATTTATAAGAAAATACCTTTTTGTTAACTTTTAAAACTTCACTTTTTAAAATTTTAATGTTTCTAATACGGAAATTACTTTGTAATTATTAAATTCATACAATAAATTTTTAGTCTTGATAATGGGCCAAGGTTCGAAACGTTGTTTCATAAATAAATAAACACCCTACTAAACCATGCACCCCTTTTGGAATATCTTTTTCATTCAAAATTAAATTGAAGTTCAGTGAGAACGACCCAATTAACAACACATATATATAATATATATATATATATATATATATAATATATATATATACCCACACACTGTATACACACTCCTCCGTGCATGAAGTAAGTCACTCTTTACATTTTGATAGTGGGCGGAGCTAAAGTCTGGCAAGAGGCACACAGATATTTATTAGTTGGGATGTCCTTTGTCTTTTGCCAATTGTCAGAATATCAAAAAAATAAAACCTTTTTAAATATTTCTACGCTATGGGTATGTGAAATCAATAACCTTCATCTTTTAGGGTATATAATAATAAATAGTCTGTACACGACCTTTAATATTTTCTATGCGTAATATTTGTGTCTTCCCAAAAAGAATTTTTTTTTTTAATTTCAAGTAAATTTCAAAAGAAAGAACAAGAAGTAAAATACTGTACATTTGTAACCCATTCGACAATATAATGACGTATGACGTATACGTCATATTTCGTCCAGACTATATTTAGTTACATCGTAATAGAGAAAAGATTAATACAGTATATATATATATATATATCTTACCGCCAGAGGTCTGATCTTTGTCCTGCAGAGTTCAATTAGTTTATCTCTCAATTTGATTTGTTCTTCATCGTAAAGCCAGTCGGGGTCAAACTCGGAACCAATGCCCCAAAATTGTCTTTTGCCCCACATTTTCGTACCCATTTTCCTTTAAAAAGAATTAAAATAATAAAGAGAATAATTATAGTTTATAACATATAAACAGTATCTTTTGCCCAACTCTTACTTCTGTTTTAATTAAAAACGGTATCAACTTCATAGAAACCTGCTATTTAAATACAGGATTACCAACTGAAAAGAAGTTTGTAATGCAAAAGTTGTTACATAGTTTGCGGTGCGAGCTTTCAATTGTACTGATTTTAAATATGAAGTCTGTAAATAATGAATTAGGTACCATTAATTCAGAATGAATCGGGTCATCATTAAAAACTAATGGAATTACAAGTTGATGGAAATAAATAACTGAGATAACCGTCATAAAATACATAAGATATTAAGGAAGAAGTAAAGAGAGAATTATTTTCTTAATTAATTAATGTATTCCTTAAGGCGAAATTTTATCATTTATTGGTTCACAAAAGTATAAACACCAACAAACACCTTCACTTCAACATGTACACACGAGAAATGAAAACTGTAACACTGCAAACGCATGACAGAATAGAAAAAGATAAAGAAAGACTGTTGACTCACTATTAATGAACTGCTATTGTACGATATTTCGTCTTTTTAATCTATGACCTTGGCATCTTTCTCAGTAAATTAAAAGCAAATAACATTACGCAAGATTTTGAAGTTAAACCATGAGTGAAATATAAATTTGGTCGAGTTTACAAACTGAATGAAAATAAACAAATTGGGTGGTACATATATACCTCAAAGTTAGTGGAATAAATTATTTAATTAAGAGATGGACAGCAATTTTATGTGTACATAGAATTGTCGTAAAAAAAAAAAATATATATATATATATATATATATAGCAACAGCAGCTCAGGCAGGAATGAAATAATTTTATAATAGAAAAGATAAATTAGCTCAATTTTGGGGAATGCAATTTTGAAGCAGTCTCCCTTTAGCTGGAGATCCAACGAATCTTGATACTATGCACAATTTAAGCATACAACGAAATTTTGAAGGATTAAAAAATGTACAAAAAAAATAATTTATATAAAATATTAATGGCAACACAATGTCACAGTTGTACTGTGTATTCTGATACACTGCAATTCTGATACACTGTAATTATGATTACAATTATCAACCAATTCACATTCAGTTATTACAGTTAATCATAATTTTATGGTGTTTTATATTTATAGACAAATATGGGACTAATATTTATAGGAGGAGATTGTAGGCACCAATCGACCAGGGAAGTACTCCGGGGTGGATGTTAGACAGGAGACAGGGAATGCTGGAACTCCCGTTTCTCCTGTCACTGTCCTCCTTAGCTGATCTTTTGCCGTCTCATCTACCCTATGAGCAATACAGCATTCTCTCAAACACACATTTCTCCCTCTGTTCCTCACTACACATACATGCATCTTACACACTACACAACCTTTTCAAAATTGATATAAAAAACAAAAGAAAAATGACATTATTAAGCCTTGGAGACCTTGTTTTTGACTCTCTCCATCTTCTGTGGAGGGGGTCACTTTTGCGGCCACTCCCCCTGAGCCCCTCCTTCCTACATAAACAAAAATCTAGGATTTAATTTGGTAGTCAGGGACGTATTGGAAAGGATGGATTAGGAGTATAACACCTAAAGAGCTTGGGCACATCATATGACATAACACACAGAAGCTCGCTTTTGGCGACGTCATCGGAATTCGAACATTCGTGTCAACACCAATGAGTATCTTGCGAGAGGTTAAATAATTAAAAAAAAAGTAAAATTATTAAATAAATGCACGCATACGCATGGACGTATTTACGTGTAAGGTAGCTACGTACGTAATCATGATCAGCGGATATGTACGAATGCGTAAAGTACACGTACGTCACACAATAGGTTATGCGCGTAATATAGAGGGACATGAGTAAACATGGACTGATATGTTGATAGGACATAGGTAGACAATAGGTAAATAAATGAATAAATAAATTGGAAAATAATTAATGATAAAATTAATAAAAGATAGCGGTCAAGAAAGGACATGGACGTGTATGAATGAACATGGCTGACAATATGGCTGACAATAAATAGTCCAGCTTCACAATTATTTATGTCATTCTAAATTGTAAAACTAATGTATTTATTTTATTATTAATAAGGGCTATTTAAATCAATTTAATTCAAAAATATTTTATACTGTATCACATTATATAAGACATAACGTATACATAATGACTTATATAGTATACATTCTAGGGAAGTTATCATACATTGAATACTAAGACCGACCCAATATTCAAGGTATGACAGATGCGAGAGGAATCAGTTTACTTTACTATGTCATAGTCCACGCATTATACAATATATGTCAATTCATAATTAATACCCCATAGTTATTTAATTCGAACGTATGGTATAAGTCATTATAGAGAGAAATGAGAGGAAATGAATTAAAGAGACAGTAATGAAGGGTTTACAGCCATAGTACGAGAGTGAGTGAAACTATTAATTAAATATACTCACTTATATACAGTAAATATTAAGGAATTGGGTGCATTTGGGGATGAATTAAGTAAATGAGTAAAGAAGTACAAACAAGGGTTCAAATCTTGCCACATTCAGTGTTCATGCATAATCTGATAAAAATTTAGGAATGAGGGTTAGATGCAACATAACGCTAATTATTTATTATAATCATTTCCATAACAGGTGGGAAAATGGGGATAGGGGAAATGGGGACTTGGGGAAATATTCTGATGGAAATGTAAAAACGGTGTAAACCGTCGACTCTCTTGTTTGTTCTTTAAAGGAATGAAACTAAGGGACATTCGCTTCTTAGAGCGAACTTCTAATGGCACAAACATGGATATCGCTCAACCATAAAAATGGTAGGTCGCATGGTTGTGACATATATATATACAGAGATGGGCACGATCTTGATCTTCAAGATCAGATCGTGATCTTGAAGATCAAGATCGTGATCTGATCTTGATCTTGAAGATCACTTTTATTATGGTGATCTTGATCTTGATCTAAGATCACTTTATTTCTTGTGATCTTGATCTTGAAGATCACTTTAGACTTCAAGATCACTTTTAATTTCAGATTCTTAAATATGCCGCTATGCGAATGTCATTTGTTTTTTGTCCAAGCGACATCTGGTGGCAACTTTGTTCAACACCGACTGTTTATGTTTTCTGTTAGTTGGGTGACTTGCGTCATGCGTGGGCTCATGGAAGGTGTAGTTGCTGTGGAATTTAGGCTCGTAAAAAGTGTAATTTACTGTGCAATTATGTTAAAAGTGTTCTATTAATATATTATTATATATAGGCATAAAATATAGCCTATAGGTCCGTATTCATAATAAATTAATTCTAAACATATTTTATTTACAGATTGAATTTTTAATAATGAGTGCAATTTTACAACTTCAACAGGCTCCCAAGGGAACCAAATATTCTAGGTTGTCACCAGAACAGTATTCAATATATTTAGATAACAATGTTGGTAATAAGGATCAATCTGTGCTATTGAACGGAAAATATTTTCAAATTGTCGAAAAAACTGGAAACAGTATCAAAGTTATTTGTAGGCAGTGTACAAAGAAAACTACAATTCTGTCTGCTGGCCTCGACTCAACAAGCAATCTTCTGAGGCACCTCAGGGTTAGTACTACTTAGTAACTAAGTAGTAAGTAGCAACATTAACATAATGGTTCAAGTCATATTTTAAGTGACTGGTGCCATACAAGACTAATGCTACATTTACATAGACGTCCATTTGAATATATTGTGCACTTCAGATATTAATAGATTATGGACTAGTAACTACATTAAAAACTGCCGATATCCAACTATAATAAAACGCCAGGTGTATCTGTCTTTCTCTCTGTCTGATCCATGTCTGTAATTTCTCCTATTTAGTTACTGAAGGACGAAATTCGGCTTTCAATTTAACATAGGATAAAAATGCACTGATCATGGTGAAAATAATTTTAGTTAAAGATAACAAAATTTTAGAATCTTGTTAAGTATTAATTTCAACTAGAAGTTTGATACTCTGATAAATATTATACAGGGTGTTCAAGAAGTCTCTCCGCATGATAATAATTTATTTTCTTGTGCAGAAACTACATTCGGATCTTTTGGGTGAATATGAATCGGAGAAGAAATCTCGCAAGCGTCCAGCTAAAGAAGAAGATGCCAGCGGCAGCAATGCTGGCCCTGCCAAAATTGCCAAGCAGTCAACACTAAGCATGTTCCACATTTCCAAGCAAAAACCAGGACCACCAATATGCAAGGATATCCTTGAAAAGAAGATTCTCTCGCTTGTGGCTAATGGGCTCCTACCATTGAGCCTAGTTGAACTACATGAATTTAAGGATCTTCTTTCATGTTAGTATAACTCAAATATTTTGCTATTTTTTCCATAGCTAATATCTGATTAAAATAATTAATCATATTATTTGTATGAACATTAGACTATCGCTAGCCTAGCTAAATATTTTGATATTTTTTCCATAGCTAATCTATTGTATTTGTTTTAATTTTTAAATATTTTTTTCAGACGTCAACCCGGCTGTTCAGGTGCCATCTAGACGCACCCTGGCTAGATCTCTTGCAACAACAACCAGTACAATGAAGGAAGACATACAAGCAAAACTGGCAGCAGTTGACCATGTGTGTGTTACATGCGACATATGGTCAACTAATCACCGCAGTTTCATGGGAGTCACTGCGCATTGGGTATGCTATTGATTTAGTGTATTATTTTTATATAATTGATAAATTGACCATTGGTGATAGACTGATAGTCTGATAGACTTATAGTATAATCTTTTCAATTATTCGACATGTGTTCCTCATTCATTAATTTGGTGAGTCTTCATTTTGCTGTGATTCACAGTAATTTCACACTAATTCACTGATTCTGTCATCTGTCATTGTGTCTGATTCACAGCAAAATGTGGAAGAGTCTATATTCACAGGCTGTGAATATGGACTCTTCCACATTTTGCTCTTATGGGATGGGTCACTGATGTGGTGGTATGGTAGGCGACTCATCGCTGAATTGCCTCCTTTATATCACATAGTTCTTCTCTTCAATGTTTGGTGGCGCAGTTTAGCTGGTGCGTGTCTATGTCTAACCAATATTATTAAATTAAGCTTAAAAAAATGTTCATACAAACATTGATTTTATATTCTTACATTACAGATCAATGATGACTTGTCGCGAGGATCAGCTGCACTGGCATGCCGAAGATTTCGTGGAACACATAGCTTTGATAAAATTGCTGGAATATTGGACAGGATCAACTCGGAGCATGGTTTATCTTATAGAAAAGTTGTATCTACAGTCACCGACAATGCATCGAACATGGTGAAATGCTTTAAAGAGTTCGGTGTTCGTGTTCAGAATCGTACTGACGACATTGATGAAGATGATGCAGATGAAGATGATGATGAAAAAGATTCAGATGAAGAGGTTATCATCAGCAACTTTCCTGAACATTCAGGAGAGCATGGAGAGGAGTCAGTGAAACTATCATCCCATATTCGATGTGCCTCCCACACATTGAACTTGGTAGCAACAACTGATGCAGATAAAGGACTGAATTCACCTGGACTAAAGAAGATAAAGCATTCTGCAATGGGAAAATGTTCGGCGCTGTGGAATGCTGCTGGTAAACCCAAGTCAGCAGAAAAAATACAGGAAATAACTGGCGTCCAATTTAGGTACCCATGCGTCACCCGATGGAACTCAATGTACGACTCATTAAGCCAAATATATAAACATAAGAACGACGTGAATGTAGCTCTTGAAGAACTGAATCTACCCATCCTCAAAGACAATGAATTGGAATTTATTTCAGAATATTTGTCTGTTCTAAAACCAATTGCAGCAGCCCTCAACAAATTACAGGCAGAGAAAGAATGCTACTACGGTTGTCTTCTTCCAACAGTCCTAGTGACTCAAGATGCCCTCGCAAGATTGGAGCCTATCCAACCAAACGACCTGCGCTTGAGACACTGCATGCCATTACTGACAGCAGTCGTCTCTGGCTTCAATGCCAGATTTGGTCATTTTTTGTCGTTGAGCCCCGAGGTAACTGATGCCGTTTTGGCCTCAGTATCTCATCCGTATTTCAAACTTAGATGGATATCATTGTTGCAAGGGCCTAATTTCGGCGATCATGAAGCAATCAAGTCTCAAGTAAAAGACAAGCTGCAAATGGCTGTAAGAAATTGTAATTCTGACAGCAGTGGTAATAGTTCGGTGAACTCAGACTCATCATCTGAAGACGATTTCTTCAGAACTATGGACGGCTCATTCTCTGCTCCTAACAACAAGGAAGACTTGGAAGTCCTCAATTATTTGCAGGACACCAGTAAGGCACTCGACTCTTTAGATAGGTATCCTGCTATAAAGAAGATCTTCAAGAGGTATAACACCACGCTACCTTCCTCTGCACCAGTGGAACGGTTTTCGTTTGCTGGCATGGTTCATAGCCCCAAACGAAGTCGTCTCTCGGATGGTAACTTTGAACAATTGGTTTTGCTGAAAGCAAATGTTTACAGCGGTTGAACATTAAATTAACACTCTTAACTTGCGGTTTTTACCCTTATATTGTCAGTAATTGCGTACTGCAGTAAAACTGTAAAATTAAATTCTATGTAAAAAATGTTTACTTATATATGCTGACCATTCATTGATATGGGTTATGGACCTGGTGAAATGAGAATTGAGAAAAATAGAACTAAAAACTATATGTAGGTCATTTAATAGTTTTTTCTTTGCTGATAAGTTATGATAATACTAAGTTTTAAGTTTACCACCTGAAAAACTGAAAGGGAATCGTCAATCCCCGTGGTTTAGATCAGGTGACATGGGTAGGATGCGATGCTTGTATTGCCTCAGCCCTCAGGGGAGTATTAGGAGTGATACTTTTCAGGAGTGATTAACAAAATAATTTGTTTTTGTTTACTCTACAAGAGTACAACTTTTTTCAATTCATATAAAAGTGATCTTAAAAAGTGATCTTGAAAAGTGATCTTCAAGATCACGATCTTGATCTGGATCTTCAAGATCACATTTTTCTGGTGATCTGATCTTGATCTTCAAGATCACATTTTTCTGGTGATCTGATCTTGATCTTCAAGATCACCAAAGTTGGTGATCTTGCCCATCTCTGTATATATATATATATATATATATATATACTCTATAAGTGTATAACTGTGTATATATATCCCCGCGACGTAGGGATAAGTGTACCCAATGGTCACTTGAGTTCGAGTTGAAACAAAGTGGCCAACTTAACTTCACATGATGCTAGTAGCCGGGAGCGAACCAGTGCCACACCGCAACCACTGAACTACTGGACTCATATATATATATATATATATAATATATATACTGTATATATATATATATTAAATTATTTAATTAAAAGACTTTTAAAGACGTAAAGTAATTTTGTGTTTACATAAAATTTCGTGAAATGTCCATTATATTCAGAATACATAATTGTGTATAAATGCGTAATATAATTTCATAATTGCCGTACAAAACATAGTAAATAATCCTTTTGGACGAAGACAGTACATAACTACACTGAATTAAGATAAATGTGGGTCATACTCGTACTTGTACCGGCAGTGTAAGTCACATACAGTTAAGAAGAAAGTTAAAATTTAACCTCGTTTTAAGATTAAAGTATTTTGTAACATTGCGAAAAATTTTATTTAATGAACAGAACGGTTCTGATGACCCACATTCTCAATTCTGTTTTACCAACCATTTGCTTAATAACAATGTACAGTAATAGGTTCGACACAGTGAATCTTTGTTTCTTTAGTGTACCATTTAAATTGATGAATAATCGCGTTTTCTAACTGCCCAAGTTTTCTTATTTATTTTTGGGGAGGACTACGTTAATTCAAAATGTCAGCACTTCAACATTCTTTATTCAGGAAAAGAATACAGTTTACATAAAGTTTTACACTATTTTTAAAAGGGAAATTTTGTCTTTTCTATGCAATTTGACCAAATCGATGGGTTTCGGTTCATTTACTGCATAAAGGAAATAAAATATCTTCAAACAGAGAAATTACTCTTTTTTCTTATAAAACTACTTGGTAAATTGATGAGATTCGGTTCATTTATTACATAAAGGAAATGAAATGGATGAAAAATAAAAAAAAAAAAAAAATAACAAAAAAAATAATAATAATAATAATAAAATTAATAATGATAAGAGCAGCACTTTTAGCTCTGAGGTTTGCTTTGAAAATAAAACTTAAGAACGAAAACCGAAGAGTTGGCAACCCTAGTTCTCTGATTAATTAAAAGCTAAAACATATCACTTCGTATGTAATTATGATTAAGATATATTTAATCAGCGATGCATTCGTAGCTTAAGTGGAATTATGAAGAGTTAAACATACCCCCATTTCAGGCTACGAGCAGCTCGCAGCAGTAATGCCAAGCAAATATGGGGGCCAAAGTACTGATGAGGCTTCATACGTGGTTCATCACCACTGAAAGCAACAATGCTGTGTTAGTCTAGTCTAGTCTAAAGAATATCCATATCTGTATTCATTTTACTGCAATTTTCGTTCGTTTATTTTGCAGACACCCCCAATCATTATTAGTCCTGATGCATGATTCTTCAGAAGCAAGATAACTACGAATCCACCGGCCCCGGGTTCGAAACCCGGTGACGGCAGGCGGTGCGCAGCAAACCCAGCTGTTCATCCTTCCACACAATAAAAATTGGTTGGTAGATAAATGGTTACCCTAGCGGTTAAGACGCTGGACTGCTGATCGGAAGGTCGTGAGATCGAGTCCGAGCGAGAACTTTGTAATTTCTGACCACCCGTGGTGGGGCGTAGGTGGTTCGGATTCCACGTTACACTGTCACTCTAAGGGGGTGACAAGCGTGACCTTCGTGAGAATGAACAATTTGGGAGGAAGCAAAACAAAGGTTAACCAAGGTTATATATATATATATATATATATATATATATATGGCCTATATATAGAGAGAGAGGAAAGAGAGAGAGAGAGAGAGAGATACACTTTTCATTATATTATAACTTTATTACGTAATATAAAATACAGAACAAAGAGACTTGCTTCACTGTTATGAACCTATTATCTTATTTTATTATTTATTCATTTTGTCAAAGGATCGTTTGAGATTTTATTTTTTTCGTGTTCATTATCGTATATCAGAAACGATTTTTTTTTGTCTTTGTTATTTGCAAAGACGATTACTTGTGGTTGTTTCATAACCCATATTCACGAATTAGTGTGAAAGATATACTTTCCAACAAGATGGAGCCCCTGTTCACAGAACACGCCAGACTGTCACATTCCTTGAGAACGAAACACCGGATTTTATCGAATCCAATATGTGGCCGGCTAGTAGCCTCGATCTTTCACCACTAGATTATGGTGTTTGGGAAGCCCTGAAGTCCAAAGTTTACATCCCTCGTACCAATATAAGAGACATAGATGAACTACGCGAAAGAATTCTGCTCGACTGGGAGAAGGTGTCTCAACGATATGTAAACAGGTGTATTGACCAGTGGCGTCCACGTTTGGAGGCCTGCGTTAAGCAGGAAGGGGGACACATCGAGCAACTTCTCAACAACATGCTAAGGTAAGTATCTATGAAGTTTGGGAGCTCTATTCCCCTTACTTTTTTTAATATGACAGCTTACCGCTGAGGATTAACTTTTTTTTACCCACCCTATATATATATAATATACAGGCGTCCCAAAAAAATGTATACACACTTTAACAGCTGATAGCTCAATTGATATTTCTTTCTTTCCAAGTTAAACCCATTAGAATTAATAATGGCAGTCAGACTAAGCTTTGAACAAAGAGAAATTCATTCTAAAATGCTACTGGAAGTGTGAAAACGCAGTTGAAGTGCAAAGACAGTTTAGGAGGGAGTTTCAAACAGATCCACCAACGCGACTTACCATCACTCGAATTAGAGATAAGTTTGAAGCCGATGGAACTGTTCAGAATGTCCACAAGAAGCGTTCCGGAAGACCACCGACATCGACAAGCCCCACAAAGCAAGAAAGAGTACTGGAAACGTATCACCAAAGTCCAAGAAAATCTGTGCGGCAAGCGAGTCGTGAGGTAGGAATCTCAGAATCGTCTGTCCAACGCATTTTGAAGCGCTGTCAATGGAAAAGTTACATTCCAAGATTAGTCCATGCTATTAATGAAGATGATCCGGACCGAAGAGTGGAGTATTGCGAGTGGTACTTGGCACGATGTGGATGTGGATTGGACAAAGGGGTTTCGTGTAGAATACCCTCCGCGTTCACCAGACCTCACACCACTAGACTTTTTTTATGGGGATACTTAAAAGACAAAGTCTACGCTATAAAACCTGCAACAGTCGCTGAATTTAGAGCAGCCATTGAACGAGAATGCACACAAATACCAAACGAAATGTTTCGTGATGTTTGCGATTCCATTGCTTCGCGTTATCAGCAGTGCCTGGACCAGAACGGACGTCAGTTTGAAAACAGGCGTTGACAAAACAATTAAATAATGTCTGTAGATTCTATTACATTTTGAAAATGAAATGTATTTTAATAAACACTGCCTTTATAATTATTTAAAGTGTGTATACATTTTTTGGGACGCCCTATATATATATATATAATATATATATATATATATATTATATATATATATATAAAAGGATAAAAAGGATGATCAACGCCCAAGTCAGCTTTATAGACATTCAATTTAAAATTTTCATAATGTTCACGTGGGCATTGATCATCTTTTGATCCATATTAGTCCGGTAGCACAGACCCTGATTTTACTGGAACCCTGCATTGTTTGTTATAAAGCAAATTTTTACATATTTTGAAAGCTTATACCACCCCATTCAAGAATCCATCGGGAGTACACCTGACCCCCGCTTGTCTTTTTCAATATGGACGCCATTTTCCAAGATGGCCAGCGAAACTGAAAAATCCCATATCCTGGTCAATACGTGATGGATTTTGATGATCTTGATGTCATTTCTAGGGGTTTTTAGGATGATGAGTCGATCTGGAGGGGTTACAGATACTTTGGGAGTTGTTTTGACCCACATTCGTCAATACTCAAGGTCATTGGAGGTCAAACGCCCCCCGAAATAAGGAATATCCCATATCCCGGGCAGTCGTGAAGATATTTTGGTGATCTTACTGTCGTTTTCTGGTTTTTCGCGAGACTGAGTAGTTCTATAGGGTTTAAAATGAAATCAGGGATTATTTTCCCCATGTAGGTGAATTCCAATATGTCTAATTATTCCTTTTATTTTTTTCAGGTTTGTTGAGATTATTGCTGATGGTGCTGCTCACCTGGTGGTTTTGATGACGTCTTGGTGTGCTGATTCCAAAATTGTTTTTTGACTGCTGAATATGGCCTCTTCTTCGTTCGATCTATGGACGTGATTACCTGAAGAAGTCTTAGATGCATTTATGAGTAGGAGGGGCTTATGCATCAACATGGATGGACTCTGGAATGGGGTGCCAACCGAACAGTTCCTGGAGAGTACCTGGCTGCGTCGTGGGAAGGGCCCTAGTGTGGTCATTGGTAACACCCAAATCCACAAGTGATGGCCACGTGGGTATACAGCCTCAATGCTCGTGTGAGTCTAACTGCTGACCTCCTAGATATGAGTGAGCACCTAGAAACATTCCATCTGTACCACAAAGAAGAGGCAGGAGGTCGCATCAAACATGATGGAGAAGATCGCCAATCACTTCATGATTCCCTTTCTAAGTGCATGAACCCATTGGATCCAGAGTCACATCCAGAAGGCAACTTATACAATATTCAGACAGGGCAGCTTGCATCTCCAGATGCCAATGCCGATAGAGCTGTTAGTATTGGAAAGACGCAACTGGCACAGTACGAGTCATCATGGCCACAAGGCTTTTATGGCACCATTTCCAAACATGTCATCACCTTTGCAAGTAAAACGAAACATATCAAGGTGGGTGCCCACTTGGTTATGGACCAAGAAGCGATTTATGCACGCGTCATCGGTTTGCTGATGAGCGAACGCGAACTTGACTTGACCCATGTATTCTCAACAGAGCTTGCGGCATACCCACCGGCACTATTCCAACCAGATGGCTTAATGAGAACTGCAGCTAAGTCCGCATTGAAGCAGAACTTGGGAGTGGAAACATCCTCTCGAACATGGGGTCGACCAACAGTTGTTATCATGAATGTGTCAGATGTTTTGTGGACAGTCGACTGGCCTGCTAGTGGCACAGTTGCTACATTTATCCAAACCTTCAAAGTATGGCTACCGAAACATCTTTCTCATGCATCTGTAGTACTAGCTTTTGATCGCTACGATGATTTCTCTCCGAAATCAAGCACTCGGGCAATGAGAAGCAAGAGCAGCAGAGTTCACAAGCTGGACCTCAACACCCCATTACCTACAAGAGACGCTGTTCTCACGTGCACTGCGAACAAGGAGCAACTAAACAGGCTGCTCTGTGAGCAAATCCTTGCTGACAGTGAGTATCTCGCAACTGTAACCCAAGACCATGAGCTAGTGCTTGCAGGATGGCAGACCATACCGACTTTCATTGTGCGAGGCAGGAGTCGAGCAGCATTGGAGCTCTCATCATCTTATGAAGAGGCTGACGTGATAATAACAAAACACGCTATCGCACAAGCTGAGAAAGATTTTGATGCCCGCATCTCCATCATTTGTGATGACACAAACGTGTTTGCCATGCTGACTCACTTCTATGAATTTAAGAAACTAGGCTGTCCCATGATTATGGAGTCTCCAGTGCGTGGCGGAAAATCAGTGGACGTCCGAGCAACTGTAACCCAGCACAAAGACATCATCCCACAAATCCTCAAACTACACGTTTTGAGTGGTTGTGACACAGTTGCAGCAATACATGGCATCGGCAAAGCCACTGCCATTGCCACAGCCAAGAAGGGTCGGAAGCTAGACAAGCTGGGGTCCCTTGATGCATGCTTTGACCATATCGAGAAAGAGGCAACAGCGTTCATTGTTGCATGCTATGGAGATAAGAAATCCTCATCTCTTACTGAGTGTCGTCAGCGAGTATGGGCTCAGAAGACAGGGAAGTCTGGAACTGCTACACCCAAACTATGTTCTCTACCACCAACAACTGAAGCTTTCCATCGAAATGTGCTCAGAGCCCACTACACTGTGGCGAACTGGCTCGATGCACTAAAGTGTGACCCACCACCACTTGATCCTGTGCATTATGGGTGGGAGAGAGACGAAACAAACAGAGTTCTCTCCCAAAAACAGTTGGTGAAGGAGTGTGCTTAGCACCAAATGAAGTTCTGAAGGTAATCAGATGTGGGTGTGAATCACAATCAGCATGCAGGGGAAGTCGCTGCGGCTGCATGGGACGCGGAATCCCTTGCACAATGTTCTCTGCATGTGGCAGCGGCTTGGATTGCAACAATCCATTGACCCAAAACGCAAACGAAGAGCAGACTGATGATCCTGACGATCCTGACACAAACATGTCTTTTGATATTTGCCCCCAATAAATGGTTACCTAATGTGAATAACTGCATCAAAGTTGTTAATGCCAATCCCCCAGCTAGGTGTGAGCTTTGTTTTGCTTACGAGGTCATATCTTGTAGCTTTGCAACCTTCCATAGAATGCATGTGCCCTGCACTTCAGCATAAATTGTGGTTTATATCCGAATATCCATATCCATATAATGTGGGTTATGTCATTTAAGCATTATGACCTGGTTTTATCTACAGAAAAGATGTTAAGTGCTCAGCAGTTAGCTAGATTGTAGAAATTGTCACTGAAATAAAGCAAATACAGCGATGTCAACTGTTGCATTATCATATTTCAAGGCCAAACTTTAACCTCAAATGGCCTTGACTTGACCCATGGAGTTGCAGAATGATACCCTACTGTTATCATGTGCCTGTAGAATTACTCAGTCTCGCCCAAAACCATAAAAACGACAGTAAGATCACCAAAATATCTCCACGACTGCCCAGGACATGGGATATTCCTTATTTCGGGGGGCGTTTGACATCCAATAACCTTGAGTATTGACGAATGTGTGTCAAAACGACTCCCAAAGTATCTGCAACCCCTCCAGATCGACTCATCATCGTAAAAACCCCTAGAAATGACACCAAGATCATCAAAATCTATCAAGTATTGACCAGGATATGGGATTTTTCAGTTTCGCCGGTCATCTTGGAAAATGGCGTCCATATTGAAAAAGCCAAGCGGGGGTCAGGTGTACTCCCGCTGAATTCTTGAATGGGGTGGTATAAGCTTTCAAAATATGTCAACATTTGCTTTATAACAAACAATGCAGGGTTTCCACCCCGTGCAACCGGACTATATATATATATATATAATATCTATATATATATATATATATAAGGACGGCGCGCGCGCGCGCGCGTGTGTGTGTGTGTGTGTGTGTGTATATATATATGTAGCGGATCGACAAGAAATAGACAGCAAATAGACAGAAATCCTTTACTTCCACGCTATCATCAAACAGCTTGGAAAAACACACGTGGGCAAACAATGGAAAGTCTGTTTCTTCCCAAAGGGCGCGAACGAAAACCCTTATCAACTAAAGGACGCGTTCACAAGGCGTCTTAAGAATTGGCGCGAAGTCCTACTTACGTCACAGGAACTACGTATAAAAGCGAGCTTCCACTTGCTTTCACTCTCACTCTCACTCACTGGTACTCACATCATCGAACGTGAGCAACACGTCCACCAACCGCTTTCCGGTCCCTTGGCCGAGGGGCGCGGCCGCTACTTTCTTCAAGGCCTACAATTTATCATCAAGTAAGATCTACGGACCACCTGCAGAAGCAATCCTTCGAGGCCCAACCGGAATCGCTTTGGGCCTGCGGTTTGCGGGGTCGGCCTTCAGTTTTCTCTACATTCCTCGAGATATAATCACCTCAGGCCTCCGCACGAAGCCTACAACAAGCAGCATCATCTCGAGAGGCTTAGCGGACAACGACAACTCGAGCTTACGTTGATGGTTCCCTCTTCAGCCCGCCTTCAAGAGTTTACATCGTCCTAAGATAAGTACCTCCTATCCTAAGTACTCTTGTGAAGCCTACATTAGCCTACCGCCGAACGGTAGGCTATAATCCCTTAGTGTGTAATTAAGCGTTCCAACTGACTCTCGTGAAAGAACGCAGTAGGCCTGTCATCCAATTCAAGTGTCATTACAATACCGTAATTCCGCGTATCATCCGTCATTATGTTCAATTCTATATTTATGTGTTAACTAAATATTCTCTTGACGTAATCACTTAACATCACATAATGGTCTTATATATAAATGATATTTGTGTATTTGTCAAGCAATTTCAATCCATTATTATTAGGCCGCATCAATTATTCCTTGTGCATCCATGCAATCATTTAGCCTACATAATCAGTGTCAAGTATTTCATTCAATGTATCAAACGCACGGCATTTCTTATATCATTACTAGGCCCATTCAATGTTCCATGCCGCATGCCATTTACATACCTTAATAAGTACATTATTTATTACGTGTCAATTAAGCTATTAACATTTCATCTTATTAGCTAAGTCTGTCACAAGCATAACGTAAAACTACCAATTAATTACTGTAATTCTTTTTATATCACAGTGAATAAATAACGGCTTTATTTTCATAATAAAATACAAAACTAGGTGTCTTTTATAACCTTAATATTAATTTGCTTGGGTGTAAACCAAGCTGGTGACCTCGCTGCCTTTCGGTCACTTCCAATAGTATGGTGGATCTAATCAAATAACCATTTATTCCAATCGTGGGACTGTATGACATCATAAATTACACTGGGGAACAAATTTCAACTTTTTGTCTATTGAATTAGATTTGAGAGTTAGTTCTAGGTAATTTGGGTGCGTGAGCACGAATTTTACTCGGTTTTGCTCTATCAGGTCCTGATTTTGCTCAACACCCCCCTCTTTCGTCGTATTCATAAAAAGGTTTTTTTCTCAATACTCGCTGTCTTTTTGCAGTTACACATTATGCAACTAGGTTTTTATCTAGGTATTTGTACCTATTGTTATGGTATTGTTGTATTATGTATATTTTATATGTAACACCCTAAAAATATTTTAATTTGTCATTTTTAACCCATTTTATTTATTAGTAAATTAAGCTAAAAATATCATAGAATTCTAAAATTTTCTCGAGCGTTCCTGTTCTCTGTAGAGTATTCTAGAGGGACAACTAAAATATAAAAGCGACTCTTTCCAGAGTAATCAGTCATTCAATCAGTCAGTCAGTCACAGTCAGTGAGTTAGTTAATTAAGTTTGGGCATTAACATAATTTGAATTGGCATATGATTTAGTGAGTAATTTTGTCATCGTGATTTAATATAGTTGATTTAATTAGACGTAATTTATATTGTACCTACTCATCCGTGTTTCTAGTTTAATTTCATAGATTGTAAGTACCTATTTCATAATAAGTACCTATTTAAACTAATTTTTGTGTTTATATTTCAGATTTCTTAAATTTATATGAATTAAGGGCTTTAAATACCTTTACAAATTGGCAGAACAATCAAGCAATATGTCATCAAGCACTAGAAAGTTCAAATGCAAAAACAACCCTGATTCCTTCTGTATATATGTGGAAATTTACACTTCCACATCAACGAGCAAATATAACTGACTTCGTAAAAAGAGCTTATTAGCTTATTTTGGCATAAAACTGGGGACCAAGATAAATCGTGGGCTCCACATAAAGCCTGCACTATATGCATTGAAAGACTGCGACATTGGACGAAGGGTTCGGATTCAAAAATACCTTTGGAGTTCCGATGGTAAGTTATGATTTCATAAAACTACGTAATTTAATCACTAGTATACTGTAACTTACCTAAATGTAATTGTAACTTAGGTACATAAACAAAAATTTACAGAAAATGTTATAAGAATCTCAAATATTGCATAAGGTTGAAACACAGAAATGTTAAATGTTGGGTGATAACTTTGATAAAATTCATAAAAACAAGTCTCTCGTCGCTTTTGTTAACGCTTTACAATTTTTTTTCCATATCAGGTGTCTGCGAGAGCCTACTAACCACGAGACCGATTGCTACCTTTGCTTTGTCAAGACTTCGGGCTTCACTAAGAAAAATAAACATTGTATCGAGTACCCAAATTTCGACACCGCGATACGACCTGTGCTACATTCAAATGAGATCCCCATTCCAAAATTTAAGGGTCTGCCAACTCAAGAATTAGTTGAAGATGTTCCTGAAAATATTGTTATGCACTTTGAGGAGTCAGACACCGATTTTGACCCCAGCGTATTTGAAAGTCAAAACGATCCGCAAAAGTTTAACCAGGCCGAGTTGAATGATCTTGTAAGGGATCTAAATTTGCCAAAAAAGGCTGCGGAAATTTTAGCTTCAAGACTTAAAGAGAAAAACTTGCTTACTTCAAACACATACATTTCATTTTACAGAAAAAGAGAAGAAGAACTTGTTAAATATTTTAGAACAGAGGATAGTTTAGTATATTGCTGCGACATAGTTGGTTTGTTAAAGAAGATGGGGGTTGAGTCTTACGATGCAAATGATTGGCGCTTGTTTTTAGACAGTTCGAAAAGAAGTCTTAAGTGTGTGTTGTTGCATAATGGCAATCTATACGGCTCGATACCGATTGGGCACTCAACAAAATTAAAAGAAAAGTATGAACATATAGAAAAGGTTTTAAATCTTATCAAATATAGGGAGCACGAGTGGATCATATGTGTTGACTTAAAAATGGTTAATTTTCTGCTAGGACAACAAGGAGGGTATACTAAATATCCCTGCTTCCTTTGCTTATGGGACAGCAGAGCCAAGGAAGAACATTATTTCAAACAAATCTGGCCAGCATGAACATCACTTACTGTCGGAGAAAAAAACGTAATTAATCCACCTTTAGTGAGCAGAGATAAAATCATATTTCCTCCTCTGCATATAAAACTAGGCCTCATTAAACAATATGTAAAAGCTTTAGATACGAACGGCGAGTGTTTCAAATACATAACTTCAAAATTTCCAAGTTTAAGTTATGAAAAAATCAAGGCGGGAATTTTCGACGGTCCACAAATAAGAACAATGATTAAAGACAGCAATTTTCCTAATGTCATGAATGAACGCGAAAAAAATGGCTGGTTCTCATTCGTGGACTTGATAGAAAACTTTTTAGGCAATTATAGGGCAGATAACTACGAAGAAATCGTAAAAAAACTTTTAAGGGACTACAAAGAGTTAGGTTGCAATATGAGCATAAAAATGCATTTTTGAATAGCCATCTTGACCAATTTCCAAGTAATTTAGGTGATGTAAGTGACGAACAAGGGGAGAGATTCCACCAAGATATCAAAATTATGGAGGAACGGTACCAAGGCCGCTGGGATTCCCACATGATGGCTGATTACTGCTGGTGCTTGAAAAGAGACCTGCCATCAACAAGCAAATACGCTAGAAAGTCTTACAAAAGAAAATTTTTGCCACAGTGAAAGCTTCATATCTGTTTGTTTTTTTATTTTAAGTCATTTCTATCGTTATAATGTAATTTTACTGTAGTTTGAACTGCTTGTATTCATGAGACTTGAAAAAAAAAATTAACACATGACTTAATTTTTTAGTCCTAATTTGAAAAATCTGGAAAATGGCACATAGGCTGTCGACAAGAATCAGGACCTGATGAGCCAAACCGAGTTGAAATTCGTATTCAGCGCACCCAAATTACCTAGAATCAAGTGTCAGATATCATTCAATAAAATACGTGTTGCCCAGTGTTATTATTAACCCAGCCTTTCATTAATAAGCAATCAGTCATTGCATCAATTAATCATTGCATACAATTAAATCATTATCACCTTAAACGGTTAAAACTAGGTCCACTATATATATATAGCGTTCAACATCCACCCGCCAACTCCAGGTCGCTCCGCTAGTATACTGTACACACACACACATATATATATATATATATATATATATTATATAGCTGACAACTGAGACGTTTGCAATCATCTTTGCAACTTTCAGCAACATGCCATCAACAATGCGATATAACTCATCAAACCAAACTCAACAAAGATGACGTCATACCAAGCGAGCAAAAGATGACGTCATACCAAGCGAGCAAAAGATGACGTCACAGCGCGGGAACCTCAAGATAGGCGTCGCAGCGCTTTCGCTCTTCGAAGTTCGAAGGCAACTCAGTGATCCACGCGTTACCATCATGTAAACATCACCGTGCAAGGCCCCATTGGCCTTTTAATATCACTCAATTAATTTTATATGTATAAAGAATCTATCAATCTGTCGCGCGTTATTAATTGTCATATTGTAAGCATCAATTCAAGTGTACACATTACCACTATTTACAATGTAAACAATCAACAATTCAGTCGCATTCTTAAATCATTCGAATCAATTTATTTTGTGTAAAATAAACGGAAGAAAACTGAATCTATCAATCAACCTAAATTAATAACTTAATTAATAACATTATTTGATCTGCAAAGAACATGGTGATCACAGCTTTACAATTACCATAACCATTATCATCTTTATTATTATAGTGCTAAAAACATTACGCTCTATATATATATATAAAAAATTATATATATATATATATTATATATATATATATATAATAAATTTTAGGGTGATTCAAAAAAATCAAAGTTTTTTTTGTTAATTGTTCAACCTGTATTTTGTTCCCTATGACAAAAAAGTAGTGTATACCAAATTTGGTGAATTTTAAATAAAATTTACTATGTGCTACCAGGCATCAAATTTTCCCTTTTTTTCAATTTGTTTGTTTTTACAACTTATGATTTTATGTTTAATTGTTTATATTTCAGAATTTTAATGAATGGTTTATATACTAGCTTGCTTTTAATTGTTGTTTGGAACTCGTAATTTTGATACCAATTAATCGATTATGGATGCTAGGCCTAACTCACCATCACCTAGTTGCTCAGTTGGGAGAAGTTCTACAAGAAAAGAAACTGAAGTATGGCTAATTGGGCAGCTCTCTGCAGTACTAAAAACATCCGTATTACCATCAGAGAAGGAAATGATGGCCCTCTTCATGCACTACAGAAATATTAAAAAGCAAAGCATTAAAGAATCATGCTGCTCTACTGCGGATGATGTGCTAGCAGTTCGGAAAAAAACAGGAATACCAGCAAAACAAAGAATCCATGTAGTAGATAAAATTCAAGGAATACTGAGGGAATGGCAGCTGCTTAAGAAAAACAAAGTAAACAAATTGAAAAGATCACAAAATTTAAATAATAAAGAAGAAAAATGGAAAGATAAACTGGAAAACTTATTTGACATTGCTCATGAGAATGCTATGCAGCTTATAAAAATAGAAGATGATAAGAAATTCTTGAAAATGCAACGTGAGAAAGGACGTCATGGAAAAATGGGTACCATTGATAAGGCTGTTGCTAAAAAAAGAGCAAAGAGCAGCAGAAAAGCAACAACGTTATGAAAAGAGGAAAGCAGAAGAAGAGATCAAAAGAAAAAAGAATGAAGAGGCTGTCATACTCACCAGTACATCATCAGAATCAGAGGAGAGTAAAAGTGATGAACCTGGTTTCTGTGCTGCACAGCCTTCAACATGGAAAAGTAAGGTTGGCAAACGTAGAAAATTGTTTGATGATAAATTATTTATTAGGAAGTCTTGATGTTGCAAAATTGAGTGACAGAAATGCGTCTCTAGTTTTACTGCCAACAATTCAAAGTCTAGGAAAAAATCCAGAAGAGTACAATGTTAGCTACTCTTCTATTCGTAGAGAGAGGATAAAATATAGAAAGAAAATTGCAGAGAACCTGAAAGAAGAATTCAAGCCAGAGGTGCCCTAACAATTCACTGGGATGGAAAATTAATTGAAGATATTACAGGAATGCATATTGTTGACCGTCTGCCCGTATTGGTTAGTAGTATAGCCGCAAAAGGGGAGAGTGCAAGAATGTTGCAGGTTATTATGTAATATTGCAAAGGAGGTGGGGGTTGTTGCAAAGGGGGAAGGGGGTTGTTGCAAAGGGGGGTGGGGGGAAACTTGGGGGCGGCGTTATCCCCCAAGAGAAAGGAGGAGAGGTGCACACTAAGACTTCCAGCCGAGCTGGCGTTGTTTTATAGGCTCCTAATCAGCCAGTTGGCGTAATTGGCTTGAGTTGCCAGATACCGCGATACCATTGTATACATTATTATAGACTCCTAATCAGCCAGTTGGCTGTAAATGGTTGTCAGATACCTCTTTTTAGCAGTATTATTGCATACATTATTATTATATACGCCTAATCAGCCGAGTTGGCGTTGTTTTATAGGCTCCTAATCAGCCAGTTGGCGTAAATGGCTTGAGTTGCCAGATACCATTGTATACATTATTATAGACTCCTAATCAGCCAGTTGGCTGTAAATGGTTGTCAGATACCTCTTTTTAGCAGTATTATTGCATACATTATTATTATATACGCCTAATCAGCCGAGTTGGCGTTGTTTTATAGGCTCCTAATCAGCCAGTTGGCGTAAATGGCTTGAGTTGCCAGATACCATTGTATACACTATTATAGACTCCTAATCAGCCAGTTGGCTGTAAATGGCTGTCAGATACCTCTTTTTAGCAGTATTATTGCATACATTATTATTATATACGCCTAATCAGCCAGTTGGCTGAGTTGCCAGATAGCGCCATGTATTCCATTGTATACACTATTATAGACTCCTAATCAGCCAGTTGGCTTAGAAGGCTTAAATATTGCCAGATACCTGTTGTATACAGAATACCGGTAGTAGAAGGCATAACAATAAACAACATTGCATCATTCTTTTTATTATAAATATATAGAAAATAAATATACATTTGAGGAATATGCGTATAACAGAAATATATACACACAATTATGGATATATATATAAAATAAAATATACATTTCATATACACTTCAATATGTACATAACAGTACAGGAGAAATATACACACACACACACACACAATTATGGTGATATATAAAATAAAATATACATTTCATATACACTTCAATATGTACATAACAGTACAGGAGAAATATCAAGCAAAATATATATATATATATATATATATATATATATATATATATATATATATATAAACACAAATCAATAGAAATATGCATAATCGTCAAGCAAAATATATATATACAATTCACTTTTTTTTCAAAATACTAAACTCGGTCTTAATCGAGTTTACAATTACATCATTATTGCTCTGCATTACGCAGTATATGCGGCTTAATAATATTTCACCGCTTAAAGTATAGGGAAACCTGTATTCGATATGAATGGCTTTCATATCGTTCAGTACTATTTTTGTTCCCACTTTACAACCGGTTGGTAAGTCATCTTTAAACACGTCTAGAATACAATCAAAAGCACGCACAAAGAGTTCATCGTTAGCTACATTATTAAACACAAGTTTATAAGAACGCTTTTCCAATCGAGGGTTTATTTCTACCGACTCGAGCTTTTCAATCGTGAACTCTTCACTCAACATACGGCAATTGAAATAATCTTCTAAATCGTTACGACAACTGCGCGTTATATAAAGAAATAGTTCTTCAGGGTGAACGGTGTAGGTGAGCTCAGCCTTGTACCGATCAATTGCTTTGTACCAAAGTTCATGGTATTTCAAAGAGTCTAAACTTTTTAAATAAACATCCAGCACTAGACCATTCTCACCAGTCCTACACTCGGTAAACCCATCGAGCAGAGCAGTGTATGCGTATTCAAGTACTGTATCAAAATAAAACATATCCGTAACACGCGCGTCTAATATAGGTTTCAGTTTACGGAATCCGACGATTTCAAACATTCTGTCGAGGATGAAACGGTTTCGCGTAGGAATAAGAGCGTTATTATCAGAAGCATTCTTCCACATCAGCCTTATATCAATGCACGGCCGATCGTTATTTATACACAACGTACATACAACGGCGTATGAGGGTGCGTCACTAATCTGCTCTCTTCTTGTACCTACGTTAGCAGGTATTTTATAACGATCTTCACACCACTTCTCAACTATCACAAAGATTCTATTCATCTCCTCGATACTTAAATAAACCCGTTTGTTTGTCGGTCTACATTCCGTTTCCAGTACATAGCTAATGGTACCGGAATTACGCCTGAACACGCGCAACGATTTCGTCACGGACACATCGTACGAGGCGTTGAGAATGCTGCTCAAAGGAAGTTCCATCGTATTCGAGGAGCGCACGTCCACTCGGCTCAAGCTCTGAGATAACTATGAGCCGTGTGAGGCACAGGCAGGAATGGTTCGACGGGCGGCTGACTCGATGATACGTGAATGGGCATGTTCGTACGACTCGAATTGTTGCACATATTTGTTTTTCCGTTTCGTCACTACCAGCCTACGCACTTTGGATAAGAACTAGGCGCTAATCATCTCCACACTCCGGCGCACTATTTGAGAGGAACATATGCTCATATTTTTCCTTTCTACCCATCAAACGATACTCGTCTCTAAAATCTGTTAAAAACTCACGCATGGCACTAGCCACAACCTCACTATGAACCTCATCATGATATACGTTAATATAGTGATAAAAACACCTAAGATTGTCCATGATCACGAGATTCACATTTTCAGACGTAGGGTATGAGTAATCGACATGGTGTAGCATGACGTAATACCGCTTGTCACACCACCCATCCACAAGGCTCATTATCCATACCTGCTGCTTCTCTTCTGCACGCGTTGTTTCTTTTACTTCACGGTGTATGTGAGACTTTATAAAGTTTAGCCCTGCAGCATACTTCAGCACATCGTCTGTGCAACGAAAGCCTTCAACAGTCTCACCAGAACATCCGTAGAGTATTTGTACATCTTGGAACTTCGCACAATCCAATGTGGTTTTAAAAGAGGCATAGGAGGGGGGAATAGGAAGTTTTTCGGTATCCACCACATCCTCACACTTTACTGAATACCATTTCATAAACGTTGTGCAAGCGATATTAAAGGTAGCCATTTCAATATACGTCTGATCTGAGTACACGTCTGATCTCTCGGGCTTACTGCGGTCGACTGACCACGCAGGGACTCCCAGAGAGTAGCATGACTCACGCAGTGGGCGGAGCTTAGAACTTTCACCTACACACACACACACACACACACACACACACACACACAAAGGAGAAAGTGAAACGCTATTTGATTTATTGAGATATTCATATATTTACAAATACGATTCGAGATAGTCAAGTTATATATATATTACAAATACGATTCGAGATATTCAAGTTATATATATATATTTACAAATAGATACGATTATATACAAGACGTGTGAGTTAGAAGCATCATTGGTATCCAAAGGGTACGGTATCATAGGTACCAGGTAACTGGTAACGTTTCCTATAGGTGTTACGGCACACCATCGTACCCCTAAGTTCCTTCACGCCCCCAGCTTCTGCGCCCGAAAATTGTGGGTGCCTACAATTAGTTGGTGAGGTTGCAAACATACTAGATCCTTCAACGACTCAAAGTTAACAACCTCCCGATTCGCATGGTTGAGCGTAATACCCTTTGCCTTCACGATATATTTCATTTCATCCCCTACCCTGACCCGTACCCCATAAGTCTTAGGTCCTGTTGAGATAAAAGAGTCGGCGTATGCGTCGTCCCCATACTCATCCTTGATCTCATCAGTGAGCTCGCCGAGGAACTCCCCAATAGCGGGCATGTAATCACCCTCCCTCTCTGTGAATATCACGCTATCTGTATCGGCATACAATACTCTCCGCCCAAGAGAATGCAATAGACCCCAAAGTTTTATACGGGCGTAGGCTGTTGTGAAGCTCGCCACAGGTATGTTTGTAACCCTTGAGGTATCTGTGGCAAATTCAGTGTTGTTGTACTTTATACGTAAGTATTACCTACATTCACGATCTCCATGACCTCTTTATCGGGGGCATTGGCATAATCCCAGACATCGCTATAACTTTGTGCCAAATGAATGTTCCCTCTGCCGGTATTCTGCGCAAATTTTCCCCATAGACTGTTTAGACACAATTTTGCACTAAAGCGCTTGCCAGGATTCTTTACAATTTGGACACGATCAAGTTGTATACCTTCGCGGTCGCGGTAACGTTGAATATAGGCAGACTTTTCATCTTCGGTATCAACTCCTCGCGGATACCCTGATGCTTCAACCTTATCCTTCAAAAAGGCGTTTATATATGGTGTGAAAAGGTTGGGGAGCTTCTGAAACCTCCACACCTCGTGTATCTTCAGTATTCTATAACCATGGCGTACGGCTAGGGCCAGTTCAGGACTTGTATATACGCCTCTGATCTTACGCTGGTGGGTATATGGTTACATTCGCCGTTATCCTCTTCCGCGCACTTCACGCACAGGGGAAACATGAGCTTGTCGTCGATAACGACAGGTAAGATCGGCATCCATAAATTGCGTGGGGGAGTACGTCTACGAAAGAGAGCCCAAAGTAACGATCATTTCAAATTTTTTGAAAATTCATTGATGGAGGGTTGCTAGGCCCCACCAGTTTCTCAGGAGCGCCCACGGGTACGGATTGCTCTTCATCACGTATGGGTATAAAGAACAGAAATCGTAGTAATGGAGCTTCACGCCCTCCGTAGGTGGGAAGTATAGTCTGAAGGATTTGTACGTCTCCAAACAAGCTATCACCACATTTGAGAGGATCCAGCACCATTGAACGCTTGATCGCTTTTATTTCCTCACGGTACACCTCGTCTGTCTCCATCCGTGCATCATATTCATGCTTCCACAAGACTTTGTGAGTGACTGTGATCCTATAAGTTGATCGCGGGTGCGGGTCGATGCAAGACAGTCGGCAGGAGACCTACCGTTGATATCTCCGACGATACCGCACTCAGGAGGGGGCATCCATGCCACCAGCATCCGTTAAAGGAGTACACAGTCTTCACACCAGTGACACGGTTTTCACTTAACCCATCAACCCAAAAACACGTCCATTAATCTTAATGGGTACTTCACCCGTGTTGCGGGCGTGCTTTATGTATACACCTGTCTGTTGCTGCAGGTGTATGAGCCAGTAAATAGCCTTTGTGCCCGTAACTGCGGGGATTGTTTCGGTGAATAATGGCTAAGGTGTCTTTCGGCATGAAGTTATTCTTGAACACACGTAAAACATAATGATGCGATGGTGGTTGCGACTTGCAGTGGATCGCATTTGAAACGGGCTATGTACATACTTCTAAAGGCCTGGAAACATACTCTAAGCACGCGCACATCATTCACGCAATAACGCTCACATTCATCAGCTATATTATAAGTGTTACTTTCATTAAAACTGTCGTAGTATCGATCAAAGTCTTCACGTTCATCCATGCAGTCAAAATAATGTTTGGGGGGTGGTGGGCCTACGTAGTTTAAAGTCTCGCTGGTGAGGAAAGTGTATGGGAAGTATCCTTTGGAAACTTCAGCTGCTACTCCCATCACCTTGGGTAGCTTTGCTAATTTACAAGGTGTGAATAATAAAGTATCTTTAAATTGTACATTGCCTCTTATCTGCATCTGTATTAATTTGTTGCCTCTTTTCAATGGATCACCTGTAAATATCTCAGAGGATTCGTGTTCAAGCAACTCCTTATAAAGGAACTGCGTGTCAAACTTTGCCCCGTTATGGGCGAGAATATACACAGTCATTTTTTTGAACTTGTCGGCTAACTTGACAATATAGGACACAAATTTTCACAGGACTATCGCTGACATTCGTTTTAAAAACGTTTGTCCGTTTACCGCATTTGGGGCACTCGTCACATTCGATACCCATACACTCATCACAGATGGTCTGGCTCACAAGTAAATGTGGAATTACCTCTTTGGTTTCAGCGTTCGTATATGTTTCTATATCGTAGTACACAGTTATACAAGGGTTATTTTTAGGCTTAGCATCTTTCATATAACACACATGCTTTACTCCATCCGCCTTATATTCCTCCTGGCATGTAGGACAGTGAATTACGTCGCACTTGTGCTTAAATTTTCCCCAATTATCCATTGTGTGAAACATACCACATTCACAGATTCTCATTTTCCTGCACGTACCAATTGATTTATGGAGATCAAAGCAGCTATTATTGAAAAATGTGCGTCTACACACATCACAGTCTCTCTTCTCAACTACACGGCTTTCACATTTGGTGCTTTTACACTGCTCACATACCATGTGACATTCTTTACAATGTCTCACTATATCATCCGCAAACTCGAGGCACCCCTTACACAAATCATGATGTCTCCCATATTTTCGACTTTTGTCATAACTCGCGTAAAGCCCCCTTATATTACGGATGGGGAGATACGTTGTCCCTGACAATCCTAAAATAAGTAGGGGCCTTGTACGATCTCTCACACAGCTTTTAAAAACATACACAGTCCTACGACGATCATCCAACCCAAACACAACTATGCGCACATTCATTTCCTGTTCTACCCTTCTCAGCTCTTCAGGACCCATATTACAGTCAAATTCAAGTTCACAGTCTCAGCTAGTTTACGGGCACGCTCAACGACTGTAGGCAACCAAATTTTTTGAGTCGTGTATTTTGTACAGTAAACATACGTGCTAAGAGTACTGCTATAAAGCCGCAACCACGATCGACGTTTATATGCCTTCGGTAAATAGTTGGAGAATTGAAGTTAAGAGTATACGGTATGGCACTATGACCCGCAACACGGTATACACGGTCAATATTTACCGTGAAGTTGTCCATATTGAAGGCTATACTACTTTGGGCGGCTTGCATTATACGCCCTAATATATATTCTACATCTTCAGCAGCCAAACGTCTAAACGGCACTATCACCCAATAATCGTCTACATCACCGTCATCTGACCCGAATCCAAAGGACAGACTCGTCCTGACTCACGCTCGTCGCGATTCTGAAGAGCAAACTCTATAATACGCTCTACAACCCTGCGTATCCCGCGCTCAATCCATTGCTATACATGCTCTAGGGTCGACCCTGACTCTATACCGATTTCTAGTCAAGGCTGGGGTGGGGGCTGCGGATCGCACCAATTCCAGCGTTATACCATCCTCAACAGAACGGGGGGCGGGAATTAGTGGATATATTAGGTGCTGCTGATGGGGGCCCTGTTGCGTAGGAGGGTTGGGGCTCTATTATTGTAGACTTAACAGAACGGGGGGCGGAATAAGGGGATATATTAGGTGCTGCTGCTGGGAGGTTGTTGCGTAAGAGGTTGAGGGTTGGGGTCTGCTGCAACAGACGCGTATTTCGGTCGCTTTATACCTGACGTGGGGTTCTCATACCTCCGCTTTGGACGTGTTACCGGTATCGCTGAGGGTTCAGGGGAGGAGATCACAACTACACTGTCGTCGTCATCCGTAATGATAGGGCTGCTCTACCTCATCGTCGGTTCTGTGGGAGAAGAAATATAAGGATCAGCACTCAAAATTTGTAATATTTTGTAAATGACCACTTAGGAGTGTGACGTGTTAGAAATGGACTCTGTAGAAAAATTCAGATTCACGAGCCCATCCACATGTATTATATCTGGACCTACAGGATGTGGTAAAACTGTGTTTATGCTTAAAATCATTAAAGAAAAGGGGAGATGTTCTCGAAATTTGTGCATAAAGTTATATGGTGCTATTCGACGTATCAATCAGTGTTCAACGAGTACCAAGATGATATTTTGTTCCACAAAGGCGTATATGACGTTAATTCGTTAAAGGGAAACTGAACATACAATCATTGTAATTGACGATCTCATGTTGGAGATGGATAAAACGTTTGCCGAGACATTTACAGTATTCTCCCACCATCTTAACATAAGCGTGTTCTTCATCAATCAGAATCTATTTTTCAAAAATAGATACATGCGCGATGTGTCGTTAAATACGCAATATCTAGTCTTATTCGCGCAACGTAGAGATGTATCACAAATTGGGGTATTAGCCAATCAAATGTTCCCGAATCAGCGTAAGGAGTTTTTGGAAGTTTATAAAGAAGCTACAAGCACGCGTTACGGATATTTGCTTTGCGACCTTCATCCGCGAAACACGTTTAGAGTGCTTCTGCGAACGAATATATTTCCAAACGAGCCTGAAACGGTGTATATTCCAGAATGACAAAGAGACTAAAGAAATACCGTGAATTAATAAAAATCTATCATCGACTGCCCGGGCAATGCAGCAGATGTTTATTAAAAATATCGACGCCGACTTTTTAAAATGCATCTGTGAAATCTGTCTTAACGTTATAAATTGCAATGTATCAATGAAAACCCATCAGAAGGCTCGCCTACGCCGCTACAAGAACATAATACGTACACTCGCTCGTAAAAGCCAAACTGTAGCGAAGAAAAAACGATTATTGTACAAACAGGAGGGTCATTTCTCCCCATCTTATTTTCAGTTTTGGGCCCTTTACTGACTAGATTAATATAATGAAGAAAGTGGTAGTGATTCCCCACGAGGTGTACGCCTCACTGCAAAGAGACACGGATCTAGATCCCCGTAAAAGCAGACTTAAAAGAATGGAAAGCGAATTGTTAGCCCTATTAAACAGTGAAAAAACACCTGATGAGAAAAGAATCTTATACCAAGAAGCTCTGCAGAAATTTCTTCACGAGTACGAAAATTATAAGAGCCCTACAGAGATTCCTGTGGTTATTAGGCACAGCACGGGGGACGATGGCGACATAGGATCTGTACCCGACGACACAGCTGACCAACCAAAAAGATTAGCCACACAACATATCGAACATGTATTAAAAAATACCCTCCCACTTACATTGAGGAGTAAAGGCTTAAGTCTTTATAATCTATTGAATGAGGATCCCGCCATACAATGGACCGATACAGGGGAGATCATTGTGGAAGGATCAAAGGTACAGGGATCGAATATCGTAGACATTGTCCATGATCTGGTGAGAAAGTGGGATAGGCCATCACCATCAGGATGGAAGCATATTAAAGCAAGACTACAACAAATAAATGTCCCTAAAACGTTGATAGGAAATCTGAACAGGTTAAAAGACTTGGAACATGCAACGCCTGTGACACAATTGAAGGCGCCGTCACCCCCGGCGGTAACACCTTTGAAGAGGAGCAAGAAGAGGTTAAACCAACCCTACCCACGTGCCTCTAAAATACGCAAATGGCTAACGTATTAACTAAACGCTATTATGACATTTCTACCCCATCCTCTTACGGCGGCGTAGATAGACTGTACAGAAGTTTACGGAGTAGGAAAAAAAGATGTTGAAAGATTTTTGAGGGAGCAGGACGCTTATACGCTTCATAAGCCTGTGAGAAAAAGGTTTAAAACAGCCAAGACAACGGCTTCCTCGATTGATTCTATTTGGCAAGCAGATTTAACAGACATGCAAAGATATTCTGTGTATAACGATGGTTACCGCTACATTCTATTCATAATAGACGTGTTCTCTAGATATCTGTGGCTAGTTCCTCTGAAAAATAAATCACCTGAAACAGTTGCTAAAGCCACCAAAACGCTAATGTTAAAAGAAAACAGGGTTCCTGGCTATTTTTGTACGGATATGGGGAAGGAGTTTATAGGCCGTGCTTTTCAGAATATGTTGACAGAGTTTAATATCAGCTATTACACAACCAATTCTATACATAAGGCTTCTTTAGCTGAAAGAGTTCAGCGCACCATAAAGGAACGCATGCACCGTTATTTTACACATAAAAACACATACAGATTTCTAGACATTCTGGAATCATTGGCATCATCCTACAACCGCTCACACCATCGCACGATTGGGGCAACACCTAACGAAGTTTTAGAAAGAGGTACGCTCCCGAGAAGAGATGGATCACCACCACCACCACCACCACCACCACCACACTCTGTGCGCTTCAAAATCAATGATTATGTAAGGCTGTCGCGTTCGGGGAATAAATTCGCAAAGGGTTTTGAGCAAGGATGGACACGCGAGATTTTTAAAGTTAGGGCTGTGAGACCTAAAGGTGTGATAATGATGTATTACATTGAAGATTTGAATGGGGAAGAAATCTCAGGAGGCTTTTACCGCGAGGAATTGCAGAAAGTTGCGTTTAATTTAGAAAAAAATGTGTTTAAAATTGAGAAAATTTTAGGAAGCAAAGGTTCAGGAAGGAGAAAAATGTACCTGGTGAAATGGCTAGGGTACCCAGAAAGCTTCAACACCTATATAAAAGCTGATGCAATAATGAAGCTTAAATAGTATGCAACATGGCTCCTAACCATTTCTACGTCACACTCCCGTCCTCCTCGTCCCTGTCTGTACACCCTAACAACACGCTAGCCAACTTTGTAACAGAACTCCATGGGCACATTGAATTGGGTCGTGATTCGTATGAGGTGGGGATATGCGAAATTCAGCTGGACACCGTCTTTTTAAATATTGAACATAAAGAAACCGTTTTTACGATTCTTAGAGACATTGACGAGTGTGAAAAAGCTGGGGTAGCTATGGATGAAACTATGCGCATCGCTGGACTAAGATTGCACGGTATTACAGTACAGAAGTAAGACTAGGGCCGGGTCAATATGGTTCGGCCGAGGATGTTGTGAGAGGCTTAAACGTGAGTTTAAGAAACTCAAACCTTACGAATGATTTAGTATATGAAATCGTAAACAACCCTGCACATACACTAATCCTAAAATCAAAGACTAACAGACGTCTTAAAGAACATAGAAAGTTCAAAATTCTAACCAACGGCCGATATAGCGCAGCCTTCCAAAGAGACACATTTCACGAGACACAGTATAACTTGTCCAGATTAATGTATCAATTGAAGATGGAGAAATTGGCTGAAAGGTCCCCAGACATGTGCTATATTTACAGTAATATAGTGGAGCACCAGTTTGTTGGGGATACCCAGGCACGCCTGCTGCGCATTGCTCACATCCCCAACCATAGAGGAAGGAGTTTGAGTATTACATATGACAGACCCCATTATGTGAATGTCGCAACTAATTTAATAACCAATATCACAATATATATAAGAACGATTGAGGGCGAAAACTTCCCATTCGGTAACGGGAGCTTAACAGTGAAGCTACACTTTCGACGCACTGAGTTATAATGGATAGAAAGCCTTTCACCGTCTATCGAGGGATGCGATACCAGCGCGGTAGTGGACTTGGATCCATTTTTTCATCCATACTACGTACGGCTGTTCCTTTGCTGAAGAGGGGTGCCAGATACCTTGGAAGGAAAGCGCTACAATCAGGCCTTAACACTGCAGAAGACATATTGGCCGGGGCTAAACCTAAAGAAGCTCTAAAAAAACATTTAAAGCGTACACGGAACGAAATCATCAAAGATGCAAAGAGAAAAATGCGTGGTGGCGGGAAGAAGAAGAGGGCTCCCCGGAAGAAGAAGAAGGGGTCACGTGGTATTAAACGTAAAAGGCTATCAAAAAAGAAATGCTGTAAGCGAATGAAACCTATGGTTGACCACTTTTTTGACTGATATAAGCTAAGGATATTGATCTCATGAATCATAGTTTGTTTACCACTTGTCGAGAGAGGAGTCACTATTTCGCCATGGCACGCTTCATCCACCCATGTAGTTCACAATGCTGTAAATCGGAGCTGTCCTTTTTTGAGCTCCCGCCAACCCAAGTTTCTATTGAGCACAGTGACTTTATTACAATTAACCCTTTAAACACAATTAGTTCACCGAGTGCACCTATAGAATTCGTGATACCCAGCTCAGGTCCTTACTTTTTTGATCCAAGCTGTGTGCACATGTACGCTAAGCTACGTATAGCCCATTCTGATGGAACGGCCTGCGATGACAAATATGCTGTATACCCTGAAACAAACTTTCTGCACGCCATATTCAACCAGTGTGACGTATATTTAAATCAGACCAACATATCGGCAGGCACGGGGTACTATCATCTACGAGCCTATTTGGAAAATGTCCTCAACTTTTCCAAAGAAGCGAAGGCTACCTTTTTAAGTGCGGAGGGATATTATCAAACTAAAGATGAAAATAGTATAAAGGACAAATTTAAAAATTCTAAAAAGAAAATATACGAGTGTTTTGGACGGTTGCACACAGATTTCACTTTCCAGGAGAAGTTGCTTGTGAACGGGGTGGATATGAAAATAAAGCTCACCCGCACGAGTCCTGAGATCTGCTTAAATCTGGATGCGAATCAAGAAGAGGGTGCAAAGTCCGTTGTGGTTCACATTATGGACACATACCTCCGCGTACGGCGAGTGAAATTAAGTTCACCAAAACAACTAGAAATTGAGAAAAATTTACTAAACGCTACAGTGAAATATCCTATTAACAGAGTGCAGATCAAACTATATACGGTTCCTGCAGGGTTGGCATCGAAGCAGATAGAAAACATTGCCCTGGGAAATCTTCCTAAAAGGATATTAATCGGCATGCAGGACCACGCTTCGGTGAATGGAAAATATAAAAAGAGTGCCTTTAAATTCGAGAATTTCGGACTTAAAAATATAACTCTATACGTTAATGGCACTGCTTTGGGTGGAACAATGGGTACGGACTATTCATCAGACGCTGTGTTACCTCTTTGTGCCAGAGCCTATAGTAATCTGACCCATATTGCAGGTGATTGTGATGAGCTTGGTAATGGGGTAACGCAGGAAGAATTCATTGATCAATTTAACCTTTATCCGTTTGACATTACACCTGACTTATCTGCTAGCGTAAATACCCATTTAACACCACAGCAGAGCGGTAACATCTCAGTGCGGCTGGAATTCGCCAAGCCTATAGACGCTCCTATTAGTGTACTAGTATATCTCGAATCGCAAGCCCTAATAGAAGTAGATAGATTTAGAAGCGTTATCACTGACTTTTAAAATGGATGCTAATACACTTCAGAAAGTAATGGAGCGAGTCACACGTTCCAAATTTATCGGCGTGTTTGCGAAGAATGAAACATTGAGTTTGCCAAGTACGCGAGAATGCGGTAGTCTTATTGTGAACACAGACATCATCGGTAATGAAGGGATTCACTGGATCGCTGTCTATTTTAAAAATAGACAGCGCCTGTACTATTTTGATTCACTCGGTACTCAACCCTGGAGTGACCCTATTATTGTAAAATTTCTCGCTCAGTTACATATTCCCGAAGTTGTATGGAACCCATTTCGTATGCAGGGATATTTTACTAATGTTTGCGGAATGTACTGTGTCTCATTTCTCATGCATATGTCAAATGATAAAGAATTTATAAATTTTTTAAATTTATTTGACCCGTGTCACACTCACCGAAACGATGAAATGGTATGCAGACAGATAAAAAACCGTTTTCCAATTGTACGTACTCGTTGTATATTATAATGTTTTTGTTCGTATATTTGTATATTCGTTTATTGTACTGATTTCTTTCATTTAATAAATTTATGAAAATATATTGTGTCTTCTTATCCCAAAAAGATCGAAAAACACTTACATTATTTGACATTGTTGACTGATAGTATATCTCCGTATTCCTTCAAAAGATTGTATAACTCGTGTCAAATCCTCATCGGACCTTAAAGGAAAACATATACAGAGTATACAGACAGATCCCCATTATGTGAAGATATCTTTGGTTCGATTACCAATTTCGATTTTAGCATAATGGGGAAATAACACTGATTGACATTTTTGGCGAGTATCTATTGACGAATACTACAACTCTCCGTATATATATAAAATCGAATTATGGACACTTACATTTCTATGGTAGTCCCTTGCGTCGGTTGTAAGGAGCGTCACTGCAAATATCTTCTACGGTTTGCGTTCGAAAATAGTTCGCCACAATCAGCCGCATTGAAAAGACTAATTGTGGTTAATGCTGCAGTATCACGTTCTTCATACAAGTCTGGGGAGACGTACAGGTCCATGGTGGAGGATGTGTGACACTGCTGACTGATCAGTATATCATCCGTATTCCTTCAAAAGATTGTATAACTCGTGTCAAATCCTCATCGGACCTTAAAGGAAAACATATACAGAGTATACAGACAGAGCCCCATTATGTGAAGATATCTTTGGTTCGATTACCAATTTCGATTTTAGCATGATGGGGAAATAACATTGATTGACATTTTTGACTAGTATCTATTTGACGAAATACTACAACTCTCCGTATATATATAAAATCGAATTATGGACACTTACATTTCTATGGTAGTCCCTTGCGTCGGATTGTAAGGAGCGTCACTGCAAATATCTTCTACGGTTTGCGTCGAAAATAGTTCGCCACAATCAGCCGCATTGAAAAGACTAATTGTGGTTAATGCTGCAGTATCACGTTCTTCATACAAGTCTGGGGAGACGTACAGGTCCATGGTGAGGAATGATTATTCACTGATGCGAAAATAGCTACTGTTACTCCCAACTGAAAATATCCCCTTTTATATGCACATTCGCCAAGCTCCGCCCAAAAGACCAGATGTCCGTCGTGATTGGCTGCCGATGTAGCTGGGTGGAGCTATGACGTGTACCATTCCGCTATAACGGGTACGGACGAGTAATTGCATCTTTATATTTTCACTAATAGAATTAATGCTCTTATTCTCCTTTGAAAATTATTTGGTGATTCGTATAGAACTTTTGATATTGAATCCAAATATGGTTTCAGAAGTTTTCTATCGCCCATAGTTTTCGAGAAAATAATATTTCCATTTACTCAATTTCCCGCATCATTAGTCACTAATGTAATCGAGAGGGTATAAAGAATATATCATAATTATATTTTAAAAATAACATTCGGTTTCAACGTTAAACTGTAGGTCTAAGGTGGTCATTACACATAATAAAATAAAGTGGTTGGCAGATAAATGGGCACCCTATGTGTCCTAGTGGTTAAGACGCTGGGACTGTTGACGTTAAACTGTAGGTCTAAGGTGGTCATTCCACATAATAAAAGAGTGGTTGGCAGATAAATGGGCACCCTACGTGTCCTATGGGGTAATCTCTACTGAACTTCATTGCTAATAACTCTCAGTAATCGAATGACATCCCAAGTCGTACCTTTTCATTATAAATGGAATCCTTTATTTGAACAAAACTCTCGCTCTCTTTCTATATATATATATATATATATATATATATATATATATATATATATATATATAATTATATTTCTATATGACACCATACAAATTACGCGTAAATATTTTCATTGTAGAAGTAATAACAATGACAATATTAATATCTGAAGTCAGTGGTGATTTCTGCTCGAATAGCTTGTAGAAGGATAATCCCTCGACCCGAAAAAAGTCCCTAGAGACCTTTTTCGTTCGAATCGTGTCCCTAGAGACATGATTCGAACTGATTTAGTTTCTGCCATTCATCGTGTGTGTGTGTGTGTGTGTGTGTGTGCATGAGTTGTTTATTATATATATATATATATATATATATATATATATATATATATATATCAAGAGTGGTCTGGAAGGAGATGTTTCATAATTTTCTTTTCCGGACGTTTTTCCCACTGTTATTCGTGACTTAAATATTTATAATAAAAATCAAGTGTCTAAAAAGTTATTTAATAAGCAGAAATAAGATGTTTAAAAGAACAGATATTCTCCGTCCGATCCCGCTATAGTGGCTTGGGCAATTCCAAATGAATAATTTCTTTATTTTTCGTCATTTTTTCGTCGCAGGAATGAGGCTATATGTTTCATAAGTTTTCATCTCGTTTGGTGGAAATGTATCGTAAATTATTTAAATGAAGTTTCAATTAATTGGTTTTACTGTTATTTAGGAAAATTTATATTGGAGCAAACGTTACAATAATAAGCTTATGTCGATATAGTTACCCATTGAATTGGAACTCTTTATTCACGTTTGCTATTATTTATTGATTGGTGGATAATTAGTTGGGTATCCCTTATAAAAATCATTTCTGTCTAACGATTTATTTATTGGGTAACTTTACTAATTCTATTAACGCGTAAATCTTTCTGAAACATGAAATCATTGTTCAAAGGCTTTATTTGCTGGATCTATTTAAACTCCTTCGCGTGCAGTTTAGGTAATTACATTTATTCAAGTAGAGTTTGCAACCTCTCCTTTCTTCAAGCGAGTACTGCAACGTTATACACTATCGGATTATGTTTTGGGTAACTTTTGGGCAGAAATAAGATGTTTAAAAGAACAGATATTCTCCGTCCGACCCCGCTATAGTGGCTTGGGCAATTCCAAATGAATAATTTCTTTATTTTTCGTCATTTTTTCGTCGCAGGAGTGAGGCTATATGTTTCATAAGTTTTCATCTCGTTGGTGGGAATTGTATCGTAAATTATTTAAATGAAGTTTCAATTAATTGGTTTTACTGTTATTTAGGAAAATTTATATTGGGAGCAAACGTTACAATAATAATAAGCTTATGTCGATATAGTTACCCATAAAGGTTTTAATTCGGTGATGCTCTCATAATTCGTTGGGTTACCCTTATAAAAATTCGTTTTCTGTCTAACGAAATAGGGTAACTTTGTTAGTTCTATTAAAGCGTAATGAAAGAGGCGCTTGTGTTATTTTATACGGTTGAATCTTGTATAACCATATAAATATATATTGTGGTATTTTATATGGTTCATTAGTTTATTATATATACAAGTACATTTGGAATAACAGCCGTTATATATGTGTTACACGATTAATGGTACACATGGCGCTATCTGGAATACCTTGCGGTATCTGGCAACTCAGCCAGAATAGAGGATTATAAAAGATCGCGAAGCTGGTGAAGAACCATTCCCCCCTCGGCTCCGGCCGAGTAAGGAGCTCTGCTCCTTCTATTTCTGGCCCTTTGGTAAACCCCATAGAGGCCTCTTAGGTTAGGGAAACGAAAATAAATTGGGGGAGAACTCCACTCTGTCCTTCAGGTGTCTCTCTCCCTCCTTCAGGTGTCTCTCTCTCTCTCTCTCTCTCTCCTGCATGTATCTTCCTCCTTCAGGTGTCTCTCTCTCTCCTGCATGTTTGCCTCCAGCATGTGTACATCCAGCATGTGTACTCCTGCATGTGTGCGTACCTCCAGCATGTGTACCTACTGCATGTGTACCTACTGCATGTGTACTCCTGCATGTGTGCGTATGTGTGTACCTCCTGCATGTGTACCTATCCTCTCTCCTTCAGGCGTCTCTCCCTCCTACAGGCATCTCTCTCTTCTTCAGCTCTCTCTCTCTCTCTCTCCTTCAGGCGTCTCTGGCTCAGCCAACTGGCTGATTGATTCAGCCAACTGGCTGATTCTGGCTGATTAGGAGCCTATAAAACAACGCCAGCTCGGCTGGAAGTCTTAGTGTGCACTTGGCTCCTGCCAGGTGAACACCTCTCCTCCTTTCTCTCCTCCTCCTTTCTCTTGGGGGATAACGCCGCCCCCAAGTTTTCCCCCACCCCCCTTTGCAACAACCCCCTTTACAACAACCCCACCCCCCTTTGCAACAACCCCCTTCCCCATTTGCAACAACCCCCATCCCCCTTTGCAACAACCCCCACCCACCCCTTTGCAACATTACATAATAACCTGCAACATTCCTGCACTCTCCCCTTTTGCGGCTATACTACTTTGGTTTCAGGAGAAGGCGTTGAACAACTTCTTGGTGTGCCTAAACTGGATTCAGGTACTGGTCTCCTGACAGCAAATGCTGTGTATCAGACATCGCTTGAATGGGGCATCTGCGAACAAATAAAATGCATGTGTTTCGATACAACGGCAGCCAATACTGGTTCTAGAAATGGTGCAGCTATTCTTCTAGAACAAAAATTCGACAACGATTTATCGTGGCTGCCATGTCGACACCACATATTTGAAATTATATGTGGCCCAGATATAGTCCTTTTTAAGAAGTTCAGAGAAAAATGGTCAAGCATTAATAAGAAGGACTACGAAACAGCATTATCAGATCCAGATATCTATGAAAATATTCATGACATCAAAGATGGCATAATTACATTTGCAGCAAATCAACTAGATACATTCCAACCAAGAGACGATTACCTAGAACTATTGCAGTTAACAATTATTTTTTGGGGAGGTGAACCAAAAGGTGGAATCAAATTTAAACATCCAGCGGGACTTCATCGGGCTAGGTGGATGGCCAAAATTATATATTCATTAAACATTTTTATGTTCAAATCTCAGTTCAAAATTTCAGTAAAAGACAAAAAAGGACTAAAAGACATCTGTCTATTTGCTACTCGGTTATATGTAAAGGCATGGTTTACAGCTCCTGTGCCATCTTGCGCTCCTCGTCTTGATCTGGAATTATTACAGAATCTTGTAGTCTACAAACAAATAAATGACACAATTGTATCTGTTGCTATTAAAAAACTGTTAGGTCACCTCTGGTACCTATCAGAAGAACTGGTAGCCTTGGCCTTTTATGTTGATGAAGTGCCTACTGAAACAAAAAACAAAATGGTAAAGGCCTTGCAAAATACAACAGAAACTCTTCCTGCAAAACGGGCTTTTCTAGATCTTGCACTTATTCCAACGAAGAAATTAAAAGATTTTGTCACATCAAATACTCAAAGATTCTTTACAATAACAGAATTTACTTCAAAATTTTTACTCAAAGATGCTAAAGAATGGCATAATGATGAAGAGTATAACTCCACTAAGAAATCTATCAAACAGTGGAAAGTCGTGAATCATATAGCGGAAAGAGGAGTAAAATTAATGGATGAATATAATAAAATACTAACACATGACGAAGATCAAAAACAATTCTTGCTACAAGTAGTGAAAAACTACAGGGCTGTTTACCCTGATAGAAAAAAGAAACATTGATGAAGTAAGGACAGCTAATGTCTCAGATATCATGCTAGTTTAATTATGCATGCTTGTGGTTGTGGTAGGACCTACGGGGGAGCTTTCCACATTAAAAAAAAGCAATGCGCCTTGTCCTGTACCTCCTGGGTGGTGTAGAAAACTGTACAACAATATTGGGAAAATTTGACAATTTGAGTCGTTGTCAATTTTTAATTGCTGGTAGCAACCCCTAAAAATTAAAAATTTGCAAAAATATTTTAGGATAGTTGTTTTTATGCTGAAATGAACCATTTAAAGGGTTGAACATATTAAAATCTAAAAAAAAAATTTTTACCCCCATATTTGAATCACCCTATTATTATATATATGATAAAAAAAAATGAAGAAAAGGAAACACAGAATGGTGCTCAAGCGCTTTCGTCTAATGACATCCTCAGGAACACTGAAGTAAATAAAGAGTTCGAGACTATATTATGGAAAACTGATGAGTGGGTAGTTGGGAGGTAACGAAAATGGTTCACTGAGTAGGTAGGTAGTTAATCTAACAATTATTAAATTCCTTTTATGTCAATAACTGGGTGGATGAAACCAATTGGTTGCTCACCAGAGTTATTCTCCACACTAGTATTTATATACTGTGTGGGAGGAGCGTGCTCGGTAATGGAGATACATTACCGCTCAACCAACCGAGGAATAAACCAAGACAACGCTGGTGGAAAAAGCCCCGCGAAGAGGAGAACAAGGGAGGACGAAAACGAAGAACGGGGCGAGAGGACGCACCAGCAAGTGCGCTCTCGACAATTACACAACCGGAGAAGGGAGACACTCCAATAACAAACAGTAAGTGACTAATTGAGTTTTTAACCCAGTAATTTAATCACATTAAATTAAGCTGGGTCAGACAAGTTAGGCCTACATTGTGGCCTAAGACCCAGCATCAACTCATAGCTTAACAAAGGTGAAGGTAGATTGCCCTAACCAGGGCCGGATTAACCATTAAGCAAAATAAGCCCGTGCTTAGGGCATCAAGGGAAGGGGGGCACCACAGAAATTTTCCATTGTCGGATTTACCATGGATTTATTATACTATTATAATCGCGGCTTATAGCCTATAAGCTGTTGAAAACTGAATTATATATATTCATATATAGTATTTATTTTTTTTCATTGTTTGAATTTGTAGTGAACAACAACCCTTTTGAGAATAAATATATTTCGTTGTAATCACACACTTTACGCTTTGCGCTATTATTTTGTTTATATCAAATCTTTGAGCGCCATATTAAAAATACATATAGATTAAATATTTTCGTGTGCTATAGGAAGTTATTCTGAACGTGTGATTTGTGCTATAGGAAGTTATTCTGAACGTGTGATTTGTGCATATAATATTAAATATATATTTTACATAAAAAATAAAATTTTATTTTATGGTTTATTTTTGTTTATATTTTGAATTACATATATATGGGGACCAAAATCTTTTAAGTGCTTAGAGCCTCTAAAGGTCTTAATCCGGCCCTGGCCCTAACCTAAATTGGTGAGGAATCCTACTGTGGACCTCAATTTATCTGCATGCTCTGGACCATTTCCGGAATCTCTAGGCTGACCCCTCTAGGCTAGACTTGATCTACTCTATAGTTAGACTGGAGATATAAGGGGTGGGTTAATTGTGGACCAATTCATACAGAGCACTTTTCGCATTGGTGGTCCGTGTGTGGGGAATTTACAAACCCTAACCTTACTAAACAAAAAATTGCAGAATTAGGCTAAATGGTCTAGCCTAAGCCTAACCTAATCAAGCCTAATTAGGTCTACAACCTAGGGCCTAACTAGGAAGCATTTACATTTAAGGAGTCTCATTCTCTTATAAGCTTAGACCTGAGTGACACACAAGTACTTGGGGGGGATTAAACCAAATTTAAACTTGACTGTTTTGTCTGTGCTCTCTCTTCTCTGGTAATTTCTTCTTGTCCTCTATTTCATTACGATCCCCAGTTAAACAATTTTGACTTAGACATGGACAGTGCGGAATTGAAAAAGTTAAAAAAGAAAAGGGGGGCAAAGTTGGGAGCTGTTACAAAGGCTGTGAACACTTTTAACAATATTACACAACCAGGTAAGGAAAATTTAGAGTGTAATTCTTAAATTGGAAACTAAAAAGAAGGAAATAATAGCCATTAATGAGAGTATTTCAGAGTTAGTTGAATCCGAAATGGCTGAAGAACAATTGATAGACCTTTACGCTGATGATGATGATCAGGTAATCTCAACTGAACAGCAAATAAGGAGACTACGGTCTCGTTTGACTGACTTAACACCAAAAAAACCTAATTCTGATTTTAATCAAAGTAGAGCTAACCTTCAACAAAATTTAAGTGGCATGCTAAATCCTGAGTCACAAGAATTGAGGGCTCAGTTACCCATTTTGCTAGTACCAACATTTGAAGGGGACACGGTACAATTCCCATCTTTCATTGACAAATTTGAGAATTTAATAGGTAATAAACCTTATATTTCAACTGTTGAAAAGTTTAGTTACTTAACTAGTTCCCTTAAAGGCCCAGCCTATAACCTGATATCCTATTTACCAGCCGTAGGGAATTCATATGAAGTAGCTATTGATCTCTTAAAACGTAATTACATTAATAAAGATGAGATTGTATATGAATTATCTCAACAAATTTTTGAATTTGCACCCATAAAAGATAACCATAGTGATATGGAAATTTTTATACAAATTAGAAGCTATTATAGGACAACTGGTTAGCAGAGATAGATATTAAAGCTTCATCTTGGATTATACAAGGCATAAGTACTTAGGTGCCTTCCTTCGGGGTTAAAGATATTTTAATTCTAAAGACGGGAGAAAATTATCCTAATCTGGAAGATATAAGAAACACTTCCCAATATCCTAACTAATTACAAATTGAGAGATTTTCCAACACATAAGACCCAGACTATGGATAAACAAAGACTGTTCCCAGAGACCAACTAGCTACAGCCAAACAGACAAAACTTGATACTGTAGAATCAAATGTGACCAACTATAATACACGAACACCACATTACAGAACTTTAATGTAACTGCTGCCTCAACTTACACACACATTGCAAATTTTGTGCAAGTAATGACACAGTAGTACTGGTGTGACAAATATTCAGACTTTAACCAAAGAGCTAAAAGATGTGAACAGTTGAACCTGTGTAAAAAGTGTACTGGCCAGGACATTATAAGAAAGACTGTAAATCTAGGTTAAGATTCAAGTGTAAGTTTTGTAAAAGTTTACGACATGTCTCATCAATGTGTGATTCACCAAAGTGTCCAAACAATAGTACTCAAACTCAAAGATACCTCCCCAACAAGGTAATCAAGAAATGCCACTTTCATGGGACATTCTGTTTGTTCAAACAATGTACAAGAAACACTGAGATTCTTTTACCAACTATTACTTTGGACTTAGTGAATAGTGAGGGTAGCACCACTCCAGTGAGATGTCTTATAGACTGTTGTTCTCAACAAACATTTGTTTCACAAATGTAGTTAATAAATTGGGTTTGACACCAAGCCCGAATGAACAAAACCTCAATATTGCATCCTTTGTTAAGGATAACTCGGACAAAAATAGCTATAAGACAATTGACCTGGAACTACATTTAGAAAGTAAATTCAAGAAAATTGAAGCATTATTATTTCTAAAGTAGGACAAAACAAACTGGTTATACCCAAACTAGAACAAACCATAAATCATTGGGAAAACACTACAAAATAGCTGATAGACATATCACTAACAACACAGTAGCTAACATTGAAATGCTAATAGGGGCAGATTATATTAATCTTATTCATAAGGGCATAGTAAGTAGGTTAATGGTATAGCTATTCAGACTCCATCAGGGATAGCCCCTTTGGGTGACCTATCAGAATACAACCTAGACCTAAACCAAACAGTTCATGACCAACAAATACTATGTGCCTCAATTCAGTCCTACATAACACCGTAGAATAGCAACACTTTGAATAATATTATCTCAACTGAGAACATTAATTCATCATTATCAAATGAAACTTTGGATGAGGCAATTCAAACTTTATGGTTGCTAGAATCTGTGGGTATACATGACACAAATCAAACTTCAGAAGATCAATTAATGGTAAAAGATTTGAAGACACCATTCAGTGCAAAGACAATAGTTATTTTGTTGAGTTACCTTGGAAAATAAATTGTCCAACTTTAAGAGACAATCTCAAAGTAGCTAAAGGACATTTATATAAAGTAATGAAAAAACTCAAACAAGATAAATAATATTCCATCATATAATGATGTCTTCAAAGAACAGCTACAGAAAGGCTTCATTGAAGAAGTAACAGATAACCCTTTTAAAAAAGATGGTTGTCATTATTTAACCCACAGGGGGGTCTATCGACAAGATTCCCCAACACAAAACTCAGAGTAGTATATAACTGTAGCCTCAAAGACAGTGATAACACAGTTTGAATGATTGCTTGATTGAGGGTCCTAATCTCATTTCTGACCTTGTAAAGATCTTACTGAGGTTCAGGTTAGACAAATATGCCGTACAAAGTGACATTTCAAAGGCATTTTTGAGAATAAATCTTAAAAATGAATATGATAAGAACCAACTTAGGTTCTTATGGTTCAAGGATCCATTTGATTTGAATAAAGGGTTCATAACCTAGATTTAATGTTGTGTTGTTTGGAGCCAATTGCTCACCTAGCCTATTAGCATTGACAATTAGACATCATTTAAACCAGTTTTAATAATCTTTAACATTGAACTTCCTTAAGGAATATTTTACGTAGACAATCTAATAGGCTCAACAACAACAAAATCTGAATTATCTGAAGTCTATGAACACTCTCAAACATTATGCAACAAGGTAACTTTGAACTTAGAGAGTGGATTTCAAATGATGAGGATTTAAACAAAAAGATTTTAAAGGATAATATGGTCTTACTGAGCCATCAGACAGAGTTAAAACTTTAGGTATGAACTGGTATTTGGATGCAACTTCTAACAGTCATGATTCAATCTGTACTAAAGGTTTTAAAACTTGATGAGGAAGCAAATACTAAAAGATAAATATTATCAGAGGCTTCCAAAATTTTTGATCCCATGGGTCTATTCCTGCCTTCAACAATAAAATCAAAGATTCTCCTCCAAGAAATTTGGAGGACAAATGTTGGGTGGGATGATCCAATAACAAATGAAAATCAAAATATTGGAAGAAGTTAGCTGCTGATTTAACAAAAGTGCAGAACATTAAAATCAAAAGGTGCTGTGGGTTTAGGGATAAGCCCCAGAGACTTCATGTGTTTGCTGATGCAAGCACACAAGCTTATGGTGCTGTGCGTATCTCGTAAGCCCTACAGAAAGTCATCTAATTTATGCAAAAGCGAAAGTTGCCCTCTCAAACCTACCCGAACCATACCTCAATTGGAACTATTGGCTGCTACATTAGCCATTAAAACCATTTCATTGCTTAAGGATGCTTACTATGATGTGTACTTAACTCATATCCACATCTGGCTTGACAGTCAGATTTGTCTTGCTGGATACGGAATGATAGCATTAATAGTAAGATTCTTTATAAGAAATAGGCTAAAAGAAATAGCTGAAGCTAATGAAAGCTTACAATAAACTTTCACTATGTTCCAACTAAACAAAATCCAGCAGACTTTCTGACCAGAGGTTTATCCTACAAGTTGTTGAAGTCAAACAAACTTGGTTTATGGACCTAAGTGGCTCTGTAATACAGACCATGGCCTGTGGAACAAGTTAACTTGACATTAAATTTAATCTTTTCAAATGAAAAGGTTGAACCAATCACTAATTATGAACAGTATTCTGATTTCAACAAACTTGTCAGGGTTACAGCCTACTGTTTGAGGTTTGCTCACAACTGTTTAATTACAATTAACAAACAGCTAAATAAAAATAATCATAATTATACAGAAGTTGCAACCAAATACTGGATAGGCCATGCACACCAAAAAGAAGTACAATAAAGAGTTAGAATTCTTAACTAATGGGAAACAAACAAAAGAACCTGTACTCAGTAGTTGTGGATCTAAACTTGTTCAGAGATGAGGAAGGCCTTCTAAGGTGTAAGGGAGATTAGACAAATCAAACTGTCATACAAAGCAAACATCCAATCCTTTTACCTAGATTTAGCTATTTGACAACATTAATCATCAGAAAAAACACAATGATGTATATCATATGGGGGTACCACAGACACTAACCTACATTAAGAAAAACTATTGGATACCCAAGAAGGATCACTGTTAAAACAGTCCTGAGTGAGTGTGTCACATGTAGGCGTATTCATGCTAGGCCCTATAGGAAACCAAATCCTCCTGCTTTGCCAGAGAGAGTTACTCTCAACAGACCCTTTGAGACTGTAGGCATTGACTATACAGGAGATTGACTGTAGGGGTGGGTGACACTGAACAAAAATGTACATTGTACTGTTTACATGTGCTGCCTCACGAGCTGTTTATTTGGATGTTGTGGAGGACCTTACAGCAGAATCTTTTGTTGCTGTCTTTAAGAGATTCTGTGCACGACATTCAGTACCAAAGACAGTTTTGACTGACAATGCTACATATTTCAAGCTGGTGAACAAGTCATCCACGACTTGTTAAGCAATGAAATCACACAATTATATATACAAAATTCAAACATAAAGTGGAAGTATATTCCGGTTGCCTCTCCTTGGTATGGTTCTATCTGGGAGAGGAATATACAAACAGTAAAGAATTGCTTGAAGAAAGCAATTGGCAAAAAAACAGATACATTTGGGTTACTCACTCTCCTGGCTGAGATTGAGAACATCATTAACAATAGACCACTCACTTATGTGAGTGACAACATTGACCCGGAACCATTAACTCCAAATCATTTGATTCGGGAGAACAAGTTAGTCTCCTGCCGGACTACAATATAGACTCTTCAGAAGACCCAAACTGGACTCAACGACATAATGAACTCCAGACTAAGTTACAACATTTAACTAGAGTTAAAGCTCATTTCATTAAACAGTGGAAAACTGAGTACTTGATGGGTCTAAGAGAGAGACATAAACAAATGACTAAGAAGGATTGGTCTGACACAATTAAGGTAGGGGACCTTGTTCTCATACATGACAGTACTCCAAGACATACTGGCCTCTGGCTAGAGTTTCAGAACTCAGACCAGGGGCAGACGGGGTAACAAGAGTGGTCAAATTAAGGACTTCAACGGGTGACACAACAAGAGACATTTCTCTTTGTACCCTTTAGAGTCTGGACCCAAACAATGGACTTTGGAGAACCTTCTCCACTGACAGTAACAACTGGAGACACTGAACTTCCAGTAACTATTCCTTTGACAGTAGGAGTGGTAACGCATCCTACTACAACATTGACAGACACAAGACCTCAGCGACAAACAGCATTAAAGGCGCGACTATTTTACAACAAAAAATAGATGCTGGGGAATTGTAATCTTATCTTCTAACTTTCATTTTTCTTTTCTATGGTAAAGACCATAGACAGTTTCATCCTGTGGATGTATATTTTCTCTTCTAATTAAATGCTACACCTTCTCCATGAGAAGGTGAGGATAGGCACTGTTAATCAGATTAACAGGCATTTACAGTCAAATAGTTCTAGTCTACACTCAGACATAAAATTGGTGACAATGACACCAAAATTTTTTATCTCCTGGGGCCCCCAGTATATGGAAAACTGATGAGTGGGTAGTTGGGAGGTAACGAAAATGGTTCACTGAGTAGGTAGGTAGTTAATCTAACAATTATTAAATTCCTTTTATGTCAATAACTGGGTGGATGAAACCAATTGTTTGCTCACCAGAGTTATTCTCCACACTAGTATTTATATACTGTGTGGGAGAGAGCGTGCTCGGTAATGGAGATACATTACCGCTCAACCAACCGAGGAATAAACCAAGACAACGCTGGTGGAAAAAGCCCCGCGAAGAGGAGAACAGGGAGGACGAAAACGAAGAACGGGGCGAGAGGACGCACCAGCAAGTGCGCTCTCGACAATTACACAACCGGAGAAGGGAGACACTCCAATAACAAACAGTAAGTGACTAATTGAGTTTTTAACCCAGTAATTTAATCACATTAATTAAGCTGGGTCAGACAAGTTAGGCCTACATTGTGGCCTAAGACCCAGCATCAACTCATAGCTTAACAAGGTGAAGGTAGATTGCCCTAACCTAAATTGGTGAGGAATCCTACTGTGGACCTCAATTTATCTGCATGCTCTGGACCATTTCTGGAATCTCTAGGCTGACCCCTCTAGGCTAGACTTGATCTACTCTATAGTTAGACTGGAGATATAAGGGGTGGGTTAATTGTGGACCAATTCATACAGAGCATTTTTCGCAATATATAGGTCAGAAAAAAATGTAAAAAAATATATATTATATATAATATAATATATATTATATATATTATATATATATATATAATATAATATTATATATATTATATATATATTATAAATATAGAAATAAAAATTGTAGGAGGAGCATACAACTTTGTAAGGAAAAACTACCAATTTTAGCACTTTGCCTTTCTTGTCTAAATCCGTTCTGAACGAATTCAAAACGACAGGATCAAGTGGAAAAAGACCTTGGCTCATGTTGAAGTTATTTGTAAGTTGAATAATGACAGACTCAAGAATATTTCTGTTAACAATGTTGCTACAGTGAAACAAAACTGAAGCATTATTCCAATCAATGCAGTGGGATAACTCTGACAAATGGACAAAAAGGGCACTGGACGGGTAATTTCGAATTTGCCAAAAATTTTATTTATAAACAAATTCCATTCTTGTTTTTATTCTGAGCGAAAAAATATTCTAAGAAATGAAAGCTATATATCGTAAATAATCCAATTATTATATAATTAACTTCAATCTCACGACAAAAAATAAATGATAACGAATCATTGATAAATGCAATTCGGAAATTAAATTTCGAATTAGCAAACGATACAGCAACACAACTACCACGTCAAACAAACGAATCGGCACTGCTCTGTCCACAGTGCTTTGGATCCTCTTAAACCCGCGATTCTGACTCGCTCTTTACGTCCGCCACCGAGGTTTCAAGCGTTTCGGACAAAATCTGGAACTGTTAAGTACGCAGTTCCACGGGAAGGCTGAAGCTACTTTCGTGATTCATTCGTTCGGCATTGAAGTAGTTTAAGGAAAAAAGGATATAATCTGATTTAAAAACTGAAAGTTCATTGAAAAAAACAATCAGAGAGGCTATTTTAAATATTTAAATATAAAGATCATAAGATCATGGGGGTGCTGCAGTTCCACAGTGCCTACCTGCGAGCCGCTCCTGGTACTAATGCTTATTGGCTTAGTCAAGTTCAACAATTTTACAATGCCCATTGTAACTTAGTATCATTGTATATTTAATATGTTGTTAATGCATACTGCTTATTAAATAATGATATCAATTATAATAGCTAGCGTTATACCATACTATATTGAATCAGTGTTAATGCATTGGCATTTATAATTAATTGTCTCTGCTTGTCTGGGTTGATAATCTGATAACTCAATGGGTATCTGGTTGGAAAAAGTTTGAGAACCACTTGTTTGAAGCTTTTCTGTTACAATAAATTTTTTTTACTTCTTTATTTACTGGATATACTATTAATTTTCAATTTGTCAGTGGTCTAGTTTTTTGTGAGTAATGCTCATAGTTTTCTGCTTTTTTTAATTTTTGTGAATCTTTACAAAGTTTGTCACTGTTTGAGATTCTTTTTGACTGTCTGTGTGTCTATTGCTACATGTGAAAGAAGTTTTTCCAAATTGAAATTGATAAAAAATTTCTTTCGCTCGACCATGAGTCAGACAAGATTGACAAATCTGGCTTTACTTTCAATCGAACATGAATATGCAAAGAAGGTGAATTTTGATGACGTCATTGATCAATTTGCAGAAATTAAGGCTCGAAAGCAGAGACTGTGAATCCTCTCTATTTACCTTTGAAGAATAGGCTGAGCGTTGAGACTGGATTTCCTGTGTTTTTTCTATAAAATAAAATGCAGTATTACCTGTTCACTGAATTTTTAATGTCCTGCATTTTTCTTATTTCCAATTTGCTTATGACAGTACTGTACTGTTTAAAAATTTACTTGCAAACATAATATATTTTTCTGTGTGTTTAAATTTAGAATTATTTATGGGAGGTGCCAAAGGAAGGATCCGCCCCGGTTGCCAAATACTTTAGGTACGCCCCTGATTATTAACACCCAGGTGCACAACCTCGGGACCTGACCGTGCCACGCATCAACTCCAGACGACCAGCTGAACGTGCACTATTAGCAACAATAGACATTAGTAAAGCATTTTATGCTATCCCACGCTTCCCTCTCATAAACAAAATACTCAACACAAACATGCACAATAACACCAAAAGGTGGCTGAGCAACTATCTTTCAGGAAGATACTCGCATGTCACATTTAATGGCAAGTCATCCAAAAACAAGCTTTTTCCGAACGGGGTGCCTCAAGGTTTTGTTTTCTCACCAACACTGTTCAACTTATACATGCATGACATTCCAACAGCCACAGATAACAAGCTTACCTTATCATCATATGCAGATGACATCACTCTAACATCCACCCACAACAACATCGACACCGCTACAAATAACCTACAAACATACATAAACAGTACAGTACACATGACTGGCTCACACACAATAGACTCAAAGTAGCGCCCACAAAATCAACCATCACCTTGGTCACAATCAATACAAAAGAACACCAGATAACTCCACAGCTTACACTAAACAAAACCAACATTCCACACACTCACAGGACCAAAATACTTGGGGTCACATACAACACATCATTATCTTTTGCAAACCAAATTCAAGACATTAAAAACAAATGTACGTCAAGACTTAACACGCTTAGGGTACTAACAGGCACAAACTTTGGACACCAGCAGGAAACAACATCACTCATATATATTCGCTCAGTTATGGACTATGCTAGCCCATGCTGGGCACCCATTATCTCAAACACACACATAAACACCTTATAGACAATACAAAACAACGCACTTCGTATCATTACAGGATGCACTCAAACAACACCAATAGAACACCTGCACACAGAAACAAAAATACTGAAAGTTAGGAAACATTTAGACATGAGGGGAACACAATTTATGGCAGCAGCGACAACTAACCCACAACACCCTTGTCACTACATGTACAATCATGCACCGACACCTCGCACCATTTAGGTAACACCAGAGAGACATTATAACCATATACTCCATTCCATACCACGCCCCACAGACATCACACAGTACAGAAAACACATACACACACACACCTAACCCACAAAGCACTGACACGAATCGGTCCGAATGCGATCCTAGTTGCGAAGCCGCCACCCATTAACAGGTCAGAGATCAGCCTGAGCAGATTGGATCGAGTTAACTTAACACGATTCCGATGGATGTGGACATCACCCCAACTTACAGACATATAAACACAGACTAGATAACTCCACAGACGACACCTGCCACCTGTGCCAGGACACACCACAAACAATTGAACACATTATAACAGACTGTACCACTCTAGCACAACAGAACACAACACAACATCACTAGTGCGCTAAACCTCTGGTCCACTCCGGAGAGGGTGATCGGCTACTTGCGTGCCGACGGTTTGCTCGATCAGGGTGGGCTGATCGGCTAAACAACAACAACAACAACCTCGGGACCTAATCAATATATATATATATATATATATATTTACACACACGAGTATGTACCCAATAATTTTAATTATATGTGAAGCGCAAGATTTTCATGACTGTGTTCTTTCCTATATTTTTATTCACCAAATAATTAATCATGAAAATCTTAAGATTCAGAAATCTTGACACATTGTGAAGCTTAAAATTTTTACGGCTGCGTTCTTCTCTGTAGTTTAATCGCGGTGCTGGGTGCTTCGGGCCAGGTAATTTTAATTATTTAATTTATTAACACCCAGGTGCACAACATGGGAACATAATCAATATGTGGGTGAAGTTTCATGTTTGTAACTGCTTTCATTTTGGAGTTATGGCTGGAACACACACAGACACACACACACACACACACTCACACACGCACACACACACGTCCTTTTATTATTATTATTATAGATTGCACCTACAACTTAAGAAACTAAAATTAATACATAATTTCAGTAGTGTTTATAATTTCCTACCTATTCTACAGTATTCAACTAACTTTATTGGCCTATTTTATGATATTAAATCTCTTGCTTATATAGATTCTAGTATTATTCGAAAACTAATTTGTCTTTAAAGACATGATTGGTCAAAACTAGAGACGAGTATCACGTGACAAACCAACCTATGCCTGATTGGCCAATCTATTTTACACGTATAGACAAAACTAAACCTGTTGTTCTGGCTTCGTGGTTCAGTCACGTAAGCTTGTCCAAATTCAGAATTTGTTATTATTATTGCTATTATTATTTTTTGTTGTCTCTATTATTATTACTTGCCGCTTTCACTATTTTTATGTAATAAATAAGCTAAATGCCCTTAATTTTGCCTAAAAAGCCTCCATGCTTCCAAGAATATATCCAGATGAAAGAACTGTGAATATATTAATGTCATAACAAATATCTAAAAACTGTAAAACTCTCACTTTTTTTTTATTAATGTTTTGAAGTTCGAAGTTTAAAAAAATTGGCTGCAGTATTAACACAAAAATACCCTTTTTAAATCATTAAAATTTAATTAATTTTCGTCCCTTATTCAGTGTTGCTGTTATTTCGAAACTAAAATTTAGATGTTCAGACTGTCCATTAGACAGGGTATTTCAAAAGTCGCTCACCACAGATTCAGGTCATCCACACCTATAAATATGGTGCGCGATTTCTGACACACTATGTATAGAATTAGTTTCCCGACCCATCAAAAAATGACAGTTTGGAATTTTGTAAGACCCCTCCCCTAGGGGCCTCGCCCTTCATATACTATATATGGGACTATGCCCCCATACTACTAGTAAGCGTTACCAAAAGATGGACACGGGGTTTTATTATTATCAATCATTAGTGTATTCTAAAATCTGAATTACATTTATATAATTATTTTTAAAATATTTAGAAATTGGATAGTGGACCTATATGTTGACTGCAGACGAGATATGTACCGTTGCTAGTATTTTTTAAACATATCGCGGTCTTTAAACAAAAGGAGAGGAAGGGAGAACGGTTGTAGACAAACAGACAACTGCCACAACTCGAGGAGAGTAGAGGGTACTGTTAATTAATTAATATTTGGGTCTGTTTAATCTTATTCGTAACAGCTGGTGCAAAGGAAAGCATCTGATTCCGAGGTAGGGGAAAAGGGATTTGTGATACTGGAAAAGTTTATAATATGAAATAAAAAGAAGGCACGTGGAGTTATTCATAACCAAGCCTGCCCCCTTTAATTTCAGCTACTTTGCAAAGTAGGCCGATAACAATTTTGGGATCATATGTAGAATTCGGACCCCAGGTAACCCTAATGGAGAATACAACCCCCAACTTTCCCCTAATGTAGAATCCAGACCCCAACTTTCCCCTAATGTAGAATCCAGACCCCAACTTTCCCCTAATGTATAGATTATTATAGAAGCCAGACCCCAAACGAATCGTATAAGGACATCAATAAACAATTTAAAGGTTCATAGAAAATTGTATTATTATTATCACAAATAAAAACCATTAAAATCACACAATTGTAAAATCTTATATCAAATGTAGAATTCGGACCCCAGCCTTCTTTAGTTAGCTTTATAAGGCTAACTAACGAAAATATCACAACCTAACCTAACCAATCGTTAGGTTAACTGTACGCCCTTGACGATTGGTTAGGTTAGGTCATGATATTTTCGTTAGTTAGCCTTATAAAGCTTACTAAAGAAGGCTGGGTCCGAATTCTACATTTGATCCAATCTTATTAAGTGAAAGTTTAATTAAAAGGATATTGTGAAAAAATGGTATCACAAAATTGGAAAAACGTATTGTTTATGTGTCTTTCATGCCACATAAATTCGTCTAAGTATGAATTTAAGTGTGATCTCCTACATCAATGCATTGATTTAAAACTGACTCGAATAGTTAAAGCGTAGCTTAAACATGGCCTCGGATGTTAAGGCAAATGTAGAAACTCAAATAGTTAAAGAGTAGCTTAAACAAGCCAAATTGAGAATACAGACCCCAACCTTCCGCTAATGTAGAATTCGGACCCCAACCTTGGTAGGGGTCCGAATTCTACATATGATCCCAATTTTGAAATAACATCTCGAACAAGTTCACTTGCTATTGAAAATAATGAAAATGATCGCACATTACACCTTACAGCGAAGAGACCAAGCACCTCTTCTACCATAAAGTTCCGTGATAATAAAATATTGGTTGTTTATGTATTAAGTTTATTAACTCACCTTATGAACATTTTACCCCTTCCATCTAGCTTAAAGACAGAACTAGAGAACTGACAGAGAGGTTTTTCAAGAAATAAAATTTTAGTAAATTAACTATATAAACATAATAATAATAATTAAGGAATGGGGGTGTCTCTTCAGATAACTCCTGACTAGAGTGGCCAGACGTGTGCAGGTGTAAAATAATGCGCTTTTTCTAACCCACAGTTTGACTTTTATGAGCGAGCGCTCGCATTATGTTCTTGTAACGACGTAAGCGAGCCTTCTGAGAGGGTTTCATTGGCACATTACATTTTATAACATTAAGACAGATTTCACAGATGCATTTTAAAAAGTCAGAGTCGATATTTTTAACAAACATCTGTTGCAGTGCTCGGGGCAATCGTTGATAGATTTTTATTAATTCACGGTATTTCCTTAGCCTATTTGTCATTCTGAAATATACACCGTTTCAGGTTCGCTTGGGAATATATTCGTTCTTAGAAGCACCCTAAACGTGTTTCGCGGGTGAAGGTCACAAAGCAAATATCCATAACGCTGGTTTGTGACCTCTTTATAAACCTCCAAAAACTCCTTACGCTGATTCGGGAACATTTGATTGGCTAATACCCTAATTTGTGACATCTCTCCGTTGCGCGAATAAGACTAAATATTGTGTATTTGACGACACATCGCGCATGTATCTATTTTTGAAAAATAGATTCTGATTGATGAAGAACACGCTTATGTTAAGATGGTGGGAGAAAACTGTAAATGTTTCGGCAAACGTTTTATCCATCTCCAACATGAGATCGTCACGTATGTTCATTTCCCTTTAACGAATTAACGTCATATACACCTTTGTGGAACAAAATATCATTTTGGTACTCTTTGAACACTGATTGATACGTTGAATAGCACCATATAACTTTATGCACAAATTTTGAGAACATCTGTCCCTTTTCTTTAATGATTTTAAGCATAAAGATAATTTTACCACATCCTGTAGGGCCAGATATAATACATGTGGATGGGCTCGTAAACCTGAATTTTTCTACAGAATCCATTTCTAACACTTCACACTCCTAAGTGGGTCATTTACAAAATATAATAAATACTTAAGTGATGACCCTTATATTCTACAGTCTTGCTTTTCTCTTCTCCCACAGAACCGTGAATGACGATGAGGTACCCGCGAAGTGTGTGTACAGGAGAAAGTTCTAAGCTCCGCCCACTTGTATGATTGATCACGTGACTCCTGCTACTACGTGGGCATCTCTCTTCCCTGCGTGCTCAGTTGATCGCAGTAAGCCCTGGATCTCAGACGTGTATTCTCCCGCGTAGACGAAAAGTAGTAATGACTACCTTTAATTTTGCGTGTTCGACGTTTATGAAGTGGTATTCGGCAAAGTGCCAAGATGTGGTGGATACTGAAAAACTCCCTATTTCATCCTCCTTTGATACTTTTAAGGCTACATTGAATCGTGCGAAGGAACAAGAGGTACAAATACTCTACGGCTATTCTGGCGAGAGCATTGTAGGATTTCGTGGTACAAGTGATGTATTGAACTATGTTGTAGGACTAAACTTTATAAAAGCTTACATATACCGTGAAGTAGAATAACACGTGCAGAAGAGACGCAACGGATATGGATAGAGTCTTGTTGATGAGTGGTGTGACAAGCGATATTATGTCATGTTGCATTATACCGAGTACTCGTACCCTGCGACTGAGAATGTAAATCTTGTCATCATGGAGAATCTTAAGTATTTTTACCACTATATTACTATATTAATATATATCATGACGAGGTTTGTAGTGAGGTTGTGGCTAATGGCCTGTGTGAATTTTTAACAGACTTTAGAGACGAGTATCGATTCTTAAACAAAAAGGAAAAATATGGGCATATGTTTCTCTCAAATAGTGCGCCGGATTGTGAAGCTGTTTAGTTTGTGGAAATGAACGTCTGGTGAGTGATAAAACATTAAAACCGATATTGCTTCATGTATCGGAAAATTTCTCAAAACATCTACTCAATATAATGGGATACAAGTATTCTCTTACATGTTGTGGCTAAAGGTCTGCGTGAGTATTTAACAGAATTAGAATTTAGAGATGAGTATCGCATGCTAAGCAAAAAGGAAAATATGGTCATATGTTTCTCTCAAATAGTGTGCGGGTCGGAGTGTGAATAAAATGTGTTTAGTTCGTGAAAATCTCCCTATGCAAAAATGTCTGGTGCGTATTCTGGGGAGTGGGAGTGATAAAATATTAAAACCGGTACTACTTCATGTATCGGAAAATTTCTCAAAACACCTACCCAATATGATGGGATACAAGTATTCAAACAGCGCCGTACACGTTTCATTAGCTTATGGTGTGGCTCACTCCTCCCGTCGAGCCGATCCGTTGCACGTGGCTCATAGTCATCTCAGAGCTTGAACCGACTGGACGTGCAAATACGATGGAACTTCCTTTGAGCAGCATTCTCAACGCCGTGTACGATGTGTCCGTGACGAAGTCGTTGCGCGTGTTCAGGCGTAAGACCGGTGCCATTAACTATGTACTAGAAACGACTTGTAGACAAACAAACAAACGGAATGTTGTTTATTTAAGTGTTGAGGAGATGAATAAAATGTTCCTGGTAGTTGAGAAGTGGAGTAAGGATCGTTATAAAATTCCTACAGGTGTAGGTACAAGAAGAGAGCAGATTAGTGACACCCCCTCATATGCCGTTGTTTGTACGTTGTGTATAAATAACGATCGGCCATGCATTGATATACGGCTGATGTGGAAGAATGCTTCTGATGATAACGCTCTTGTCCCTACGCGAAACCGTTTCATCCTTGACAGAATGTTTGAAATCGTCGGATTCCGCAAGCTGAAGCCTATATTAGACGCGCGTGCGTGTTACGGATATGCTTTATTTTGATACGGTTCTTGAATACGCATACACCGCTCTGTTCGATGGGTTTACCGAGTGTAGGACTGAACAAGGCGAGAATGGTCTAGAGCTGGATGCTTATTTCAAAGGTTTAAACTCTTTGAAATATCATAAACTTTGGTACAAAGCACTTGAGCGGTACAGGGCTGAGCTCACCTACACCGTTCCCCCTGAAGAACTATTTCTTTATATAATGAGCAGCTGTCGTAACGACTTAGAAGATTATTTCAACTGCCGCTATGCATTGTGAAGAAGAGTTCACGATTGAAAAGCTCGGGTTGGTAAAAATAAACCCTCGATTGGAAAGGAGTGTTTATAAACTTGTATTTAATAATGACGTTGTGGCTAACGATGACCTCTTTGTGCGTGCTTTTGACTGTATTCTAGACGTATTTAAAGATAACTTGCCAACCGGATGTAAAGTGGGCACAAAAGTAGTACTGAACGATATGAAGACCATATAGAGTATAGGTTTCCTTATAACTTGAGCGGTGAAATAATATTAAGCCGCGTTTACTGCGTAGTGCAAAGCAATAATGATGTGATTGTAGGCTCGATTACGTGTGAGTTTAGTGTTTTGCGCAGTAGAACAAAGTGAATATATTTTGATGAATTTTCAATATATTTAATTATTTAACATAATTGCGTGTGTGTATATATATATTTCCCCTGTACTGCTATATTGATGGTTATACTCCATCGTTTTGTATTTCTTATTTTTTATTTTTTATTTTATGCAGTAGAAAATAAAGTGTATGTATTTATTTACAATATATTTAATTATTTAACATAACTGTGTATATGTATTTCTTCTGTACTGTTATATTGATGGTTATATTTTTTTTTTTTTTTTTTTTTTTTTTTTTATACATATTCCTCGCTCATATTTCTTATATTCTTATTCCTGCCTGGCGAACACCTCTCTTCCTCTCTCTCCTTCTCCTCTCTTTCTCTTGGGGGATAACTCCGCCTCCAAGTTGCATAACCCTTGTTGCTCTTGCAACATTCTCCCCTCCCCCTTTGCATAAACCCCCAACATTTGCAATTGCATTGCAGCAATCCTGCACTCTCCCATTTTGCGCCCATCCTACTGATGCTGATGCTGATTGATCATTCTAGTGCATTATTTAAAGATCTAAAACTACTAAAGCTCAAAGATGTAATCAAACCTGCACCCTTTATTTTCATTTACAAATGTAGGAACAAAATCATTAACTTATAATAAATAAATTAATAATTTGTAACTCACCAAGAAATCCACTTATATCACACCAGAAATAGATCAAAGCATGTTATTTCTCAATTTAGATTGCCTTCATCACAAAAATTACCCATTTTCATTGGACTGAAACTATGAAATGATTTAAATGTTGAAATAAAAAATATTGTGAATGTAAATTCATTTAAAACCAAGTTCAAATCTCGATTAATAATGGAATACTAATAAACATCTAGGATTAAATGTGCATTACTCAATTACTGTACAGTACTTATTCACTTCTCAGGTGTAAGCTAGGATTAAATGTACTTTACTTGTTATTGTTCATCTCTCACCTCTAATAGTGATTTCTTTGTATACTTTTGGTATCATATCTTCAATAATGACTGTATTTTTTATATAAGTATATAATAATAACTTAAGATTGATATATACTCTAATAATTAATAATTCTTATTCAGGATTTATATATTATTAATAATAACTATCTGTTTTATTTTTAATTAAGAGCCTAGTAAAGCCTAAAGCTTAAGGGACAAATAAAATAAAATAAATAGTTCAGTTTTACAATAAAAATAAAAAGATAAAAATGATAAACAAAAACAAAAATTGTAAAACTTGTATTTATTTTATCAATGAAGGTTATTCATTTCAATTCAATTCAGCTCAGTTCAAAACTTTCCTTCTCTTCCCCATTGCTATGGTAAACAGAGAGTGCTCAATGCTTGAGTGAGTGATTGGATATAATCCCTCTGGCGTCAAAACATCCGAAGTTATTAACGCAGAATAAACAAAAATAATTAAAAGCTAAAAATTAAATGTCATAAAACTATGCGAAACGGAATGAAAAATTAATGGATGAAAAATGAATGCTGTAAATGCAACGAATGAATGAAGAAAGAATGAGAGCAAGTAAAAAAGTACAAAAAATAGAGGTCAGCCTCTTTAGCAAACCTAAAAACTCTACTACTTAAGTAGTGCGACCCTTCCCTGAGCCCGTAGAGAGCATTTAGGTACCATCCTTTCCACGGTGTTCCGAATGATGACGCCGTACAGTCGCCTTTGCATGGTGGTTCATGGTGGCCATACAGTATTTGGAATGATGTCATTGTTTGGGTGGACTCCTGACGTAAAATGATCCTGCCAAACTGCGCGATGTGGCTCTCGTCATTGAACAAATATTTCTTTGTTGAAAGGAGACGCTTCTTCTCCTTCTTCTTCTTCCTCTTCTCCTCCTTCTGCTTATTATTTAGGAGTGTTTTCGTTGGTTTTCTTGCGACTAAATTACTCTCATTCTGAAGACTCTGAAGCCTTCTGAAGATTTTTCTGCTGATTGGAGTAGGGAACGAGCTCCTTCTGCGTTGAGTCGTTATTTATAGCTTCCTAAATCTTCTCTTTCGCTTGTAAGTTTCTTTCCATTCTCGAAATCCTCATTTTTTGATCTTGCATAATGCTGACTGAGATTTTGAAGTCGGAAGGGTACCCAATTTTGACTGGGACCTACTGTACTTCCACCTGACCTTACTTCTCGGATCTTTTCTGTTTAAGGGGCTACGAAAAAGAATTATTGAAACAACTTTTTGGGGTTACAAAAAAATTATTAAGAAAAGTACATTTCAGGGTGGAGAAACTTACTGTTTGATAAAATGTACTGTTTTAATTAGAAAATCTACAACCCAAACTAACTTAACTTTAACCTAAATTAATCTAGCCTAACCTAACTTAATTTTAACCTAAATTAACCCAACTTCAACATAACCTAATCTATATAACTTACCTAACTTTATACTGTTTCTAGATTTGCGCTCATACCAAACTTCAAACACCTTTTCTTAAATTTATTATTTTTCAACCCCCCCAAAATTGTTTTTGGAGCATAGCTGCGAATTTTTGCTTGAAGCCCATTCAATTCGGATGACATAACACTGGCTCCGTCAAAAGTCTGCGCTATAAGTTTATTTTGAAAATCAAATGGCTGTAATATTTTCACAAGCTGCTGACAAATGCCGGCTGCACTTTTGTCTTGTCCAACATCATAAAAACCTAGAAAATGTTCTTTTATATGTCCATTTCTATCAACACAACGGCAAATGATTGAACATTGAGCTTTTTCATTCTTGTCAGTTGTTTCATCTACTTGAATTGAAAAAATGGCGCACTTTTTATAGTATTTTGTATAGCATCTTTCAGTTCTCCCGCAATACAATCAATAATGTCATTTTGTATTGTTTTTGACAAGCCAGTAAAGTCCCCATTTTTTCCCAATGGGATTTCACTTCTTCATTATGAGTGAGCATTACATTCAAGATTTCCCTAAAATTTCCTTGATTGTAAGAGCTCTTCGATTCGTCATACCCACGGAAAGGCAATTCTTGTTTACGGAGGAGACAAGTTAAATCAATCAATCGTTTGAAGACTTCTCTGTTCTTTGCTACTTTTGCATTGTACTCATTTTTCGATCTCTTCGCGTGTTCATTTAGCTATTCAAAAATACTGAACGCCTGTTTAGATAACTGTTTAACACAAATATCATTTTGAATGTGCTCTTTCGAAGTGGAATGTCTCTCCAAGCATCTTGCCAAGTTCTTCCAATCACGAAACCTTCGTCACTCCATACATTTTTTTCACACCAACTAAAAGACAAGACCAGCAAAACAAACCGTTTTTTTGCAAACTTCCACACAGCCACTTATATCTGTCATACCAATTAGATTTAAAACTTCTGTTTTTGCTCTTATTTATTTGAACACAAGATATGTTTGGAGTTGATCCACCTTTATTTAAAATGTATCTTTTATTTTCTTCGCTTCTTCTAACAAAAGAAATGTCCAATAGTGAAACGATTATGTCAGTAACTTCTTTCATTTTGAAGGGTTAAGTTCACACAAAGAATATAAACTCTGATATATTGCCTTCAAAACTTACAAATAACATAACACTACCATAACGTAGCCTTTAAAAACGTACAAATAACAAGTTAACACTGACATACCTACGTTGGGTACACTAAATCACATATAAATAACACTAAATTCACTTATAAAGAGTTGAATGACAACGTAGCAGGTCGTGTAAACAAAATATAATAACTAAATAAAAATTCAATTTCACGTGGTATTTAGCAATAATTTTGACTCCGAAAATCTGGTTGCTAGGCAACAGCCATTTAACTCTGCCCACTAGCTGGCCATGATAAAGCTCGCAGAGGATTTGTGATTTTGGGCCTCCATTTCACAAATTCATTCCTTTTGAGAGGGCAGAATACAAGCGTGGCATCAGTACGTTGCCATGACAACCAAGAAGCTGAAGGGAGGCTTTCCCGAATACTTCTTCCTTTCGATTTCTCGTGCTGTATTTGACCATTATAGCTAAAGGTTACAGTTATATTCAAGGGGGGAGGGTAATTCTATTAAAAATTAAACGTTTAACAACTAATTCGAAGGGGGAGGGTGATTCCATTGCTAATTAAAAATTTTAACTTAAATTATATTAAAATTTTTAAATTTTGCAATTTAAGAAAAAAATATTTATAGCCTGTTGAAATTGAGGAGGCACAGCCTCCCGTGTAAAGCTGCCACTGCAGTCATCACATCTTATTGTGTGTTTCATATCAGTCGCGATACCACACTTGAAGCAAACGATTATGTTTACATCTGTTTTCGCCATTTCATTTGTTTATTTCACAAAGTCTTTTCTTTGTAGATTTTATTTTTCTTCCACGTCACGTTTTGTTACTTCATCTTCTGATCACGAGTGACAAAAATCCAGGTTTCAAGCGATACTTTTTATTTAAACAAATAAACTGACCAATAAATTCCAAATAGTTTTTGCTAAAATTTTGATTAAAATTATTTGCTAAAATCTTTTAACATAGGCTTTGTTTGTTAAAAATCTTGTTAAAATTTTGCAAATTTCTAAAACAAGCGGTGAATCCAAGTTTTGAAGACAACTCAAATCAGTTCTTCAAGTGATCTGAATTCCGCTTCGTCATTAACTGCGAAGAAAGTAGCCTTTTCAGTGACTGTTCTTCTTATCTGAAAAATGTTCACTTTGTTCTTCATGTTGACTACTTCAAAAATGAATAAAAAACTTGCTAAAAGGGATTTCGTTTATTTTATGTTTTATTTCATTAACCCTTTCACTCCGGGAGCCTAGACTAGAAACAGGAATTTTTTTCAATTTCCTTTTTCCTGTTTGTATAAACAATTGTCCGGAATTAGATGGGGCCGAAGGCCCCAGCACTGCAGGTCTAGCTAAATGGGTCCGTAGGGCCTATCTTTAGCTAGTAAGAATAATGATGAATTTACAGCTTTTTCTGAGTTTCAAGAAATGCAAAATTGTGACACCGAAAGAACATGTTCCAGAAACCTGTTAACGATTCTAAACTTTTAGCCACGACTCTATACACAAAATTAAATGAATCATTATCATCTATCCATCGTGTTCTGCCTATCAGGCAGGTCCAACTCATGTGTCCTGCCAAAGTGTTCTATCCTGAGCTATCCTTTTCATCTCATGATAACTCCTGCCTGCCTTCAAATCATCCAGCATTGCTTTCCTTTTCCTTCCCCTCGGCCTTCTACCTTCATATCTACCCTCTATCACCTCCTTCAACAATCCTTCTCCTCTCAACACATGTCAGATCCATTTCTTCTGTCTTTCTCTTATCACCTTAATGAGTCTTATTTCCTCCCTCACCTGTTACAGTACTTCCTCATTACTTTGGTGTTCCCTCCAGCTTACCTTTAGCATTCTTCTCCATATCCACATTTCGAAACTTTCCAGGAGTTTCTTTTCAGCTGTTTTCAGTGTCCATGTTTCTGTTCCATACAGTACCACACTCCATATCAAGCTTTTTACTAACGTTTTCTTCAGCTTCAAGTTGAATTTACCTGTAAGTAGTCTTTTCTGTCTCTCAAAAGCTACCTTACCCATACCAATTCTAGATCTTACTTCCTTATTGCAATCTCCATTGTTGCTTAATAAACTTCCCAGATATTTAAACTGCTCAGCTTCTTCTAAGGTCCGATTTCCTATCGTTAGGTTCATTTATGCTCCTTTCCTTCTTGCAATTTTCATTACCTTTGTCTTGGTCTCATTAATTCTCATTCCGAATTCTTCCGCCGTTGTTGTCAAGCTATTGACCATTCTTTGCAGTCCTTCTTGAGTACTACAAACAAATGCCTTGTCATCTGCAAACCTTACAGATTTGACAAATTTACATCCCATTGTGAGTCCCTCTTTCATATCTGAGAGTGCTTCTATAATTATCATTGCTTCCGCATAGATGTTAAATAACACGGGGGACAAGGAGCATCCCTGCCTGACCCCTCTCCCAACCAATTCAGGCTCCGATTCTCCTCCTGCAACTCCAACATTCACAGTCTGGCCAAGATATAGGTTTTTTATCAGCCTACGGTCCCTCCAGTCAACATTAATATTCTTCAATATTTCCATTAGTTTCCTCCAATGGACTCTGTCAAAAGCTTTTTCAAAGTCAATAAAACAAACAAACATTTCCTGATCATGTTCCAGCACTCTCTCCCATCATTCTCATAATACCAATAGCTTCTCTTGTTCCGCATTTTGACCTAAATCCAAACTGATCCTCTCCAATGTACTGCTCAGCTCTGTTCGTTAGTCTTCTGGTTAGTATCCTTAGCATTATTTTTGATGCATGGCTGACCAAATTTATGGTTCGAAATTCTGAACACTTGGTGGCTCTCGGTTTCTTGGGGATAGTAATCATAGAGACTCTCATGAAGTCAGCAGGCCAGTCAGTTTCCACTTTCATACATGTTTCTGCACAATACATTCACCTCCTCTCTACCATCACCTTCAAGACTTTTCAGAAGTTCTGCTGGTACATCATCTGGTCCTGAGGCCTTGCCATTTCTTAAGTCTTTTACAGCTATCTCTACTTCTCTTTCCAATATGTCCAGTCCCATACAATCTACTTCCACCTCATCTGCTTCCTCCATTTCGATGTTATTAGGTTTGTTCGCTTTATCATACAGTTCTTCAATATACTCAATCCATCTCTTCCTTAGGTCTTCTGTTTTTTTCAGTTTTTCTCCATTTCTCCCCTCTAATTCTCGCACTCCCAAGCTACTTCTTTTCCATCTATTTATGTCCTTAACTTTTTCGTACATTAAATCAGTTCTTCCTTTCCTTTCTAATTCCTCCATTTCCCTGCACTACTCTTCAAGCCACATCTCTCTTGCTTTATCAGTTTCTCTTCTCAGTTCGTTATTTAACTGTCTGTATCCAGTGATGGGCAGTATCTAGATTCTAGATACATGTATCGCCGATACGTATCGATCGATACTTTTGTATCGGTATCGGTATCGCTTTAGCTACTTGACAAAAGTATCGATTTATCGGTATCGCTAAGGTCAATTTTCTTAAATGTATCGAAAAAAATCGATACTTCGATACATCGATACATTAATAAGAATTTTTAAATATTTAAATCGATGTTATAATATGACACTACTGAGTTATATTTATGAATATACATAAATAATAATATTATTAAATATTTATTTAATGACAGTACTACTCTACTGGTCACGTCACACAGTACGGCGCAACGTTTAAACACGTTTGGACTTGTGTTATTGAGATTAATTAACCACAATTCTGTTATGAGTCTGCTTCCACTAATGTCTCTGCAACCCAAGATTCCACTGAGATGGAAGTTTTACAGTATCTGGGTGACGGAAGTCATTCTCTCCAATCTCTGAGGCAGTACCCAGGAATTCTACGGGTCTTCCTGAAGTATAACACACCACTACCATCCTCTGCTCCTGTAGAACGGTTGTTTAGTTTGGCTGGTCACATTCACGCTCCAAAAAGGAATAGACTCTCTGACCAGATGTTTAGCCAGCTGGTATTTTTGAAGGGTAATAATAATTACTTTTAATTGTTAGTGTAATATTTTCAGTCATTCATGTATCCTACAAAATTAAAACATACTTTCATTAAATAAAGCAATTGTTTTTATTTACATCTATAAAACCCATTAAAATGTCGTTGATTTTACTTACAGTGCGTACAAATTACTAGTATAAACAATAATATCTAATACCTACATATTAAATGAATAGTTATAAAAATGTACCGGCGATGCATGTATCGGTATCGGTATCGCTTAAGACATCTAGAAAGTATCGGCGTATCGGTATCGCCTAAGACGTTCTTTATGTATCGATGTATCGGTATCGCTTTAGCGATTTTCATGTATCGATGCCCATCACTGTCTGTATCGTTGTCTCCCTTCTTTTGTATTTATACTTTTCCATTTTCTTCTTCCTTCCATTTTGTCAAGCATCTCTGTAGTGACCCAAGGTTTCCTTGCTTCTCTTTTCACATAACCGATATTTTCCTGTGCACTCTCCTTTATTGTATCCTTCAGTCTACACCATCTTTCTTCACTTGTCATATGAATGTGGCCGTCATTTCTTTGCCTCCTTATCTCTTCATTCACCTTTTTAGCAAAAACTATGTTCTCCTTCAGTTGTTTTTTTTCATTATAGTGTTCCTTATATAGTGTGACCAAAGTCTATCTAAATTTAGCCAGGGGATGCTTGTACAAAATTTCATACACGTTTGTCAAGTCGAGAAAAAAAAACAGTGAAACTATAAATTTACAAAAAATACTGCAGCTATCGAAATTTTGAATTTCACATCCAAACCCAGTGAAACTAAATTTGTAAAGCTGTACTCAAAATGTAAGTGACTCGTGAGTTTAAAGTAAATGTTAAAGTCTCACTGGCTTAAAATTTTCTGTTCGAAATCACTTGTATGAAATTATAACACGAGCATGGAGAGATTACATATAGGTGAGCTTTGGTTTCACACTATTCTCAATCGCGGTGATGATACCTTCACGAATTACTATTAACAGAGGAGGAACACTACTTTTTCTTAATGATTTTAATTCTCTCCAAAAATCTCTGCGATTTTTATTGACAAGCTTTTTGGTTATAATAGAATCCCTCCTCAACAAACCCTCATGATTTTTTATAAACATTTATGCATATTTCATTTTAATTAACAATGACTCTCCTTTTGAGCTATAAAACAGAGTCTGGTCTGGACACCCCATTTTCACACTACAAAAAAATGCGTTCCTAGAAACATGATAGTCAGCAGGGGCGTCGATTGCTCTAAAATAGTGGGGAGGGGGGGGGACACTTCGCCTTCAAACAGCGGATCATACAATACTCTGAGTAGCTGTTGCGTGTAATATATCAATGTCGTAATTTACCATTTACCGTTTTTTGTATTTTTCTCAGCATGTTGAAAAAAAAACTTGTATTTAATCATTTTGTGTCTTTCTTTATTTAAACATTTTTTTTTGCAGAAATAATAAACGCAATACAAACTATTATATAAATATTTAACCTTTCATGTAACATAATATCACACGTATGTTTAACCGAAATAAATCGTTTATTACCTGTAGACAACAGAGGTCAATGTACATAAACTGATAACAAAATATGTTCGTGAAATATAAAACAAATAAATTGCACTTTGATCACACTTTCATATTGAAAATGATACATAACAAAACCGTTTATTTAACATATTTCCATTTCGCCTACTTAATGACCAAGAACACACAAAGGCTACGTGCAATTATTAAAATGCAAATTGACTGCTAAATTCCATGATAAATATACACTGGTGTTCATGACAATAATTTATAATATTGCTATTACATTTGCATATGCATATAATACGACATATAACATCTTATTAGGTGCCATTAATAGTTAGCATTTATAGCAATTCGTCCACGAAAGTGTGAGGGGACAACTGGTAGGTTGTCCCCCCCTTTGTAAAAAGTGGGGGGGACATGTCCCCTGCGTCCCCCACGCAATCGACGCCCATGGTAGTCAATGTTCGTGGCTCAGTGGTAAAATCGTTTGACTATAAGCGAAGTTGTTGTTATTGTTGTTGTTGGTTAGCCGATCAGCCCACCCTGATCGAGCAAGCCGGCGGCACGCAGGTAACCGATCGCCCTCTCCGGAGTGGACCAGAGGTTCAGCGCACTAGTGATGTTGTGTTGTGTTCTATGATGTGCTAGAGCGAAGTGAATACAATGAGGTCGGTGATTCGACTCCCGATGGCGTTGGCTAATAATAATCTAGGACAGTGATGGCGAACCACTGACCCGCGGGTCAAGTACTGACCCACGAGGCAATATTTAGTGACCCACGAGCTCTTATTTAAATAAAATATTACTTTAATTTTTAATATTTTCTGCCTTACAGTTTTAAAATTATTTTATTCTCCCACCGAAATAAACAGCTGATACACATTGAAACGTTTTCAAACGTATAGTATACGTTTAAAAACGTGTGTGTATGTATGACAACTTACAATTCATCCAATTCCCCCATACTATTCAATTTGAAGATCTTCAGTTATCAGCTTTTCATTGGCTTGACATTGGTCATTTAGAAATGGAATTAGTTGACTTCCAAGAAAGTGCAGTATGGAAGACTAAATTTATTGGTCTTAATCTGAAGTTACAAGAAAAGGAATTGGAGTCGTCAGGTTTGGGTGTAACCAGAGAACAACAATCAATAGAAAGAGTAGAGAATCTTATTCTTGCAGAATGGAACTCTTTACCAAATTCTTTTGCATCAATGAAAAAGCTAGCATTAGCTCTGCTAACAATGTTTGGTTCATCTTATTCGTGTGAACAGTTGTTTTCCTCCATGAATTTCTTCAAATCCACCACTAGGAATCGCCTTGGCACAGATATGAATGCTGCATGTGAGACTAAAGACAACTAAATATAAACCTCGGATCAAAACATTAGCAGCTAAAATCCAACAAGTTTCTCACTAAAAATAGTAAGTAAGTAAATTATTGTGACCCAATTTCGTTTTTTTTTAAATCAAAAGTACCAAAAATGACCCGCCAGCAAAACAGTTCACCACCACTGATCTAGGAGTTAACGCAATTGGCCGCGTGTTCGTCGGGTCTGAGGGCTGTGCCAATTTGTGGGCACTAGTGACAAATTATTATTCAAGAAATTATATAATTCATCCAGATAATCGTTCCAGCCCGGTCTGCAGCTTATCTTTCACCTCTCATATACTGTATGTTACTTAAGATCGAAAAGAGTAATATTTTGTTATACAGATGCGTAAATTTTTCTTCCAAAAAATTATTTTATTTCTTATTAAAACCTCAGCTTACGTCGTATTCATTTCATTTTGTACTAAATTTACTACATCTTCAGATATTGTTATACTTAATTACCTTACGGTTTCTTACAAATTCCACCCCCTAACTCCACACCCAAAAGATTATCATTCTTCTATATTATGTTTATAACTTTATGACAAAAACGTTTGTCTGTGTAGCTCCACTTAACCTCGACATTACTGTGTTATTTCTCATCATGGCCAGTGTCGTAACACCGCTTCCCATTGATCAGCAAAGTTAAGCGACATTGGATCTGGGTATTAGTTGGATGGAAGACCGTCCTCTGCATCCAGATTATGTAGCGACCCGTGTTTCGGATCCCAGGTAAAGCTGCAAGCAGTGGCGGTCCTAGCTTACATGACGCCCTGGGCGAACCTCACCTTCAGCGCCCCCCCCCCTGTTCGCCAACACACACACATTCGAATCCCCCCAAAATAAAGGACAGACATAACTCTTTCACAAAATAACTTTTTATTGGACTAATTGTTGGAACTTCAGAACCAAAACAAAGACTCAAATTTCTGAATTTTACAAATCCTTCATCACGTAAATAGAATAACTCACTTAAGAGAATGTAATTATGATTGCGAAAAATGCTCTGTATGAATTGGTCCACAATTAACCCACCCCTTATATCTCCAGTCTAACTATAGAGTAGATCAAGTCTAGCCTAGAGGGGTCAGCCTAGAGATTCCGGAAATGGTCCAGAGCGGGCAGATAAATTGAGGTCCACAGTAGGATTCCTCACAAGATTAGGTTAGGGCAATCTACCTTCACCTTTGTTAAGCTATGAGTTTGATGCTGGGTCTTAGGCCACAATGTAGGCCTAACTTGTCTGACCCAGCTTAATTTAATGTGATTAACTTACTGGTGTAAAAACTCAATTAGTCACTTACTTTTAGTTATTGGAGTCTCTCCCTCTCCGGTTGTGTAATTGTCAAGAGCGTACTTGCTAGTACGTCCTCAGCGCCCCGTTCTTCGTTTTCGTTCCCCTTTGTTCTCCTCTTCGCGGGGCTTCTTGCACCAGCGTTGTCTTGGTTTTTCCTCGGTTGGTTGAGCGGTAATGTATCTCCATTACCGAGCACGCTCCTCCCCACAGTATATAAATACTAGTGTGGAGAATAACTCTGGTGAGCAACCAATTGGTTTCATCCACCCAGTTATTGACATAAAAGGAATTTAATAATTGTTAGATTAACTACCTACCTACTCAGTGAACCATTTTCGTTACCTCCCAACTACCCACTCATCAGTTTTCCATATACTGGGAGCCCCGGGAGATAAAAATTTTGGTGTCATTGTCACATTGTCACCAATTTTTGTCTGAGTGTAGACTAGCTAACTATTTAACTGTAAATGCCTGTTAATCTGATTAACAGTGCCTATCCTCACCTTCTCATGGAGAAGGTGTAGCATTTAATTAGAAGAGAAAATATACATCCATAGGATGAAACTGTCTATGGTCTTTACCATAAGAAAAGAAAAAATGAAAGTTAGAAGATAAAATTACAATTCCCCAGCATCTATTTTTTGTTGTAAAAATAGTCGCGCCTTTAATGCTGTTTGTCGCTGAGGTCTTGTGTCTGTCAATGTTGTAGTAGGATGCGTTACCACTCCTACTGTCAAAGGAATAGTTACTGGAAGTTCAGTGTCTCCAGTTGTTACTGTCAGTAGAGAAGGTTCTCCAAAGTCCATTGTTTTGGGTCCAGACTCTAAAGGTACAAAAGAGAAAATGTCTCTGTGTGTGTCACCCGTTGATGTCCTTAATTTGACCACTCTTGTTACCCCGTCTGCCCCTGGTCTGAGTTCTGAAACTCTAGCCAGAGGCCAGTATTGTCTTGGAGTACTGTCATGTATGAGAACAAGGTCCCCTACCTTAATTGTGTCAGACCAATCCTTCTTAGTCATTTGTTTATGTCTCTCCCTTAGACCCATCAAGTACTCAGTTTTTCCTGTTTAATGAAATGAGCTTTAACTCTAGTTAAATGTTGTAACTTAGTCTGGAGCTCATCATGTCGTTGAGTCCAGTTTGGGTCTTCTGAGAGTCTATATTGTAGTCCGGCAGGAGACTAACTTGTTCTCCCCGAATCAAATGATTTGGAGTTAATGGTTCCGGGTCATTAATGTTGTCACTCACATAAGTGAGTGGTCTATTGTTAATGATGTTCTCAATCTCAGCCAGGAGAGTGAGTAACCCAAATAAGTGTATCTGTTTTTTGCCAATTGCTTTCTTCAAGCAATTCTTTACTGTTTGTATATTCCTCTCCCAGATAGAACCATACCAGGAGAGGCAACCGGAATATACTTCCACTTTATGTTTGAATTTTGTATATATAATTGTGTGATTTCATTGCTTAACAAGTCGTGGATGACTTGTTCACCAGCTTTGAAATATGTAGCATTGTCAGTCCAAACTGTCTTTGTACTGAATGTCGTGCACAGAATCTCTTAAAGACAGCAACAAAAGATTCTGCTGTAAGGTCCTCCACAACATCCAAATAAACAGCTCGTGAGGCAGCACATGTAAACAGTACAATGTACATTTTTTGTTCAGTGTCACCCACCCCTACAGTCAATGCTCCTGTATAGTCATGCCTACAGTCTCAAAGGGTCTGTTGAGAGTAACTCTCTCCTCTGGCAAAGCAGGAGGATTTGGTTTCCTATAGGGCCTAGCATGAATACGCCTACATGTGACACACTCACTCAGGACTGTTTTAACAGTGATCCTTCCCTTGGGTATCCAATAAGTTTTTCTTAATGTAGTTAGTGTCTGTGGTACCCCCATATGATACATCATTGTGTGTTTTTCTGATGATTAATGTTGTCAAATAGCTAAATCTAGGTAAAGGATTGGATTTTTGCTTTTGTATGACAGTTTTGATTTGTCTAATCTCCCTTTACACTTAGAAGGCCTTCCTCATCTCTGAACAAGTTTAGATCCACAACTACTGATGGTACAGGTTCTTTTGTTTGTTTCCCATTAGTTAAGAATTCTAACTCTTTATTGTACTCTTTTTGTTGTGCTTGGCCTATCCAGTATTGGGTTGCAACTTCTGTATAATTATGATTGTTTTTATTTAGCTGTTTGTTAATTGTAGCTAACAGTTGTGAGCAAACCTCAAACAGTAGGCTGTCACCCTGACAAGTTTGTTGAAATCAGAATACTGTTCATAATTAGTGATTGGTTCAACTTTTCATTTGAAAAGATTAAATTTAATGTCAAGTTAACTTGTTCCACAGGCCATTGGTCTGTATTACAGAGCCACTTAGGTCCCATAAACCAAGTTTTTTGACTTCAACAACTTGTAGGATAAACCTCTGTCAGAAAGTCTGCTGGATTCTGTTAGTTGGAACATAGTGAAAGTTTACTTGTAGGCTTTCATTAGCGTCAGCTATTTCTTTAGCCTATTTCTTACAAAGATATTCTTACTATTAATGCTATCATTCCGTATCCAGGCAGACAAATCTGACTGTCAAGCCAGACGTGGATATGAGTTAAAACACATCATAGTAAGCATCCTTAAGCAATGAAATGGTTTTAATGGCTAATGTACAGCCAATAGTTCCAATTGAGGTATGGTTCGGGTAGGTTTGAGAGGTGCAACTTCCCTTTTGCATAAATTAGATGACTTTCTGTAGGGCTTACAAGATACGCACAGCACCCATAAGCTTGTGTGCTTGCATCAGCAAACACATGAAGTCTCTGGGGCTTATCCCTAAACCCACAGCACCTTTGAATTTTAATGTTCTGCACTTTTGTTAAATCAGTAGCTAACTTCTTCCAAGATTTTTGATTTTCATTTGTTATTGGATCATCCCACCCAACATTTGTCCTCCAAATTTCTTGGAGGAGAATCTTTGATTTATTGTTGAAGGCAGGAATAGACCCATAGGATCAAAAATTTTGGAAGCCTCTGATAATATTTGTCTTTTAGTATTTGCTTCCTCATCAAGTTTAAAACCTTTAGTACAGATTGAATCATGACTGTTAGAAGTTGCATCCAAATACCAGTTCATACCTAAAGTTTTAACTCTGTCTAATGGCTCAGTAAGACCATTATTATCCTTTAAAATCTTTTTGTTTAAATCCTCATCATTTGAAATCCACTCTCTAAGTTCAAAGTTACCTTGTTGCATAATGTTTTGAGAGTGTTCATAGACTTCAGATAATTCAGATTTTGTTGTCGTTGAGCCTATTAGATTGTCTACGTAAAAATGTTCCTTAAGGAAGTTCAATGTTAGAGAGTTATTAAACTGGTTTAAATGATGTCTAATTGTCAATGCTAATAGGCTAGGTGAGCAATTGGCTCCAAACAACACAACATTAAATCTATAGGTTATGACCCTTTATTCAAATCAAATGGATCCTTGAACCATAAGAACCTAAGTTGGTTCTTATCATATTCATTTTTAAGATTTATTCTCAAAAATGCCTTTGAAATGTCACTTTGTACGGCATATTTGTCTAACCTGAACCTCAGTAAGATCTTCACAAGGTCAGAATGAGATTAGGACCCTCAATCAAGCAATCATTCAAACTGTGTTTATCACTGTCTTTGAGGCTACAGTTATATACTACTCTGAGTTTTGTTGTTGGGGCATCTTGTCGATAAACCCCCCTGTGGGTTAAATAATGACAACCATCTTTTTTAAAAGGGTTATTTGTTACTTCTTCAATGAAGCCTTTCTGTAGCTGTTCTTTGAAGACATCATTATATGTGAATATTATTATCTTGTTTGAGTTTTTTTCATTACTTTATATAAATGGTCCTTTAGCTACTTTGAGATTGTCTCTTAAAGTTGGACAATTTATTTTCCAAGGTAACTCAACAAAATAACTATTGTCTTTGCACTGAATGGTGTCTTCAAATCTTTCTACCATTAACTGATCTTCTGAAGTTTGATTTGTGTCATGTATACCCACAGATTCTAGCAACCATAAAGTTTGAATTGCCTCATCCAAAGTTTCATTTGATAATGATGAATTAATGTTCTCAGTTGAGATAATATTATTCAAAGTGTGCTATTCTTACAGGTGTTATGTAGGACTGAGTTGAGGCACATAGTATTTGTTGGTCATGAATTGTTTTGGTTTAGGTCTAGGTTGTATTCTGATAGGTCACCCAAAGGGGCTATCCCTGATGGAGTCTGAATAGCTATACCATTACCTATCTCTACTATGCCCTTATGAATAAGATTAATATAATCTGCCCCTATTAGCATTTCAATGTTAGCTACTGTGTGTTAGTGATATGTCTAGCAGCTATTTTGTAGTGTTTTTCCCAAATGATTTATGGTTTGTTCTAGTTGGGTATAACCAGTTTGTTTTGTCCTACTTTAGAAATAATAACTGCTTCAATTTTCTTGAATTTACTTTCTAAATGTAGTTCCAGGTCAATTGTCTTATAGCTATTTTTGTCCGAGTTATCCTTAACAAAGGACGCAATATTGAGGTTTTGTTCATTCGGGTTTGGTGTCAAACCCAATTTACTAACTACATTTTTTGAAACAAATGTTTGTGAGAACAACAGTCTATAAGACATCTCACTGGAGTGGTACTACCCTCACTATTCACTAAGTCCAAAGTAATAGTTGGTAAAAGAATCTCAGTGTTTCTTGTTACATTGTTTGAACAAGCAGAATGTCCCATGAAAGTGGCATTTTCTTGATTACCTTTGTTTGGGAGGTATCTTTTGAGTTTGAGTACTATTGTTTGGACACTTTGGTGAATCACACATTGATGAGACATGTCGTAAACTTTTACAAAACTTACACTTGAATCTTAACCTAGATTTACAGTCTTTCTTATAATGTCCCTGGCCAGTACACTTTTTACACAGGTTCAACTGTTCACATCTTTTAGCCCTTTGGTTAAAGTCTGAATATTTGTCACACCCAGTACTACTGTACTGTGTTCATTACTTGCACAAAATTTGCAATGTGGTGTGTAAGTTGAGGCAGCAGTTACATTAAAGTTCTGTAATGTAGGTGTTCGTGTATTATTTGGTCACATTTGATTCTACAGTATCAAGTTTTGTCTGTTTGGCTGTAGCTAGTTGGTTTCTGGGAACAGTCTTTGGTTTATCCATAGTCTGGGTCTTATGTATTGGAAAATCTCTCAATTGTAATTAGTTTAGGATATTGGGGAAGTGTTTTCTTATTTGTTCTAAATTAGGATAATTTTCTCCCGTCTTTAGAATTAAAATATCTTTAACCCTCGAAGGAAGGCACCTAAGTACTATGCTTTGTATAATCCAAGATGAAGTTTTAATATCTATCTCATTGCTAACCAGTTGTCCTATAATAGCTTCTAATTTTGTATAAAAAATTTCCATATCACTATGATTATCTTTTATGGGTGCAAATTCAAAAATTTGTTGAGATAATTCATATACAATCAAATCTTTATTAATGTAATTACGTTTTTAAAAGATCAATAGCTACTTCATATGAATCCCCTACGGCTGGTAAATAGGCTATTAGGTTATAGGCTGGGCCTTTAAGGGAACTAGTTAAGTAACTAAACTTTTCAACAGTTGAAATATAAGGTTTATTACCTATTAAATTCTCAAATTTGTCAATGAAAGATGGGAATTGTACCGTGTCCCCTTCAAATGTTGGTACTAGCAAAATGGGTAACTGAGCCCTCAATTCTTGTGACTCAGGGTTTAGCATGCCACTTAAATTTTGTTGAAGGTTAGCCCTACTTTGATTAAAATCAGAATTAGGTTTTTTTGGTGTTAAGTCAGTCAAACGAGACCGTAGTCTCCTTATTTGCTGTTCAATTGAGCTTACCTGATCATCATCATCAGCGTAAAGGTCTATCAATTGTTCTTCAGCCATTTCGGATTCAACTAACTCTGAAATACTCTCATTAATGGCTATTATTTCCTTCTTTTTAATTTCCAATTTAATAATTACACACTCTAAATTTTCCTTACCTGGTTGTGTAATATTGTTAAAAGTGTTCACAGCCTTTGTAACAGCTCCCAACTTTGCCCCCCTTTTCTTTTTTAACTTTTCAATTCCGCACTGTCCATGTCTAAGTCAAAATTGTTTAACTGGGGATCGTAATGAAATAGAGGACAAGAAGAAATTACCAGAGAAGAGAGAGCACAGACAAAACAGTCGAGTTTAAATTTGGTTTAATCCCCCCCAAGTACTTATGTCACTCAGGTCTAAGCTTATAAGAGAATGAGACTCCTTAAATGTAAATGTTTCCTAGTTAGGCCCTAGGTTGTAGACCTAATTAGGCTTGATTAGCTTAGGCTTAGGCTTAGGCTAGACAATTTAGCCTAATTCTGCAATTTTTGTTAAGTAAGGTTAAGGTTTGTAAACTCCCCACACACGGACCACCAATGCGAAAAATGCTCTGTATGAATTGGTCCACAATTAACCCACCCCTTATATCTCCAGTCTAACTATAGAGTAGATCAAGTCTAGCCTAGAGGGGTCAGCCTAGAGATTCCGGAAATGGTCCAGAGCGGGCAGATAAATTGAGGTCCACAGTAGGATTCCTCACAAGATTAGGTTAGGGCAATCTACCTTCACCTTTGTTAAGCTATGAGTTGATGCTGGGTCTTAGGCCACAATGTAGGCCTAACTTGTCTGACCCAGCTTAATTTAATGTGATTAACTTACTGGTGTAAAAACTCAATTAGTCACTTACTTTTAGTTATTGGAGTCTCTCCCTTCTCCGGTTGTGTAATTGTCAAGAGCGTACTTGCTAGTACGTCCTCTCGCCCCGTTCTTCGTTTTCGTTCCCCTTTGTTCTCCTCTTCGCGGGGCTTCTTGCACCAGCGTTGTCTTGGTTTATTCCTCGGTTGGTTGAGCGGTAATGTATCTCCATTACCGAGCACGCTCCTCCCACACAGTATATAAATACTAGTGTGGAGAATAACTCTGGTGAGCAAGAGAGAGTTAGGTAGGCTGTTGTGGGACACAGGAATAAAACGGTAGGCTTCAAGGAATACCTAATTCAACGCACCGGTAAGTGCTTTTGATTGTTTGCTAGAACCTAAGTAACCTAACTGGGGTGTCTACCCCACGCTATCACATTTGGCGACGAGGATGGGATTTGGCTCATTTGGTTAAATTTTGTTCATTGGGTTAAATTTGGCTTATTGGGTTAATTTGGCTTATTGGGTTAATTTGGCTTATTGGGTTCAAGTGGTTGTTTGGAAAATTGGATGTAGCCTAGTGGGTCGTCCGATTTGGTTTGTTTGTGGGGAAGCTACCGTACTATAGCGTAGGTCCCGCCGCCCTAACTCTAAAACTAATTCCTACTCAGCCCTAACTCTAAAACTAATTCCTACTCAGCCCTAACTCTAATACAATTCACTATTCAGCCCTAACTCTAATAAAATTCACTATTCAGTAACTAGACCAAATTTAAACCTAACCTAACCTACTTCACGTGAGTTGGCCTAATTCGGTTTTGCTCTAGCATGTCGGTGATTGGCCATATAAGCCCCTACGAAGACAATGGGGAGGACTTCGAAGCTTATGCCACTAGGGTGAGGTTGTTTTTCGAGGCAAATTCCATTCCGGATGCTAAGAAAGTACCTACCTTTTTAACTATAATAGGCCCTAAAACGTTTGGTTTAGTTATGGACCTGTACGTGTAAATTTGGGGACAAATTAGATGAAATGCTAAGAGATAGGTTTGTAATGGGTCTCAAAAGGAGTCTACCCAGAGAGCCCTATTAGCCATACAGGACCTAACTTTTAGTCAGGCTGTAGAAATAGCTACGGCTAGAGAAGCAGCTGCTAAAGATGTTAGAGCTTTTGGAAATCATAGTAGTAAAGCCCAACACGTAAATAGCTTTAAATCTTCTAGGCCTGGCAGACCTAACGAGCCTACTAGACAGGCAAATAAAAGGTATGAGGCGAATACGACTAAGCCTACTAATTCTACTAAGCCTTCCAAGCCATGTACAGGGTGTGGAAACACCATTGGAAGAAAGATTGCCCTTTTAAAGAAGCAGTTTGCCGAAACTGTAGTAAAATAGGCCACATAGCTAAAGTGTGTTTTTCAAAGAAAACAAAGGGTGAAAATTCTAATTTTAACATTTCTAGTATAAATCCTCAAAAGGGAAATACTTCGAACATTGGAGTGGAGTACCTATTCTATGAGCAGCAAAGTGGGGAAAATACAGGCCCATATATTGTAGAGGTAGGCCTAAATGGAATTACAGTTCCTCTAGAATTGGATACGGGTGCTGCCCGGACGGTCATGTCCAAGGTAGTTTTTGATAAGATTTTCAAAAACACACCTAAACTACATGCATCTAAAACGATTTTGAAGAAGTACGGGGACATAAAAATACCTATTTGTGGAGAAGCATACGTCACAGTTACACTTAACCAGAAAACTTTGTCTCATCCCTTAACCCTTTTAGTGGTGGATGAGCAAGGGCCTACTCTACTAGGCCGTGATTGGATTGATGCTTTGGAAATGCCAATTGACAAAATCTTGCCAAGGGGTCAGGCAGATGTGCATACACTCTCATATCCATCTGACATAGACTCATTGTTAAGGGAGTTTTCTTCTATTTTTGGGCCTGAAGTAGGCAACCTAAAAGGCCATCAGGTCTGCATAGAAGTAGATCCTAATGTAACTCGAAATTTTGTAAGGCTCGTTCAATTGCGCATGCACTGCGGGAGAAGGTAGATTTAGAAATTGACAGGCTGCTAAAAGATAAAATTATTGAACCAGTCCACACGCTAAGTGGGCTGCCCCAGTAGTTCCTGTACTAAAACCGGACAAGTCGTGCGGTTATGCGGGGATTACCGTTTAACAGCAAATAGAGCCGTCCTTCTAGATTGCTATCCTATACCCAAGCCTGATGAATTATTTAGCTCTCTTGCTGGGGGTAAATATTTCACAAAACTCGATATGTCCCAAGCCTATGCTCAACTAAGTTTAGATGAAAACTCTAAAGAATTAACTATCATAAATACGCACCGAGGCCTCTATAAGTACAATAGGCTATGCTATGGAATAGCATCGGCTCCAGGTATTTTTCAGAGGACAATGGACCAAGTTCTAGGTCACATTCCAGGGGTACTTTGCTTTCTAGATGATGTCCTCATTTCAGGTTCAACTAAAAAAGAACACCTAACTAGACTAACCACGGTTCTAAAAAGACTCCGGGATGCCGGACTTAAGCTAAAGAGAGAAAAGTGTTCATGGGTCACTAATGAGGTTTCATATTTAGGGTTCCGCATAGATGCCTCAGGCATTCATCCAACGGTGGATAAACTAGAAGCAATAGAAAGGCACCACCTCCACAAAACATCACACAGTTACAAGCTTATTTAGGTCTCCTAAACTTTTATAGGAAATTTTTGCCTAATGCATCGACTTTCCTTGAACCCCTAAATAAGCTATATACGATCTGGGGAACAGTGGAGATGGGAGAAAACTCAAAAGGAAGCATTTGAGGCTTCCAAGGACGTACTACTAAAGTCCACTCTCCTAGTGCATTATGATCCTAAACTTCCTCTCGTAGTTTCAGCAGACAGCAGTTCTTATGGAATTGGGCAGTGTTATCTCACCACATTGATGGTGTAGATAGGCCTATCTGTTTTGCTTCTAGAACACTAACTGAGACTGAAAGACGATATGCACAAGTGGAACGTGAAGCATTAGCCTTAGTATTTGCAGTAAAAAAATTTCATTTCTATCTATGGGGTCATGAATTTAAACTAATTACTGACCATAAGCCTCTTTTAGGTTTATTTTCACCTAATAAAAATATTCCAGTTATGGCCTCAGGTAGGATTCAACGATGGGCACTGATTCTACAAGCCTATAAATTTGACTTAGTACATCGGTCAGGTAAACTTCTAGGTACGGCTGATGCGCTAAGTAGGTTGCCCTTAGAAAATCCAAATGATTGTGTACCTATACCTACAGAATGGGTTCACTTGGTGGAGTTTTTGGAATCCACTCCAGTATCTGCAGTACAAATAGAGCAGTGGACAAAATCAGACCCTATTCTGTCTAGGGTCATCCATTTCTGCTCAGTTGGTTGGCCTACTAAGGTTGAGAGTGAATTACAGCCTTTTATTCAGCGTCAGTCTGGCCTCTCTATTCAAAATGGCTGTCTCTTATGGGGCCACAGAGTGATTATTCCAAATAAAGGCAGGTCGAATTTAGTGAAGGAACTTCACGCTGAACACATGGGCGCAACAAAAATGAAAGAGCTGGCGAGAGCTTATTTCTGGTGGCCTGGTTTAGATGGAGAACTCGAATCATTGGTTCGTTCCTGTCAAAGCTGCCTAGAGAACAGAGATCTCCCAAGGAAAAGTCCACTTCATCCTTGGGAATGGCCTACTATACCGTGGCATAGGATCCATGTTGACTATGCAGGTCCTATAAATAATACTTATTTCCTAGTCATTGTGGACGCCTACTCTAAGTGGGTGGAAATTTTTCAAACCACTTCCACGACTTCGGGTGTTACTATTCGCTTACTCCGTTCAGTTTTCGCTCGATGGGGTTTACCCGTAGTCCTGGTTTCCGACAATGGTACTTGTTTTACCAGTGAGGAATTTCGTTCCTTCGTCCACCTAAATGGCATTAGACATGTCCGGTCTAGTGTTTTCCACCCGTCTACTAACGGTCTCGCGGAAAACATGGTCCGTACTTTCAAGTCGGCCTTGCGTCATTCTCGTGGGGAGGAAATGCAAGTGGTGTTGGATAAATTTTTGTTTAAATATCGAATAACACCACACACCACGACAGGGGTGTCTCCCTCTAAACTTCTGATTGGCCGGGGAATTCGTTCAGTTTTTGATTTGTTACGTCCAAACGAAATGTTACAACAACGAGTTTTACGCCATCAGGAAAAACAGAAGTTGTACCACGACACTAAAAGAGGGAGAGTTCTAGAAGCGAAACCTAATGATCCAGTTGTGATTCGCAACTATGGGCTGGACCAAAATGGGTTCCTGCAACTGTGCAGGAGAGAACGGGCCCTGTTTCCTTCAAGTGCCAACTAGAAGATGGTCGTTCTATTAAACGCCATCAGGACCAGATATGGGAACGGGAAGTGCAGAAGGACCAGAGTCTTCCGGAAGAGAGAACTGATCCTCCGGAAAATGGTTCAACTTGCCCGCCTATACAGGTTGCACCTGATCCTACTACATCAACCCCGCTCCGCAGGTCGTCTAGGGTCCCTCATCCCCCTGACAGACTAAACTTGTAGGGGAGGAGTGAGGTGACGTGTATGTATATATATGTATATAGTCTAAAAGTCACTAAAGAGTAAATATCACTAAATCGAAGCTGAATGGCAAGACCAAGCCATAAACGAACCAACGGGCTGTTCGTATTGCTTGGGTCTGGCCTAGACATGTTTTTTCCTATCTGACCTAATCTTTGGTGCTGAGTAAAAATTAGTGATGAATCTAAGGACAAATCGGGTAGGAAAGTTTGTTCGTACTTAAGTATAGTTAGGGGTAATGTCTATAGCTTCTAAATTGGTAATGTAAGAGAGAGTTAGGTTGGCTGTTGTGGGACACAGGAATAAACGGTAGGCTTCAAGGAATACCTAATTCAACGCACCGGTAAGTGCTTTTGATTGTTTGCTAGAACCTAAGTAACCTAACTGGTGTCTACCCCACGCTATCACAGCGGGGCTTCTTGCACCAGCGTTGTCTTGGTTTATTGTTCCTCTTTGGTTGAGCGGTAATGTATCTCCATTACCGAGCACGCTCCTCCCACACAGTATATAAATACTAGTGTGGAATAACTCTGATGAGCGAACCAATTGGTTTCATCATCCACCCAGTTATTGACATAAAAGGAATTTAATAATTGTTAGATTAACTACCTACCTACTCAGTGAACCATTTTCGTTACCTCCCAACTACCCACTCATCAGTTTTCCATAATGATACTATGAACAGGAAAAATACAAATTAAATTGCACAACTGCCATAAATAAACTAGAGAATCAAATTTCTAAATTGTACAATTGCTCTATCACATAAATAGAATAAGACACTTAAGAGAGGGTAATATTATGCTACACTTTGAACAAGAAACAAAATAAATTGCACCACAGCACAACTGCCATCTAAAGGCCTGACTCTCTTTACCTTCCTTGATGCAAAGTCATGAATTTAATCATCATATGAAATCTGCTCAGCAATTGTATGATTTATACTGATGATGGCCAGACCGTAAGGCGTTCTGTGACATAGTTGACCTCAGGTAGGATTTGATGAGCTTCAGCTTTGAAAAGCTCTCTCTGCTTCAGCAACAGTGACTGGAAGAGTAAGACCAATTCTGAGAGCAGTCCACAAATTTGGATATATTTCAGAGAGCTCCCTTCATGGATAAATGTCAGCAGTTCAAGCAAGGATATGGTCTTTGATGGCAAGTCAGGCAAGTTCTTCAGCTCCTGTGCAAGCTCTCTGCCATCCAAGTCAGATTGTCCCTTAAAGTGTAGTGTAGTACTAAGGTTCACACATTGTTCTGTCAGCTCCTCAAATGTGAGATTTTGGAAATGTGTCAGCACTCCAAACTTCTCTCCCACAATTTCCAACGTGGAAAATCTTTCCTGAATGGCTGATGTTGCAGCATCAACCACTGCATTGAAAAATGTCACCTCCAGCTTCTTCAAAGCATCAATCAAGGGCTCATCAGATGCTTCATAGGAGAAGTGCCGCTTTGTGGACCTCAGCCGTTTTTGTTTTAACACAGCCTCCACATTCATTTGTTCACAGATATCTGTGGCTGCCATTTGTGCAGCCACAAAACCTGTTGCCCTGTAATTGCGGAGACCTCTCTCTGTTTTTTTTAGGAGATTTACTGCAACATCAACGTGCATGCTAGGAGACTGCATCTGCTTGCTCACATGCTGAATTGGCACAACAGGTCATGCCACCACTGAACAAATGGCGAAGCGGTATGACCCAACCTCCTCTGACAGAGATTGAGCCTCGACCTTTATTACAGAGTCTTTGGTGTGGTCCCTCACCTCGATCAGTGCATCTCTCACGCAGCTGCCTGATATCTCAGGGGCTCCACACTCTTGATCTTGCTTTCCCACCTTGTATCAGACCACATCTTCAATGTGATGTTCACATGTTTTTTCAAAATGGCCCATCGTTGTGTGGAGGCTGAAAACAAGTTGTAAAGCTTCTGCAAGATGCCAAAGTAACTTGTGGCATCAATAGATCCCTTAGCAGCATCGGCCACAAGCAAATTCAGAGAATGAGCCCCACATGGAACAAACAGAGCTCTGTGATTAATTTCTAGGAGCCTGGATTGAACACCCTTGTTTTTTCCCCTCATGTTGGCCCCGTTGTCGTATGATTGTCCTCTACAGTCCATGAAAGGAACTTTTAGCTCCTCCAGTCTCTTCAGAATCAGAGATGCCAAATGTTGACCAGTGGACTCCTCTGCCTCCAAAAACCCCATGAAATGTTCCTTTATATGGGGCTTCCCCTCCAGTGACACAACCCGAATCACAACTGACAACTGTTCAGTGTGGCTGATATCTGGAGTGCAATCTAGAATTATTGAAAAAAACTTTGATTGTTTGATGTCGCTCACCATTGCTGAAATGGTCTTGCTGCTCGACAAATCAATGAGTTCGTTTTGTATCTGGTGGCCGAGGTAGCTGGTGTGACTGGAGGTCCCTTTTTGGACACGGTTAATGTGCTCTTGCATTATAGGATCAAATTGTGCCATCAGTTCAACTTCTTTCAGAAAATTGCCATTTGATGGTGAGAACAATTTTTCTGTATGTCCCCTTAGTGCCAAATTCCTAACTGCCAGAGAATGCACAATAGCAGTGAGACGTGTCAGCACCGCTCTCCATCTCAACTTCTCAGCCTCCAGAAGTGCCATCTCCTGCTTGTCAATGGTCTCCCCCTTTCTCATCCTCACTGCCAGTTCTTTCCAGATTTTCATAGAATTTAGGTGTTCTGAACTGTTGTCATGTGATGTGAGCAATGAGCTTGCATGCTTCCAGTCCGAGAGTCCCAAACTTGTTAAATTTATTTTCCTCTTGGAAAATAATGTACAACAGAAACAGAAAAGGCTGTTGTTTTTTAAGGAATAGACCAACCAACTTCTGGTTATATTTTCCCCACTAACCAATGACTTCCTGAAGTATTGATGGTGGAAACTTCTTCCGTCACTGTCGTTTCTAGGGAATACAAAGTCAGATGGTACTTGACTTGGTCCCCTGGAAACCAGTTGTGTCCGAATTCTCTCAGTCAGAACTGAAGGCCAGTTAGCAGGGTCGGTGGACAGAGACTCATCCTCAGGAGGCGATTCTGCTCCAGGCATTTCTAATAGAAAGAACAAGAGCATTACTCATTAGTATACACACCTAAGTTAGATAACACATTATTCACAGCACTTTGTTATGGTGGTGGTGTTATGGAATTATGGTGGTGAAACACCACACATACCCAGTAACCCAGACCCAGTGATAATAACATTATAATTTATAACTGTTTGCAAAATGCTTTGCAGGGATGCACACACATACACATACACACACGCACACACTCACAGACATATGTGCACACAAACTCACCTGAAGAGTCCTGCCGGGGAGAAGTAGAAGCAAATGGGTCTTCATCCTCAGGATCAGACTGCATTTGTGGAGACATATGTGAGGCTGAGGAGGTAGATGGCTCCTCAGCCTCAATAATGGCAGAAGTAGACGGCTTCTCATCCTGGCTAGTGGCAGAGGGGTTCCAAAATATTTCAAAAGTGCCCCTGCAAATAGTAAAATAGAACATAACAGACCAATGCATGAATAGGCTAGTACAATTAATTTAACATGTTATTAAGCACAATTTATTAAACTTTTAGAATAGGAAACAAATGAATAATACAACCTCCTTGGTTAATGGCTAATTATATACATAATAGTACACTTCAAATGACTCAGAAAGCTATATCACAAAATAGCAGTGCAATATAGCAGTGAAGAGTAGATGACATAGCTCTATACCTTTATCTTTTGCTCGTTTCTCCTCTTCTTCTTTCCTCTTTTTTCTAAACTGAGCACCTGATAGCTTTGACCTCTTCTTATCCATTTGCGGTTATTTGACAGACTTTAGTGGCTTAGTGTGAAGATTCGTTCTGTAATAAATATATACATTTCACTATTTAACCAAACCCAGAAAAATAACATTACATATGTTAAAGTATGGGCCTTTATTCCCAATAATATTAATCTGGAAGCATTTTGCATTGTTAGGTCTTTTATGGGAAGGTTTATGGAAAATGCAATAGATGGTTTTTTATTAATAAAAATATATTTATTGATCTTTTATTATTTATTTTATTTTATTTTTTATTTTTATTTATTTCTTTATTTATTTATTCTTATTTTTATTTTTATTTTTTTTGCAGGCGCTCATGCCGCCCCTCCACAAATGCCGCCCTGTGCGGCTGCCCATATTGCCCATATGAGGAACCGCCACTGGCTGCAAGTCTCCTCCGTAATATGACCTTAGATGTTGCGAAGAAGGTTAAACAACCCCATCATTATATTATTATGAATTTATCAATTTACAATGCTTAGTTCTACTTTTCACGAATTTATCATTTCACCTTCCTAACGTAATACCTTTCTATGGAAAAAATGCGATGTTTTAGTTATGTTGTAATGTTTTTAAATGTAATTTATTAAGTTCAAATACAAGTTTGCTTTCCCGTTCAAGAACTAACAAAATCAAGTATAATAATAATAGACTTATTGAAGAACTACAACGACAGCGGGACCCACATGATTGTACATCCACAATTCTATTTTACAAAACAATAAATAATTTTCTCTTCTGCCAATAATTTTTTCAATTTCAATTTCATTTAAGAATTAAATAATTAAGTTGCACTTTGTGAAGCTTTGTTTCTTATGTTTACCCTAAATTTGTTTGGGGATCATTTTCTTTAACCGCCTAAGTTTTCATGTTATTTCATTATGGGAAACTAAATTAATTGTCATATAATATTTATTCAATGATGGAAAATCTAATTACAGTACAGCTTAAATTTACTAAGATTTATGAAAAAATTCTACCCTACCTGTGAATAGAAGTATTCCACTGTCAACATATTTTAGTAGTACAGTTTTAGTGTACAGTGCTGAAATGCAGAGCCAATTATATTTAGTTTTGCTGGTAACAATTTTGCGTTGTTACTTCTCCGTCTTAGATTGGGTATCTACCAGGCAGTGGTGGCGAACCTTTTTTGCTGGCGGGTCATTTTTGTTACTTTTGATTTAAAAAAAAACGAAATTGGGTCACAACAATTTATTTACTTAATATTTTTACTTTTTAGTGAGGAACTTCTTGTTGGATTTTAGCTGGTAATGTTTTGATCAGAAGTTTATATTTAGTTGTCTTTAGTCTCACACATGCAGCATTCACATCTGTGCCAAGGCGATTCCTAGTGGTGGATTTGACGAAATTCATGGAGGAAAACAACTGTTCACATGAATAAGATGAAACAAACATTGTTAGCAGAGCTAATGCTAGCTTTTTCATTGATGCAAAAGAATTTGGTAAAGAGTTCCATTCTGCAAGAATAAGATTCTCTACTCTTTTTATTGATTGTTGTTCTCTGGTTACACCCAAAATTGACAGAAAATATTAAAAATTAAAGTCATATTTTATTTAAATAAGAGCTTGTAGGCAGTGATGGGCATCGATACACGAAAATCCCTAAGGCGATACCGATACATCGATACTCGTAAATCGTCTAAAGCGCTACCGATATATCGATACTTTATAGATGGCTAAAGCGATATCGATACGATACATGTATCGCGATACATTACTATAAGAACGAACAAATCTTACTAATATGTAAATAAATTTTTACTTTGTATATTGGGTGTAAAAAACGATCAATTCAGTTAAGAAAAAATGTATTTTATACCAAGTTTGCTCACAGAAAACCTTAAATGTTATGAACTTTTAACGAGGAACATAAGAAATTGTAAATAATCGTAAATACATTGATGTGTTGTATGCATGCATTGCTCGTCGGGTGAAAATTGCGCACAGCGTAGCGCGCTTCTGTATTGAAATTATGCATCTAAGGGGGTAATAGCTTCGGAAAGAGAAATATTTCTGCGGATGTGCGGCGCGAAAAATATTATTAACATATCATTGCTATGTATGATATAATTGTAAATATCAGATCCCTTCAACATTATAACTTAAAACCATATTATTTGAAAAAAATAAGTTCAGAAAATTTGCAGATTATACAACTTTTTACAATTTTACTTACTATTACTTTCAGTTATTTGCATGAATGTATCGGTGTATCGATGAATCGATTTTTTCGATACATTTAAGAAAAGTGACTTTAGTGATACCGATACCGATACATCGATCAAGTAGCTAAGGCGATACCATTACCGATACAAAAGTATCGCTCGATACGTAACGCCGATACAAGTATCGCGATACTGCCCATCTCTGCTGGTAGGTCACTAAAAATTGCCTCGTGGGTCAGTACTTGACCCGCCGCGCGGATCAGTGGTTCGCCATCACTGTACTTGTGCATGGTTCTGATTAATCAGTTAATCATTGTTTCGAATTTAATCATTAATTAATAAAAAATAGAAAAAAAATAGAAAATGATGGGAAATGATTAATTTTCCTCATAATTTCACCATCATTTTACCTTAAATTTTGTAATGTATCATTTGAATTTGGCACCTTTTTGCATGTATAAACTGTCTAATCCGCCCATGCCTGATTTCTTGAACTAAACCAAACTAAATGTTTTAGCAAAATGTTTTTTCTTCGGTCTTATCTCACGCAACAGAAACAATAAAGCTTTTTCTTACTCTTTTTCAGAAGTATTTAATTTTCCTGATCCAGGCCTAATCTTCTTTATCAAGTCTTTCTTCTATTTGCTTAATTTAAGCGAACGCGCTTAAAACTAGTTCCTTTTTTTCCATTTCAAGCCCCTCGCTCGCCATGCCGCTGTTGTCGCATATTCTTTGTTCTGGCTTTTTCCTCCAGCTTTTTTTGTATTGGTTGGTTGATTGGTAGTGATATTGTTTCAATACTACCAGGTACGCTTTATCACACAATATATAAATACTAGTTGTGATAGCGTGGGGTAGACACCCCAGTTAGGTTACTTAGGTTCTAGCAAACAATCAAAAGCACTTACCGGTACGTTGAATTAGATATTCCTTTGGAAGCCTACGATTAGATTTCTGTGTCCCACAAACGGCCTACCTAACTCTCTCTTACATTACCAACTTAGAAGCTATAGACATTACCCCTAACTATACTTAAGTACGACAACTTTCTACCCCATTTGTCACCTTAGAAACACCACCTAATTACACTCAGCACCAACGATTAGGTCAGATAGGAAAAAACATCTCTAGGCTAGCCCAAAACAATGCGAACAACCGCGTTGGTTCGTTTATGACTTGCTCTTGCCATTCAGCTTAGATTTAGTGATATTTCCCCTTTAGTGACTTTTAGACTATATACATATATATATATATATATTATATACATACGTCACCTCACTCCTCCCCTACAAGTTTAGTCTGTCAGGGGGATGAGGGACCCTAGACGACCTGCGGAGCGGGGTTGATGTAGTAGGATTAGGTGCAACCTGTATAGGCGGGCGAATTGAACCATTTTCCGGAGGATCAGTTCTCTCTTCCGGAAGAATCTGGTCCTTCTGCAATTCACGTTCCCATATCTGGTCCTGATGGCGTTTAATAGAACGACCATCTTCTAGTTGGCACTTGAAGGAAACAGGGCCCGTTCTCTCCTGGACAGTTGCAGGAACCCATTTTGGTCCAGCCCCATAGTTGCGAATCATAACTGGATCATTAGGTTGCGCCTCTATAACTCTCCCTCTTTTAGTGTCATGGTACAGCTTCTGTTTTTCCTGATGGCGTAAAACTCGTTGTTGTAACGTTTCGTTTGGACGCAACAAATCGAAAACTGAACGAATTCCCCGGCCAATCATAAGTTTAGAGGGAGACACCCCCGTCGTGGTGTGAGGTGTTATTCGATATTTAAACAAAAATTTATCCAACACCACTTGCATTTTCTCCCCACGAGAATGACGCAAGGCCGACTTGAAAGTACGGACCATGTTTTCCGCGAGACCGTTAGTAGACGGGTGGAAAACACTAGACCGGACATGTCTAGTGCCATTTAGGTGGACGAAGGAACGAAATTCCTCACTGGTAAAACAAGTACCATTGTCAGAAACCAGGACTACGGGTAAACCCCATCGAGCAAAAACTGAACGGAGTAAGCGAATAGTAACACCCGAAGTCGTGGAAGTGGTTGGAAGAATTTCCACCCACTTAGAGTAGGCGTCCACAATGACTAGGAAATAAGTATTATTTATAGGACCTGCATAGTCAACATGGATCCTATGCCACGGTATAGTAGGCCATTCCCAAGGATGAAGTGGACTTTTCCTTGGGAGATCTCTGTTCTCTAGGCAGCTTTGACAGGAACGAACCAATGATTCGAGTTCTCCATCTAAACCAGGCCACCAGAAATAAGCTCTCGCCAGCTCTTTCATTTTTGTTGCGCCCATGTGTTCAGCGTGAAGTTCCTTCACTAAATTCGACCTGCCTTTATTTGGAATAATCACTCTGTGGCCCCATAAGAGACAGCCATTTTGAATCGAGAGGCCAGACTGACGTTGATAAAAAGGCTGTAATTCACTTTCAACCTTAGTAGGCCAACCAACTGAGCAGAAATGGATGACCCTAGACAGAATAGGGTCTGATTTTGTCCACTGCTCTATTTGTACCGCAGATACTGGAGTGGATTCCAAAAACTCCACCAAGTGAACCCATTCTGTAGGTATATGTACTGTACACAATCATTTGGATTTTCTAAGGGCAACCTACTTAGCGCATCAGCCGTACCTAGAAGTTTACCTGACCGATGTACTAAGTCAAATTTATAGGCTTGTAGAATCAGTGCCCATCGTTGAATCCTACCTGAGGCCATAACTGGAATATTTTTATTAGGTGAAAATAAACCTAAAAGAGGCTTATGGTCAGTAATTAGTTTAAATTCATGACCCCATAGATAGAAATGAAATTTTTTTACTGCAAATACTAAGGCTAATGCTTCACGTTCCACTTGTGCATATCGTCTTTCAGTCTCAATTAGTGTTCTAGAAGCAAAACAGATAGGCCTATCTACACCAACAATGTGGTGAGATAACACTGCCCCAATTCCATAAGAACTGCTGTCTGCTGAAACTACGAGAAGAAGTTTAGGATCATAATGCACTTGGAGAGTGGACTTTAGTAGTACGTCCTTGGAAGCCTCAAATGCTTCCTTTTGAGTTTTCTCCCATCTCCACTGTTCCCCAGATCGTAATAGCTTATTTAGGGGTTCAAGGAAAGTCGATGCATAAGGCAAAAATTTCCTATAAAAGTTTAGGAGACCTAAATAAGCTTGTAACTCTGTGATGTTTTGTGGAGGTGGTGCATTTTTTATTGCTTCTAGTTTATCCATCGTTAGATGAATGCCTGAGGCATCTATGCGGAACCCTAAATATGAAACCTCGTTGGTGACCCATGAACACTTTTCTCTCTTTAGCTTAAGTCCGGCATCCCGGAGTCTTTTTAGAACCGTGGTTAATCTAGTTAGGTGTTCTCTTTTAGACGAACCTGAAATGAGGACATCATCTAGAAAGCAAAGTACCCCTGGAATGTGACCTAGAACTTGGTCCATTGTCCTCCGAAAAATACCCGGAGCCGATGCTATTCCATAGCATAGCCTATTGTACTTATATAGGCCTCGGTGCGTATTTATGATAGTTAATTCTTTAGAGTTTTCATCTAAACTTAGTTGAGTATAGGCTTGGGACATAGCGAGTTTTGTGAAATATTTACCCCCAGCAAGAGAGCTAAATAATTCATCAGGCTTGGGTATAGGATAGCAATCTAGAAGGACGGCTCTATTTGCTGTTAAACGGTAATCCCCACATAACTGCACGGACTTGTCCGGTTTTAGTACAGGAACTACTGGGGCAGCCCACTTAGCGTGTGTGACTGGTTCAATAATTTTATCTTTTAGCAGCCTGTCAATTTCTAAATCTACCTTCTCCCGCAGTGCATGCGCAATTGAACGAGCCTTACAAAATTTCGGAGTTACATTAGGATCTACTTCTATGCAGACCTGATGGCCTTTTAGGTTGCCTACTTCAGGCCCAAAACAGAAGAAAACTCCCTTAACAATGAGTCTATGTCAGATGGATATGAGAGTGTATGCACATCTGCCTGACCCTTTGGCAAGATTTTGTCAATCGGTATTTTCAAAGAGTCAATCCAATCATGGCCTAGTAGAGTAGGCCCTTGCTCATCCACCATTAAAAGGGTTAAGGGATGAGACAAAGTTTTCTGGTTGAGTGTAACTGACGTATGCTTCTCCACAAATAGGTATTTGTATGTCCCCATACTTCTTCAAAATCGTTTTAGATGCATGTAGTTTAGGTGTGTTTTTGAAAATCTTATCAAAAACTGCCCTGGACATGACCGTCCGGGAAGCACCCGTATCTAATTCTAGAGGAACTGTGATTCCATTTAGGCCTACCTCTACAATATATGGGCCTGTATTTTTCCCACTTTGCTGCTCATAAAATAGGTACTCCACTCCAATGTTCGAAGTATTTCCCTTTTGAGGATTTACACTAGAAATGTTAAAATTAGAATTTTCACCCTTTGTTTTCTTTGAAAAACACACTTTAGCTATGTGGCCTATTTTACTACAGTTTCGGCAAACTGCTTCTTTAAAAGGGCAATCCTTCTTCCAATGGTGTTTTCCACACCCTGTACATGGCTTGGAAGGCTTAGTAGAATTAGTAGGCTTAGTCGTATTCACCTCATACCTTTTATTTGCCTGTCTAGTAGGCTCATTAGGTCTGCCAGGCCTAGAAGATTTAAAGCTATTTACGTTTTGGGCTTTACTACTGTGATTTCCAAAAGCTCTAACCTCTTTAGCAGCTGCTTCTCTAGCCGAAGCTATTTCTACAGCCTGACTAAAAGTTTGGTCCTGTATGGCTAATAGGGCTCTCTGGGTAGACTCCTCTTTGAGACCCATTACAAACCTATCTCTTAGCATTTCATCTAATTTGTCCCCAAATTTACACGTACGGCTATGGCTTTTTATTCCTGCAACAAACTCTGCAATGCTTTCATTTCCCGTCTGATGCCTTGAATAAAATTTGAAACGTTCATAGATGAGAACTACTCGGGGTTTGTAGTGATCGGTTAGGGCCTGTACCAATTCATTATAGGTGCAGGTTTCCGGTGCTTTAGGAGAAACTAGGTCCATAACTAAACCAAATGTTTTAGGGCCTATTATAGTTAAAAAGGTAGGTACTTTCTTAGCATCAGGAATGGAATTTGCCTCGAAAAACAACCTCACCCTAGTGGCATAAGCTTCGAAGTCCTCCCCAGAGTCTTCGTAGGGGCTTATATGGCCAATCACCGACATGCTAGAGCAAAACTGAATTAGGCCAAATCACGTGAAATAGGTTAGATTAGGTTTAAATTTGATCTAGTTACTCCCCAATTAGGGCTGAATAGTGAATTGTATTAGAGTTAGGGCTGAGTAGGAATTAGTTTTAGAGTTAGGGCTGAGTAGGAATTAGTTTTAGAGTTAGGGCTGAGTAGGAATTAGTTTTAGAGTTAGGGCTGAGTAGGAATTAGTTTTAGAGTTAGGGCTGAGTAGGAATTAGTTTTAGAGTTAGGGCTGAGTAGGAATTAGTTTTAGAGTTAGGCCGGGGGAACCTACGCTATAGTACGGTAGCTTACCCACACAAACAAACCAAATCGGACGACCCACTAGGCTACATCCAATTTTCCAAACAACCACTTAAACCCAATAAGCCAAATTAAACCAATGAGCCAAATTTAACCCAATGAACAAAATTTAATCAGATGAGCCAAATTCAATCCAATGAGCTAAATTAAATCCAATGAGCTTAATCGAATCCCATGAGCTTAATTGAATCCCATGAGCTTAATTGAATCCCATCCTCGTCGCCAAATGTGATAGCGTTGGGTAGACACCCCAGTTAGGTTACTTAGGTTCTAGCAAACAATCAAAAGCACTTACCGGTACGTTGAATTAGATATTCCTTTGGAAGCCTACCATTAGATTTCTGTGTCCCACAAACGGCCTACCTAACTCTCTCTTACATTACCAACTTAGAAGCTATAGACATTACCCCTAACTATACTTAAGTACGACAACTTTCTACCCCATTTGTCACCTTAGAAACACCACCTAATTACACTCAGCACCAACGATTAGGTCAGATAGGAAAAAACATCTCTAGGCTAGCCCAAAACAATACGAACAGCCGCGTTGGTTCGTTTATGACTTGCTCTTGCCATTCAGCTTAGATTTAGTGATATTTCCCCTTTAGTGACTTTTAGACTATATACATATATATATATATATATATATATATATATATATATATATATATATACACGTCACCTCACTAGTGAAGATTAATTCTGGTCAGCAACCGATTGGTTTCATCCACCAGTCATTGACATAAAAGGAGTTTAATAATTGTTGGATTAACTACCTACCTACTCAGTGGACCATTTTCGTTACCTCCCAACTACCCACACATACCAGTTTTCCATACGTCTCAAGGGCGAATCTAGCGGGGGGAACGGTGTCGGCGACGTCTGGAGCCGCCGCCCCCTCAATTTCTTGCAAGTGTCCTATTTGAATGATGTGTATGCCTTTGAAAACAAATTTTGTTTTTGTAAATAGATCATGGTTATTTTATTTTATTCAGATTCTATTTTGAATCTTTATCGGTATACACTGTACTCCCAAATTTATAGTTGTAATAGTTTTCATAGGTGCCCTTAGTACTGGTGCAGCCACATCACTATTTTTATCTTCATCTTATTCTGATAGTTCTTTTAGTTGGTAAGACATTTGTAAGTGTTTGAAAATTTTTCTGTGATAACTGTTGTACCCAAATTTTATTTTTATTTTGTATCATATTTGAATAAGACTGATCTAATAAAACAATACAATTGAATTTATACTCGCTCATTGGTCGTCTGTTTTAAGAAAAAAAATTCAGTATTGTGCCCTTTTTATTTTAGGGGATGCCCTTTTTTCTTTAGAGTCCCCCTTACTGAAATGCCTAGATCCGCCATTGCGTCTCATGCGAAGCTTGGAGTGACTGTTGAGAGGGACGCTTTGTGAAGCAGGAGGAGAAGTGAAGAGTGGAATCATCAGCATAGGAATGGATAGAACAGTAAGTGCGACTTAAAGGATCATTGATAAATAAAAGGAAGAGAGTGGGTGATAGGACAGAGCCCTGAGGAACACCACTATTATTAGCTTTAGGAGAACAGTGCCGCAGTGATGTAGTCGAGACCACCATTGCCGAAACCAAGACCGAGACCTAGGCATCCAAGACCGAGACTAAGACCGAGACCATAAAAAAAGATCGACCGGTCTTGAGACCTAGACTGAAACCGAGACCAAGACCATATGCTATTTTTGCATGTATTTAATATTGTGTAATGTCTAATTCCTGAGCTCTGTATTTCACATTCAGGAATAAAGATTCTAAAGAGGTAATGAAGTGACAATTGCGAAATTTTACTCATAATTTATTCACAAACTAGCGGAGCGACCCGGCGTTGTCCGGGTGGAAGTTGAACGCTATATATATATATATATATATATATATATATATATATATATATATATATATATGCCCGGTTAGATTGATTGAATGCCCGGTTAGGTCAACTGAATGCCCGATTAGATTAATTGAATGCCCGGTTAGGTTACTTGAATGCCAGGTTAGTTTAATTGTACGCCCTTGACGATTGGTTAGATTAAGTGTCGTGCGCAACCCTTTAATTTATGTGGTGCGCACCTTTTTCAATTGCATTTATTTCTTACGCGCGTGTTCGTTTATTTCAGGTTGACTCTGCCTATCCATTCGGATGGCCCTTTAATTTTTTATATGCGTATTTTCCTCGGCTTACTGGAAGCCCACTTTGAATTTTAAACTTTCAATGTTAATTTACCCTCAGTTTACAAGAGAGGCCTATTGCAAGTAACATAAAAACGACACACTCCCTCTTATAAAGCTTATTCAATTTCACTCCAATTAGTATATACATTCAAAGAAATAAGCTGATGTATGATTACAAATTTTGTTAAAAAGAAAAAAAATCAAATTGTTCATTTAAAGAAAATGTTTACAAATATTTAAGTTTCAAAAAATCCTTTATACAGAGGGGCTTTTTTATTTGCGTGTAACAAAAAACAACAGCACTAAATTCAAATTTCGAAATCTAAGAAGAGGTTGGAAAAATGGTTTACTTACAGAAATTTTGGAAAGTTATTCTCGACAGTTCTGCGCGAGTTCCGCAGATTTATTTCCAGAACAAAACAAAAAAAAAAGATCCATCAAATAAATTAGATTTCTTCACAAAATAACTGAAGGGTCATGTACTAACTTACGGGGTTTCCACGGAACCAACTTCAACACAAGATATTGACTCTTCCCTGAGGAAACCTAATAGGTCGCAAACTTACAGTTTAACATTTAATTTGAACAAAATTAAATTAATTGAAATTTCACAAAATTCTTTGTCTGTCGGCTAACATTAATTAAGATCTTCCCACTAAGTTCTTTTTTTCCCGGTCGCTAACAATAAAGTTCTTATACACAAGTTCACATAAACGAAGGTAATTCAAATTTTAAGTACAATCGTGAGACAGTTTTAACTCAGCTTAGAAATTTTCAACCACACCACAGAGTTTAAACAGTTATTCTTTCAAGCCACTTTAGTGTCGAGGACTGGATCTACAACTGACTTAAAAATCTAAAATACACCTTAAAATTCCAAGGACTCCGCCTTCCAATATTCTGAATGCCCATCAAAACATTTTCAATACATAAGGTCGTCCTTACGAAAGATTTCATCCATACATAAGGAAAGAAGGAGCTGTTCTCTTCCCTTACTGGGTGTTCCCAGAATCATTGTCTCTTGATTGGACATTGACCTTCCCTCCCAAACAAGGCTCCTCCTTGTCCTTAAAATAGTTTTTTCTTCAAAGCCACTTGGTTTTCCAAATTTATGACCAACGTCATGGTCCAATTTAACAAGTGGATTCGAAGTCTGTCTCACAAAAGTTTAGCCACGAAGGGAAGGGAAAAACCAATCATTTTACCTCTGAACCCAGCCAGCTTGTTTTCCCTTTTCTTTGCGTCTAGGGTCGAGGTTCGACCCGGCCATAAATCTCGGCCACAAGGTGGTTCGGGTTTATACCCTTCTCGTGAGAACACCAAAATAAAAATCGAACGAACGTTAAACAATCTGAAACATTTTCATTTATTTATTTATTATTAACCATAACCCAAACCACCTTGCTTTAGAGATCTAAACAACAAAATCTTAAAACTAAAATTTCTGCTCTTATTCTCGCAAGAGATTCGGCATGCAAATTTACCGTCACAACATACGTCGTAATATTTTTGTTAGTTTTAACGAAAATATCATGACTTAACCTAACCAATCGTCAAGGGCGTACAGTTGACCTAACCGGGCATTCAATAATTTTACCGTTGGTTTTGATATATATATATATATATATATATATATTATATATATATATATATATATATATATATATATATATATATAAATTTAGGGTGTGCCAATTACATAGAAGTTAATTTTTAATTTTATTTTTTTTAAACGACCAGGGTATATTATTGTTCAATTTAATGTAGAAATGCAACACAAAAAAATTGAAGGAGCTGCATCAATATTTAGGACTTGCTCAACAGCATTTAATGTTACAGTATTTAGCTATGTTTTTAGTAATTTGTCAAGTTCTGCACATTATGTTTCTTGGTAAAGCATTCTTTCTTATATAAGTATTTCACATAAGTGGAGTTATAGAGCTACTGAACAAGTATTAGTCACACATTCTCTACACGTCTGTACAGGTTTAAACGTAAACAAACAAGGAAAGCAGCTATGCACCAGTTGGCACACATGACACGTCAGTCGTTGTTCTCAAGCACTGCTGGTGGGTTGTGTTAAACTGTGTTTTTCTGCTCAGCCACATACAGTAATTGTTCAGTTTTTTTGCTTTTAGTGTCTACCAAGAATGGCAATGAAAACAAGACGCTACAGTGATATTTGGTTAGTTGGTAAATGTGAAGAAAAATTTAGTGCTGCAAAGTTACCATCAAGGCGTGATGTACTAAAAGTGTTATTTAATTTTCATACTGATAAACAAATGAGTCCGAAGGAAAGTGTTAAGAAAACTGTTCGTTTAATTTTGCCGATTTGGGAAAGAGCACGTATACCTACAACAACTGAATTACATGTGCGTTAGAAAGTTGTACGTCTTCATAAAGAATGGCAGTCACTCAAAAAAAACATAAATAGATCAACATCTACTGAAAGCAAGAAACGTGATATTTTTGGCGAGTCACTGGATGATTTATTTGATATTGCACACCAGGATGCCATGAGTTTGATTAAGATTGAGGAAGATCGCTTATTCTTACAAGGTCAAAGAGAAAAAGGCCGTCGTGGATCAATGATAGGAGTAGACATGAAACTTTCAAAGAAAGAAGCTAGCAGAATTGAGCGATCACTAGCATATGAAAGGCAAAAAGAGAAACAGAAATATTTGCAGGAAGCATATACATCATCAGCAGCAACAATTAATGAATCGATAGAATTAGAATCATCAGGAGAATCATCTGATAAAAGTGATCATGCTGATTTTGATCAAGAGATTGCTCATAAGGCTGTTTTGTCTAGGTGTTCTAACAGAGGTCGTGTTCAAGTTGTTACGCAAGAAGTTGCTGCAGCACTAGATCGAACAAAAATAAGTAGCAGAAATGCTGTTCACGTTTTCTCAGCAATGGCTTCATCTAATTTGCTCAGAGCTCCCAGAAGTGAGTTACAGATTAGCCACAGAACAATTCATCGAGCCAGAAACAAACATCGTGAATCTCTAGCAGCAGAAATTCGAGCATCTTTTGATCCAAAAGTACCCCTTACTCTCCACTGGGATGGAAAAATTATGGATGATTATACTGGAGCTGTTCAGAAGACTGTAGAGCGTTTACCAATTTTAGTGTCTGGTAAAGATATTACAAAATTACTTGCTGTTCCAAAGTTCAATACTGGGAATGCTTCTGGTATTGCTGATGCTTGTCTGACAGAAATAAGAAAATGGGGACTAGAAAATAGAATAGTTGCATTGTGTTTTGACACTGCACCAACTAATACTGGATTGAAAGGTGAGGTTTGCCTTAAAATTGAAACAGAATTAGAGAAAGATCTGCTGAGTCTTGCATGCCGCCATCACATATTTGAAATTATGTTAGAGAAAGTATTTTCTCTGCATGATGCTGGTAGGTCACCTAATATTGAAGTTTTTCTCATTTCCGTGAATCTTGGCCTCATATTGATAAAACGCAGTATAAACTCTACTTAATATAAATACTGGTAACATGGTAGAAGAAGAAAGGAGAAAAGGTCTAATTGCATTTGCTCTTCAGCAGTTGCAGTCAAAACAGCTTCGGGGAGACTATCAAGAGCTCCTAGAACTCTCCATTATATTCCTTGGAGGTACTCTCTCCCAAGGCATCACTTTTCGTAAACCTGGAGCAGTACACCGAGCTCGATGGATGGCACGAGCAATTTATGCCATAAAAATGTGCCTTTTCCAAGAACAATATTCTGTTCAGCACCGTCAAACTGCAATTAGGGTATCCCGCCTCTCCTATGTCAGAATGTTAGCAGATCACTTGTTACGAGTGTCACTGTTCGTCACAACTGTGTACATTAAATATTGGTTTACATGTACGTCATCTTGTGATGCTCCAAGAAACGATCTCATGCTTCTAAAAACACTTGAAGACTACGCTGACAAAGAAGTTTCAACTGTTGCTTTGACTGCATTCTCACGACATTTGTGGTATTTATCTGAGATATCAGTAGGTCTAAGTTTTTTTGACAATAAAGTATCCCATGAAGAGAAGAGAAACATGATTTATAACATGAGAGTGCAACAAGGTTCCGAAGAGCCTCCAAAGAGGATTCCCCCTATAAAAATTTTTTCTTTATGTTCATTGGCTGACTTTGTGACAAAATGAACTAAAAACTTCTTTAGTATTTTGGGAATTGATGAAACCTTTCTCGGTAAAGACCCCGCAGACTGGTCCAGTGATGCAACCTACAATGAAGTTCAAGCAATTGTGTCATCTCTTAGAGTAACAAATGATTTGGCAGAACGAGGAGTTGCTCTCATGCAATCCTTCAATGAAAGCCTTACTCGTGACGAGGAACAGAAACAGTTCCTTCTTCAAGTGGTTGAGTATCATCGAAAGAAGTTTGATGAGGCTGTCAAAAATGTTGATTAAAGCTGTGTTAATGTTATTGAAAGTAAATGTTTGTTAATTAAAGGTAAATAAAATTAAAGGTAAATTTTTATGTTAATTGAAAGTAAATGTTTATGTTAATTAAAGGTAAATAAAATTAAAGGTAAATTTTTATGTAATTGAAAGTAAATGTTTATGTTAATTAAAGGTAAATTTTTATGTTAATTGAAAGTAAATGTTTATGTTAATTAAAGGTAAATAAAATTAAAGGTAAATTTTTATGTAATTGAAAGTAAATGTTTATGTTAATTAAAGGTAAATTTTTATGTTAATTGAAAGTAAATGTTTATGTTAATTAAAGGTAAATAAAATTAAAGGTAAATTTTATGTATTGAAAGTAAATGTTTATGTTAATTAAAGGTAAATTTTTATGTTAATTGGAAGTAAATGTTTATGTTAATTAAAGGTAAATATATTTAAAGTTCATCTTTGAGCAAGTCCTAAATACTGTTCAATTTTGATAAGATTTTGTACATTATGTTTTTGCACTGAATACAAAAAAATTACCTCCTGGTCGTTACAAAATTTTGAAGTTGCAATTTTAGGCACACCTAAAATTTATATATAATATATATATATATATATATATGACCTTGGAAGCTGACGCCACATAGCATATATATATATATATATATATATATATATATGACCTCGAAGGGCGACGCCACATACCTATGTTCTCATATATACGAGTGTGTGTATATATATATATATATATATATATATATGTATATATATATCGGGTGGCCCCAAAAAACGCCTTGAGATTTGAACATCAATAACTTCAAAAATATGCAGTTCACTCTTACAAAATTTATATAGCTTTTACCTCGATCTATTGATAAGCCATCATAAAAATTTCAGACCTCTACATAAAATACTTTTTCCACAGCTGGGGAACAATGAGGTATGGTGAAAAAAACGAATATCATAAACAGAAAAATTTTATTATTCACATCTTATCATCAAATATGATCAGTATGTCCGCCGTCCTGCTTACAAACTAATCTTAACCTTTTCTTCCACGACATGACACATTTTCTGATTTCTGCTGTTATTTTGTCCCAACATTCGAGTATTTTTTTCTTTAATTGCATTTCTGTAAACTGTTCTGTTTGGTTTTCATAAATCTTTTCTACTAGAGTGTTCCATATGCAATAATCCATGGGGTTGCAATTAGTGTTGAAAAATAATCGAAACTTTACAAACCGGTTTTTAATCGATCTGTTTTTTAAAACCGGTTTTAACCGGTTATGACCGAAAAGTATAATAACTTTTAAAAGCCACAATTGAAAGGTACTGACTTTAACTCTTAACAAGCATAGCTTATCGCCTATTTTTTGGTCAAAAGAATGCAAAAATGCAGCATCATATGTATGCATATGAATAAGAAAATGACAACTTTGACATATTTTATTTTAGCCAAAATAATACATTATTCAAACAATTTAGATTTGAAATAATTTTTTAAAATAAAACATCTATACTTAGAAAGAAATAAACTTTTTTGTAAAAAAATTATAAAGAATAAAATAAAATTTAGCTCTATTTTGGAAAAAACATTGAAATAAAATTTTTAATAAAAAAAAACTTTACTAGAAAACAGAAAATTGACTCTTCGTGTAAGAAAAAATATATAAATTAATTTAGATTTTATCCCTATTTTGGAAATGACATCTTAAGAAACAAAGGGCATTAAGGGTCTTATACTGCGAATAGGGCTTTAGTCGACTGACTCTACACTACAGCCTACATGATGAGACAAACTGAAGATCGAATTGCCAGATAGGCAAAAATTATACTGAAGAGCAGTTGCCAGTTTGTCACAATTTAACTTAATAGGTAATGTATTCGAAGTTATTTTTTGTGCGCTGTAGCGCGTAGCTGCACGTTCGCGCAAGTTTGAGCCAAATAAAAATCAATCGATAAAACCGGTTTTTTCTTTCGGTTTTCGATTTTTAGGGGAATTTTACAAACCGGTTAAAAACCGGTTTTTACAAACCGGTTTTCAACACTAGTTGCAATCAGGTGATTGCGGGGGCCAGTCGTTTTTTCCAATGAAGTTGACTAAATTCTGTTGTAGATAATCCTGTGTGAACTTGCTAGTATGAGCTGTAGCACCATCTTGTTGGAGTATGAAATCGTTTCCATAATACAGACGCCGACAATCAGGCAAAAGATTCTCCTCTGAGAGATTTACATAGGTTTCTGAATTAATTTTTTTATTTTCTGAAATTAAATGAATTTTCGTCTTTCCATTCCACACTTCACCTGCTAATACCATGATTTTTTTTGAAAACCGACTTGTCTGGTGGTAAAGTCTCGATGGAGGAATGTCTTTCTTACGCTGACCATAAACAACATCGTTCCGGGAGTTTCGATCAATCTCGATGGTGAAATCTTTTTCATCTGTAAAAACTATTTTTTTAACATCATTGGACGAAAATCTATTAAGCAATTTTCTACATCGAATTTTTCTTTTAGCTCTTACATTGCTGTCACGTCTTGAAACACGAATCCTTTTAAATGTTTTAAGTCTTACCGTTCTCTGCATTCTTTGTATGGAATTTCGACTGATACCTAAATTTCTTGCAATTTTCCTCTGAGAGCAGTGTGACCCAGGTCGATCATCTTGAGATAAGCTCATCATTTCGATTATTGCTATATTGTCTTGAGTGTAATCTGTTTTAGACTGACCACTTCCACGCTTCCGTGCCGTCAAACCGGTTGCTTTAATTTTTTTAATTATTCTATTCACAGACGTAACATTACAAATTATTCGTGGAAATTCCCTCAAAATGTTTGCCCCAGTCCATCTTTTTTCCAAGACACACTTTTCAATCACCGCTTTTTCACCGTTAGTTAGAACCATAATTTGAAGAGTAAGTTTAAAAAACATTATTTAAGATGGGCGTAGCCTACATCATCTGACGTTTTTCAGAGACTAACAGATTATTTATAGGCTAAGGAAACTACTGCAAGTCTTAGAATAGTTGTCAGGTACAGCTATACACATTTAGGATTTAGGATATTCGTTTTTCTCACCATACCTCATTGTTCCCTCAGCTGTGGAAAAGGTATTTTATGTAGAGATCTGAAATTTTTATGATGGCTTAGCAATAGATTGAGGTAAAAGCTATGTAAATTTTGGAAGTGTAAACTGCATATTTTTGAAGTTATTGATGTTCAAATCTCAAGGCGTTATTTTTGGGACACCTGATATAGAAGGAAATAATAGGGAAGGCAACTCCTTCACTGAGTATTGTGATTACAGTAAATTTAGGGAGTTGTTAGGGTTAATAAAGTGGGATAATGAATTTGCCAATAAAATTTCTAGATATATGGTACAGAGTTAAAGAAAATTTAGAGAATATACAATGCAATTGTATGTCTGAACTATCAGGAATAAAAAGATGAGGAAACTTTTGTGGTGGAATAAGGAAATAGCTAAAATTATTAAAAATAAGAAAAGTTTTAGAAGTAAGCAAAAAAGGCATAATGAAATGAATCTAGCTAGAAAGGGCAAAGGATCCAAAGAAATTTTTTCGCTTTTATAAATATAAAAAAACAGAATAGGACTGACCCATTAGAACATGATGACAGGATATTTGAAATTTATATGAGTATTATCGGTATTTTTAATGATTATCTTAGCTCTGATTTTACTGTAGAAAATTTTAATAACTTTGCTTTTGATTCTTTAGCTACTCTAAACTCTGTCATTCTTGATAATATTGAGACAAAGAAGGATGATGTTAGGCAAATAATTAATTAACGCATTGAAGCCAAATAACGTTGCTGGTCCTGATAATATTTATGCTAAGATTCTCAGAGAAGACGAGGATAGCTTAGCTGAGGTACTATTTTGTATGTTAGATCTATTAATTATGCAGAGATATCTGAAGACTGGAAAAAGGCAAATGCTGCACCCGTTTACAAAAGGGGTGGTTAAAAAGCGGTAGAAAATTATAGGCTGTTATTTTAACATCATTGGTAAGAAAAATACTGAAAAGAATTACAGAGAATAATATTCAAGAGCATTTGGAAAGTTTTAATCTTACTCAAGTTCTCAGCATGATTTAAACAAGGAAAGTCTTGTTTTTCTAATCTCTTAGGTTTTTTAGCGTTTGCAACTGATTGGATAGCTGATGGACGTGATGTAGATGTTATTTATTTGGATTTTAGTAAAGCATTTGACAAAGTTCCACATAGGAGATTTCTATATAAATTAAAAACTCATGGGATATCAGGTTCAGTTACAAACTGGGTAGAAGAATAGTTACAGGACAGAGAACAGAGAGTAATTTTAAATGGCAAAAAGTGAAAAGTAGGGTACCACCACAGGGGCAGAGAGGGGCAGTATCGATGATACTGTATCTTAGATACAAATTATATCTTGTATCTATATGTTGAACAAAAATATAAAAGTATCTTACTGTATAATTTATATCTTTGACAGAAATTTATCTGTAACTTGTATCTCAAAATGTTATATTAGATACAAGATACATTTCGGGATCTCAATCCCCACCGTCGTGACTTTTGAAACAAAAATCACATATCCTCCAACTAATGAGAGTGCCAAATGTATGACAGTTAATCTCGAGGTGTGAACTACTGCACAAGTGCATTATTATTGTGTGTGAGCCGTAGTGTCTTTGGCTGGATAACCTGGATTACCACAAATTTCGCTGGGGTCAAAGCTCTTCGGATTTCTGCGTACATATTTTACTCGAAAAACAGTAACTGGAGAAAGGTATCTGGTTTTTCTGCCGCCTCGACCGTTATACTGTATAACGTTAATAATTAATTAATTCAGTGGTGTAACTAAGGGGGACATGGGAAGGCAATTCCCCCCCCCCCCCTATGAAAAGTTGAAAATAAAATAATTGTAAAAATGTGATAATAAATTATATTATGCAGAAATATAAGTTCGTTACATTTATTACACTTACAATATTCATATTAGAAGGTCAGTATTGCCCCTCCCAACGATAATTTTCTTGTCCCTCCAAATTTAAAAATGTAGCTAAGCGCCTGAAATTAAAAACAAAGAATGAGCGTATGAAAATGGCGCAGCGCGCAGCTTCGAATAAACATTTCTCTATTATAAGTTCTGGGAATATGTCATTAAACTTACGGCAGTCACAAAGAAATACAAGAAATGAAGAAATCTTTTACTTATATCATAAAATAGTCTAGTGGAAATGGAACATCTTAAGATATCATAAGCCCAAAACCTGCGAAAGTGCCCGATGATTTCAAAATTAAATCAGTAAGGATTAAGTTATCGAAACCTTTGTTTACATACCAAAACTAATTTTAGGCATGCTATTTAAAATATATGCTTTAAACAACTTGATCCATTATTCTTTACTGTGTATCTAAATGATTTTGAGAAGGGAGTACGTAGTGAAATATCAAAATTTGCAGATGATACGAAAGTAGTTGCCCCAGTTACAAATATAAAAAGTTCTTATAAACTACAAAAAGATCTTAGTACACCAGTTGCCTGGACTAGTAAATGACAGATAGAATTCACTGTTCAAAAATGCAACGTCCTCTACTTCGGCAGAAATAATGCAAACCTTAGTTTTGCGATGGAAGAAAACTGGTTAGAGGATGTTGGTCAGGAAAAAAGATCTCGGCATTATGGTTAGTAGTGATCTAAAGTTTTCTAAATAGTGCTTAGAAGCTAGAAATAAGGCATATGACATGCTAGGTATTATTAAGAGAATGTTAGTTACAAAAGTAAGGAAGTCATCTGTAGATTATATAATTCTTTGTTAGGCCTCACGCAGAATACTGCATTCAAGCTTGGCCTCCTCAACATAAACATGGTATAACTATGTTTGAAAGTGTGCAACGTTTACGTAGGGCAACCAAGCTTATCCATAGTTTAAAAAGGTTAGAATAAAGTGAAAGATTAAAGGAAATGGATATGTTTAGTTTTGATGGGAGATATGATATAGTTGTCTGAGGGTAGAGCCGCATTTAGGGGGTGGCGCACCAGGCAAATGTCCAAAGCCCCGCAAATTTCAATTGAAAAAATTAAACGTCACGTATTTGCCATCTGCGACGAGTTTTACTTTTTCCGGCAGGCGGTGTTAGAAAATCTAGAAGAGGAAGAACCATTGTTGTCCCAAGGCGATACGATGACTAAGCTGATTGATACAGCATTGCTTGTATATATATTAAGTTAAGGTGTATATATATATCCATCTCATAATTGTAAGGTTAGTGAAAAATTAACTTAATTTAGAGCTAGCATTTTTGAGCTCTTGTGGCATCATTGTTTGGTCACACTGTTGGCATCATTTTGGGACGCTGTGCGTCTTTTCTACTCGTTTGTGGAAGGTCGTACGTAAAGGTGTGGTTTGATAGAGAGCTCTCTTGCAATTCAGTTTGGTTGTTTAGATACATGATTGTTGCATCGTGCAATAGTCCAGGTTGCGTTGTTGTTGCAAGGTTCAGAAAGAAGACCACAAATAGTACCCTTTTGTTTACTTTAAGTTCATGTAATTTAAGGTCTAAGGTAGGCCCGCATCGAGTCAGCAACCCTGAGGTAGGACCTAATAGGATCTCAAATCCATAAGTTTTAATTTAGCTTAACTTGGGCTTTAGGTAGAACTTGCCCTTTAGAATTTGGCCGTTCACGGCTCAGCTGGGATTTCGAACCCGACAAATAAATAAAATAACATGGTCCTTCAGACCGGATTTCTACCCCAAGACTGAGTCAGTGACCATTTTTTCGGCAAAGTTCTGATTGTGCAAATTGTATCCCAAGTTAGGCCTAGACGGGTTGAGTATTATTGAGTTAAGGTCCCAGGGTAAAAAGTTTGGTCGCCCAATTGCGAAACTTGGCCAGTCGTCTGTCGTTTTTTGGCCTACATTTTTTCCGGTTTGGTTATTTTGGGTTATTATTGAAAGTTTGGTCGCCCAATTGCGAAACTTGGCCAGTCGTCTGTCGTTTGGCCTACTTTTTTCCGGTTTGGTTAATTTTGGGTTATTATTGAATTAAGGTCCAGGGTAAAGTTTGGTCGCCCAATTGCGAAACTTGGCCAGTCGTCTGTCGTTTTTTGGCCTACATTTTTCCCGGTTTGGTTAATTTTGGGTCATTATTGAATTAAGGTCCTGGGGTGGAAAATTTGGTATTCCATACTGGTGTTTGGTTAGTACCCCACCCAGCAATTCAGTTTATTTGAAAGTAAAATTTGCGTTGATCAGTTTGGTTAAGTATTTCTGCCAATTCAGCTCATTTGGTATTGAGCCCAAGGGTTGTTTACATTGAAGATGAGTGCATCTGAATTGAACAAATTTATAAAAAGGAGAAGTGCCTACAAAGGTCTAATTACAAAGGTCATTGCACTATAGATTCTGCCATAGAGCAAGAGGATTTACGCTTAGTGACTGCGAAGCTTGCCATATTAGAAACTAAAAAGGTTGCTCTAAGTGAGGTAAATGTTAAAATTGAGGCTCTTATAGAAGAGGATGAAATAGAAAATAACATAATTTACTTTGAAGAGATTATTGATGATATGATTAACGTAGGCCTCCGAGCAAAGAGTTTAGCAGCTCAGTACAGTTAGAGACCAGGTCTAATAATGAAACACAACACTCAACAAATGATGCTTGTGAAGTTAAGGTTAACAGATCTGTAGTTCAATTACCGAGGCTTGTACTCAAAACATTTTCTGGGAGTATTCAGGAATGGCAAGGATGGGCAGACAGTTTTCAATCAGCAGTTCATTCTAGTCAAGTGTTAAGTGCCGTGGAGAAGTTTAATTATTTGCGGTCCTCTTGGAAGGGAGGCAGCAAAGACTATAGCAGGATTAGCATTAACAGAGGCTAATTATAATGTGGCTTGGGATATATTAAAGAAACGGTTTGGTAAGCCAGAGATCTTAATTAAAAGCCACCTCCGTGCACTTTAGCTATACCTCCTATTAATAATCCTAATAGTGTCAAGGAGTTACGGCAGTTATATGATGAATTTGAAATTAGAACTATGTCCCTGGACAACTTGGGTGTAGGAATGGAAAAGTATGGTATAATGTTGGTTCCTACACTGGAGTCTAAATTGCCTAGCTCAATTTTGCTTGAATTAAGTAGGGGACACTCTGCAGAACATGTGTACATCCCCCTTCAGCAGATGTTAAGTCTTTTAGGCACAGAATTAGCAAGACGAGAGGGAGTTGAGTTTTCACAGTGGGATGGTAAACAAGGGGACAAAGGCAGGCACAGCACCAAAGTTTCCACAAAAGGAATAGCCCAGGTACAGTGTCAGCTCTACATGCCTCCTCTGAGAATAAATTAAAGGGAATCAAGGAATGCATATTTGCGAAGGCAACCACAAGTCATATAAATGTGAGGTGGCTGAGGCCTTACCCTTTGAGAAGAGAAAGGACAGGGTAACTAAGTCCACAGCATGTTTTAAATGTTTTTGAAAGGTCATAGAGCAAGGTTTTGTAAGTTTAAAATTTTGTGCAAAAAATGTCATGGTAGGCATCAGCCATTATTGTGTGAAAACACTCTTAGTAGGCCTACCCCAGAAGTAGAGACATCAGTGGCACATGCCACTGCTATGCAAGGGAGTAAAAGTAAAGGGGGATTATTGCAAACAACTGCAGCCTTATTAATTGGGAATGAGGGAGAAGCTACTGTAAGAGTGTTGTTTGATAGTGGTAGCCAGTGTAGTTTTATTAAGACCAGAATTTCCAGAAAATTGAAGTTTAAAGAACTTAAGAGGGAAAATTTAAGAATTTCTGGGTTTGGGGGTTCCGTTCAAAACCGAACCAAATTTAAGAAGGTAGAAGTTCTGGTTAAAGGGTTGTTACCGCAAAGTCCCACTATCAAGGTCCAAGCTGTAGAGATGAGGAACTTTGTGCTCCAGTCACTACTTGTTTAGATATGGCATGTGTCCAAGAATTGCAAGTTAAAGGAATTAATTTGGGCAATAATAAGTTTGAGGGAACAGAAGATATTAGTCTTTTGATTGGAGCTGACTATTATTGGGACTTCATCACTGGTAATATTGTCCGTACATCTCAAGGCCCGGTAGCTATTGAAAGTAAGCTAGGCTGGATGCTACATGGTAGTTATTGCAATGAAATGGAAGTTAAGGCTCTTTTTGTTAAGATTGAGGAGAACAGCCATGGTCTGGAAAGGCATTTGAAAGCGTTTTGGGAACTTGAATCTATTGGTATAAAGGACAACCAGGCAAGTACAGTGAACAATGATGTTTTAGAGCAATTTGAAAAAGGGATTGGTTTAGAGATGGTTGCTATGAAGTTGGCCTACCATGGAAGGATTCTTGCAAACCCGGTTCAAACCTTCAGCTAGCTAATCGGAGGTTGGAGACTTCATTGTACAGGCTAAGAAAAAAATGAGGAGTTGTTAATTGAATACGATGAGGCCATCCTAAGTTATGTAAGGGAGGGCTATGCTGAAAGGGTGCAAGGTGAGCTGGTGAGCCAGGAGGCACATTATCTGCCACACCATGCAGTGGTACGGCGAGACAAAACTACCACCAAACTGAGGGTAGTTTTGATGGCTCAGCCAAGGACAAAGGTGGTGTGTCCTTGAATGACTGTTTGGATGCTGGGCCAAATTTAAATGCAGATTTATTTTCTTTGTTACTGAGATTCAGGTTTGGTAGAGTGGCATTGACTGCAGATGTGAAGCAAGCCTTTTTGCGGATAAAGTTAAAACCAGAGGACAGAGATGCAGTAAGGTATCTGTGGGTGGATACGAAAGACTTGTTGGAAAATGAACCTAAGGTTCAAGCATATAGAATGAAGTCAGTGTTGTTTGGCCTCAGCTCTAGTCCATTTCTGTTGGCAGCTACTATGCAGTACCATTTTAAGAAATATTCTGAAGTCTATCCTAATACTATTGAACACATAAGGAAAAATTTTTATGTTGATGATTTGCTATGTTCCGTGGATAATACAGAAATGGCTAAACAGATATTCATGGAGGCTAGAGCTATAATGAGGGAGGCTGGCATGGAGCTCAGAAATGGCAGACCAATCATTCGCAATTACAGAGTTTATGAGTCATTCCTCTGTAGTACCTGATGCAGCAGAAAGTATTGAGGATTCTGGTATTAAGGAGTTGTGGTCAATAGACCAAAGGTGCTAGGCATCGTTTGGCAGCAAGATGATGATTTTTTACCTTCAATGGGAATCTTTAGTAGAGCTGGCCGAGAATGAGACAGGTGGACAAAACGTACAGCTCTTAGTTTGGCTTCGAAGGTCTTTGATCCTCTTGGATTCCTGGCTCCATTTGTGATAAAGTCAAAATTTGGTTTCAGAGCCTCTGGAAATTGGACTTGGGTTGGGACCAAGAGTTACCTGATCATATGGTGGTAAGGTAGAAATATTGTTCAAAGAATTGGCACATCTTGGAGACATTGAAATCCCAAGATGGTACTTTGGAGTTGAACAATAGTCCAGACAATTTGGAGCGCACATCTTTTGTGATGCAGTGAGGAACCTATGCAACTTGTATTTATATAGAGGCCATTGCAAGAGGAAGTAGTTGCAGGTTGGTTGCTGCAAAGAAGTAGCACCTTGAAAGGCTTTCTGTTCCAAGGTTGATTGATGGGTGCCGTTTATTGCTAGTCGGCTTGCAATTACAGTGCGAAGTCTTTGGCCCTCTATGAAATTCCAAGCTATTATTGGACAGACTCCACTATGTTTGGCACTGGTTAGAAGTCAGGCAAGAAATGGAAACCATTTGTTGCCAATAGGGTGGAGGAAATTCAAGCGCACACAGATCCCAAGCAATGGAAGCATTGTCCAGGCATCCAAAACCCCGCTGATTTACCACACGAGGAATTTCGGTGAAGATCTTTCACAATCAGTTGTGTGGAATGGGCCAGAGTGGCTAAAACTTGGAAGTGAACTGGCCTTCTAATCAGCCTATTGTAGAGATGCCAGGCTGAAGAAGCATGGGTGAGTGAGGTGAGAAAATGCGCTGTGAACAGTTGTCAAGTTATGCAGCAGACCCCATATTGAGCTTGAGGACATTAGCAGTCTGAAAGATTGTAGAGTGACAGCATGGTATATAGATTTACCAACAACCTTAAAGGAAAACAAGAAGGGAGGAATTCTGAACAGTAATGAGATTCAGCAAGCCAGGAATACTTGGGTGGTATATATGCAGAAGAAAAATTTGGTGAAGAGAGAGATTGCTCACCAGCCATTACAGGTTCTACTAACACATTCTGCGCTCAAGGTTTGGATGTGTTTTTGGATCAGGATTTATTGAGAGTAGGAGGTAGACTACAGTTTTCTGGGCTCCCAGAGGAGAAAAGACATCCATTTTGCTACCTTCTGGGGGGCACTTTGTGGACCTTTTGATCCTGGATACTCATCATAAGCTGTTACATGCTGGAGTTAGAGAAGTGATAATAGAGATTAGACAACAATTTTGGATTCCCAAATTAGACAAGTAGTGAAAAGGTCTTGCATAAATGTGTGGTTTGCAAGCGTTGGAGTGCAAAGCCTTATTATGAAAAGGTGGCTCCCTTCCAAGAGAACGGTGTGTCTATACTGCCCCATTTGATGTAGTGGGAGTAACTTTGCAGGGCCAGTCTATGTGTATGAGCGATGGAGTCTAACAAAGGTTATATATGTCTTTTCACCTGTGCTACCACCAGAGCAATCCATTTGGAGTTGTAAGCACTTAAGTAGTGATGTATTTCTTTTGGCCTTTAAAGGTTTGTGAACAGAAGGGGTTTCCCAAATAAAATCATATCGGATAATGCAAAAACCTTCAAAAAGGCTGCAAAGGAACTCCAAGAAATTTGGTCCTTGCTAAAAGAGGATTCCAATCCTACTTTTTCACACCAAGGGGTACAGTGGGAGTTTATTTTGAGAGAGCACCATGGTGGGGAGGATTTTGGGAAAGGCTAGTGAGAAGTGTAAGTGTCCATTAAAGAAACTTTTAGCTAATGCTCATTTGAGCAAAGAAGTATTCTCTACTGTTTTATGTGAAGTAGAAGCAATGGTGAACAGTAGGCCTATCACTTTTGTTTACAACAGTAGGCAGGATGCAGAGCCATTGACACCAAATCATTTTCTTTGTGGTAAACGATTAACAATCAAACCCCAGTGTGCCAGAAGACTTGCAGCCTATCCAGAGCACTCAAGAGAGTTAACCAACGGTTCAGGTACCTTGAAGAGCTACAAGATCAGTTATGGAAGAGGTGCAGATGGAATACTTGCCGAACTCAATTATTACCCATCAGGCAAGGTAAAGGGCTCCAATGCAAATTGTATCAAGGTGGGAGAAGTGGTAATGATTGGGGTGAAAGACCAAGGCAATGCTGGAAGCTTGGCATAATTGAAGAGTTGTTTGTTGGCAAACATTTTAGTTTAGGTCTGCACTGTAAAGACTTCAGGAGGAAGTTAAAGAGACCTATACAAAAACTCTATGCTTTAGAAATCAGCAAAACACAGTCAAGATGAAACATTTGAGTTACAGCCTCATGAAGAAGGCTTGGCTAACCTTGCAGAAGGTAATGACAACATGCCTCTTCGGTGGGGAGTGTTAGAAAATCTAGAAGAGGAAGAACCATTGTTGTCCCAAGGCGATACGATGACTAAGCTGATTTGCAGCATTGCTTGTATAATATTAAGTTTAAGGTGTGTGTGTATATCCATCTCATAATTGTAGGTTAGTGAAAATTAACTTAATTAGAGCTAATTTTGCTAGCATTTGCTCTTGTGGCATCATTGTTTGGTCACACTGTTGGCATCATTTTGGGACGCTGGCGCGTCTTTTCTACTCGTTGTGGAAGGTCGTACGTAAAGGTGTGGTTTGATAGAGAGCTCTCTTGCAATTCAGTTTGGTTGTTTAGATACATGATTGTTGCATCGTGCAATATCCAGGTTGCGTTGTTGTTGCAAGGTTCAGAAAGAAGACCACAATAGTACCCTTTTGTTACTTTAAGTTCATGTAATTTAAGGTCTAAGTAGGCCCGCATCGAGTCAGCAACCCTGAGGTTACCCTGAGGTAGGACCTAATAGGATCTCAAATCCGTAAGTTTTAATTTAGCTTAACTTGGGCTTTAGGTAGAACTTGCCCTTTAGAATTTGGCCGTTCACGGCTCAGCTGGGATTTCGAACCCGACAAATAAATAAAATAACAGGCGGCATGGCATCAGGCAGGGCCGTTTCCTGGCATAAGCAAACTAAGCGGCCGCTTAGGGCCCCTAGACAGGCTCCCAGGTCATAGCTCAGTGGGCAAGAATAGGAATATAGCTGAAGTTATTATTAATACTAGTACATTACCAGTCGCTTCGCTGACGGTTAGCTAAAGATCCGCCCTACGTGCGGATAGTAAAACATATCCAAGTAGAGGGCCGGAATATTTTTTGTAGTTCGAAGGCTGTTATTAGCTGTTATTAGCTAGGTTAATTGAATGGTTAGGTTAGGTTAGGTTAGGTTAGGTTGGTTAGGTTAGGTTAGGTTAGGTTGGTTGGTTAGGTTGAGTCGTGATATTTTCGTTAAAGCTTAACCTAACCTAACTTAACCTAACCAATCGTCAAGAGCGTACAGTTGACCTAACCTGGCATTCAACCCCGGTGCACACCTCGGACCTAATCAATATGTGTGTGAAGTTTTATGTTTGTAACTGCTTTCATTTTGGCTATGGCTGGAACAGACACACACACACACACACACGCACGCACGCACACACGCTGAAACACACACACACGCACGCACGCACGCACACACGCTGACACACACACACGCACGCACGCACACACGCACGCACGCTGAAAGTGTGACGGACGGACGGACGGACAGCTCTCTTTTATATTATAGTAGAGAAGAGATTATTATTATTATTATTATTATTATTATTATTATTATTATTGTCATTATTATTATTATCATCATCATTATTATCATGATTATTAATATTTAGCAGATTAGTTGTGGTTAACTAGATGTGACTTCGTGCATCTTGGAAAATTAAACATTATCCATCAGGAGCTGAAAAACGGAAAAAGAAGAAAATAGAGGAGAAGCTTTCCAGTAGGGCAGTAGCACAGGTGAGATGTGCCACTTGTATATTCTTATGATTACAGTTCAGGCAACTAGATTAGGTAGACCATCAAGCTAGGCAAGTGCTCAGGAATCGTGTAGAGTAAGCTAGTCTCTGTAATATTTATAATATTTCGAAATGTGAAATTTAATGGATCACATCACCTCAAATTCTGTTCATACAGATCAATTATCAAACAAGATAAGAAAGAGTATTTTAGCAAAATCTAACAGAATATGTAATGTTATGTTCTTCTCAGGAGCACTACTGAAATATTTGGAAAAGCCATCCTCAGCAAAGCCTGATGAGCATCATGAGCCAACAGCAGGACCATCCTCTATGCAACCTCAAACACCAGTAGAAGTAGAGCCTGATGAACCAACAATTGGCCCATCTTCTGTTCAGCTTCAAACACCACACACAGACATTTCTGCTGAGCAACAAGAACCAAGATCTGCTCCACCGCTTGATCTGTATGACTGGCCAGTTGTCCTGTCAGATGCCTTGAAGACAGATCTGGTGTCTCGAGGACCATTTCAAATCAGTCCAGATTTCACATTCCCTAAAAGAGAGGACGATAGAAGCTTTCATTACCATTACATGTACAGAACATTAATTAATGGGGCAAAAATAAAGCGAAGCTGGCTGATGTACTCAAGAAGGAATGATGCTCTTTATTGATTCTGCTGCAAGTTGTTTTCAAGGAAGTCGTACAAACTAATTACGGATGGACTTTCAGACTGGATAAACGTTGGTTCGCTTCTGAAAGGCCATGAAAATAGTTCAGAACATGCAGATAACATGGCAACATGGAATGATCTGGAACTGCGGCTAAAAACTGGGGGGACCATTGCCCAAACTGAAATGTCATTAATGGAGGTAGAGCGAAGACGGTGGCGAGATGTTCTCAGTTTCTCACACGTCTTGTAAATATAATCCAATCACTGGCAGAGAGAAACCTTGCTTTCAGGGGGTCTTCCTCTACATTGTACAATCGAGACAATTATTGAAAAATTTATTGATTAGCTTGAGAGATATTATTTTTATTTAGTGTAGTATTAAGGTTAAGTTTACTTTAAATAGACTCGGTAATTATAGAAATATAATGGCCTACTTAGACACTGTCAACAAGCTACAGACTTTTTCACTGTAGGTTGCAGTTGGTTTTCAGATTAAATTTGGTCAGCAGCCAGATTACTAACTATGGTGAAGCTAAATTCATCAAAATTAATTTAGACTTACCAAAAATGAGTTGCCAGTTTGAACGTTACCCTTTCAGTTTCTAACTGATTCATAAGTTTCATTTAGTTTCCAGGTTTTTAAATTTCGTTGTTGTTTTAAGTTATCGTTTAACACACTGCTAGGTTATTTATTTGTAGGGGCTATTTCCAGACCTAGGTTTTGCAGGTTAAGTTAGGCTAGGGCTGGATTGCCCTTAAGTTTTTGGTTTTAAAGGTTTAAGGTTTAGAAGGTTTTATTTAAGTTAGGTTAGGGCTATATTGCCTTTAGGTTTTAATAGGGGCTATAACAGCCATTTAATTATTGAGTAGGGCCGTTGTAGCCCGGTTCGAGTTTCGTCTAGGTACCTAGTTTTTCTCTTACCTTAGTTATTTTTTTTAACTTACTTGCACCTAGTTCTGATCGGCCTCTATTTAGTTAAACATGGGTTTTGATTAATTGCAGTGGTTATTAATTAAGGATACGATTTAATTAAAGGTTGTTAGATTTGAAGGTTGACTCAGTTTCCCGGTTTGGGTAACCACGAGCATTTTAATTTTTTTGAGAAAAAGGGGCCCGCTTCATGCGGTCAAAATTTTCAAGACTGGCCAAAGCTCCGTTTGTCTTTGTCCCAGAAACTTTTTTTTTCTTCTTTTTGTTAATTAGGGAAACCCAACTTCACTAGTTGGTTAGAAACGAGGGTTTTTATTTTTATTTATTTTGTTTATATTTTCTTTGGAAATTATGCGGTTATTTCTAACCACTTTTTTCAACATTCCCCCCAAGGGGAAAAATTTACCCAGAATTGTATTCTTGGGAAATTTTTATTTATTTTTTTTTTTTTTGAATGAAATGACATGCTCTTCAGAAAAAGTTCCTTTAGGTGAAATATGAAGATGAAAGCGTCTTTTCTGTAGAACGTTGGTCTAAGTTATAGCTATTTACAATTATTTACAATTTTCTATTTGTGGTCTTCACAAAGATCCACTCTGTATTTTCCTTTGCAGTTCCTTCCCGAAATCTAACTGCGCTTGTCTTTGTGGTCGGGGTGAGTACGGCAGTAGTAGTGTCAGGAGAATCTACAGTTCCTGATTCCGTGGAAGAATTTTCCAGTTCTTCCAGGTCAATATTGGCTTATCAGTTATTTCCAGTGGTATAACCGATATATGTGTCTTCTGGAGAGATGACCATTGGGTGTTTTTACAGTTACGTGCCTGATTATGCCTCTTCATCTGGGTGTAATGTTTCAATTACAGCATCTTCCAGAAGTATTTGGGATTCATAGAATTTTCATCTAAGAGACATAGTTCTCCTACTTTAGGTTCTTTACTTACTGTTTTTTGTTGTTGGTATTCTTTTTCCCTCAAACTACTCAAATATTCGTATCGCCATCTTTTTTGATTTCTTGAGATTGTTTAGCTCCCTTATGAAAGTAATCCAGTATTTTCTTTCTTTCTTTGTCCTCTGTTGTTGTCATATAATCAGCATCCACCTGATTGTCTTCATTAACTGCTTCTTGGGTATCATTAGTGGTTAAAAGTTGAATTTGGTATTGTCATACCCAAAGCAACTTGAAAGGGTTAGTAGATCAGAGGAAGGATCTTCATTTGAATTAACATAAGTGAGTGGTCTTGAATTAATTGTGTTCATTATTTCAAGAACAATTGTTTTTAGTTCAGTTAACGGGATTTTTTCTCTCCTTTTAGGGAGGTATAGAGGGCTCTTTTGACTAAACCCACCATTCTTTCAGCTATTCCTAAGGTTCTGGGTGAATAGGCTGCTGTAATTTCCACTGGATTCCATGATCAAGAGGTACTGAGACACAAGAACATTTTGGAACCAATGTTAAGGTAATCTTCAGATCTTTTGAAGGTGGATTGATTGTCCGAAATCAAAACCTTTGGAAGGGAGTAGTTTAAGGACAAATGGTAGAGTTCTCTTAAAAAGGTTTTAGCAGAAAGGTCAGTGCAGATGTGAAGGCTAGTGAATCTGGTGGCGCAGCAAGTGAACAATAATAAGTAGACTTTCATGAATTGGTTATTCTCATCCTGGACAGAAATTGGACCAACATAGTCAGGGCAGTTTTTTCAAGGGTTTTCATAGCTTAAACGTTTCCGTTACTAAGGGTCCAGTAGTAGGCACTTCATAAGCCATGGCAAAGTATTTTTGGCAAAACAGACATTGTTCAGAACCTTTTTAACTACTTGCCTTATTTTGGGGATCCAGAATTCCTGTCTGAGGAAATTGCATGTGGTAGCTAAGGTTGCATGACTGGCTTTTGCATGACATTCAGTTACAATTAACGTTGTTAATGAGAATTTTCGGGCAGTAGTACAGGATACCTAGCAGAATAGTTAAGGTTAGTTGCATATTATATCTCCCCATTGTTCTGACTAACCCTTCTTTGTCAATGAAGAGTTTTTAGATTCTTTTGCAGCTTTGTTAGGTCCTCAACTTTTGCTCCTTTATTTAGTTTGTGGATTATTCTTTTTCTTTTGAGAAATGTTGTTGCTGGACTAATTTTAGCCAGTAATTTGGCCTTAGTTTTAAGCTGTATGATTTTTCTCCAAGACAGCAATTTGTTTCTTCCATTGTCAGGTTACATTTCGGGTTATATTGTGAGTGCGGAAGTACTTTAAGTTTTCTATGAACCGTAAACATAGGCAGTGATTCTGACCAGTTTTTTCCTGTTAGGAATCTTTCATATTTAACAAGGGATTTTTTCATTTATTTCTTTACAAGTTGTTTGACACACATTTATTGTTGTCTGTAAGGTTTTCTTGGTGGGGGTTAAAAATTAAGTTGGTGGGCCATTCCATCTCATTTCTCAAAAATGTGGGACCATGTTGGTAAAAGTGAAGAAGTTTTTGAAATTTCTTGAAAGATATTGGTCTGGTGAGTAGGTCTGCTGGTTGTCTTCTCCTGCTACATGTCTGAATTCCAGGTGATGTTTAAGTTTCTTGTTGCTCCCTGAATGTCTTTCACTCTGTTTTTTACAAAGATTGATTTCATTTTTAGAGATTTTTGAGCAGTCCAATTTAAAGCCACTTGTGAGTCTGTCCAAATTATTGTTTTGAAGAACTTTTGGTTTTCTGAGTTTTCTTCTAGGTAGGTTTCTTTAAGGTATTCTAGGACTTTGGTTCCTAGGCAGATTGCCATTAATTCCAATTACAAATGGTCCAATTTTTGATTTGGGATTGACTCTTGATTAGCGTAAATTAGTTCGGATTTTCCATTTCCAACTAGATAGCAACTTACTGCATAACCTTCTGGCTGGCATCACAAAAGATGTGGAGTTGAAGATTTTCCATGAGAGGTTTGGATTTTCAAAAGCTTGTCTAGGAAAATTCAGAAATTCCACTTTGTTTATTTCTTTACAAAGTTTTTCCATTCACGCAGCATTTCCAGTTCTAGATATTCATCCCAATTTTTTTGGTAGCTGTTACTTCTGCATGAAGATTTTAATTTAACACTAAGGGTGCAACAAATCAGCAACAATCCAATGGATCAAACAATGATTGCACAGAACTTAGTATTTCTCTTTTAGTTTTGGCTTCTGAGTTCAAGTTTAACGTTTTTAGATGGAGTGTATCAGCACTTTTGTGTTCCAACCATATCCTAATAGTTTTACATTTTCTTTATCTTCGGAAGAGGCTATGTCATGTTTTTCAAATAGTCCTTGAAGTTCTGAGTGATTAGAGGCCCCTTCATATAGCTTCAAATTATATTCAATTAAAGTGTTTACACTATAATTGTATAGTCTTTGAGTTCTGAGAGATGTTGCATTAATTAAAGCATTGTCCATGTAAAAGCGGTTAGTTAGGTAGTCTGCCACTTGGTTTTGTTGTTCATTAATATGTGTTGTAGAGATTGTTGTAGTAAAAATGGACTGCTTTTTGTGCAAGGTAACTCTTTTATATTTATAGCAGCTCAGGTTGTTGTCATTTGGAGCCAATTGGTATTCTTTACCCACAGAATTTTGTGGGCATTGCAGTCAAATTCTGTTTGATATTTAAGTTAATATGCTTTTTGAATGTCCCCAATCATCAAATATTACCATGCCTTAATTTAATGCACAATTTTTGGCTAAGTGGGTAGGAGTGAAGGGCAGTCCTCAGTAGCATCATTTACGTTATTTCTCGGTTTGCTTTTACCGAGGGATCTACTACAATCCTAACTTTAGTTGTTTTGTACCCCAGGGCGACTACGGGAAAATGAGGTAAAAATTTCCTGCGTTGCTTAAGTGTTCTGTAGAGGTACTTCTTCTATTATTCTTCCTGGATTGTTGTTCAAGGATGCTGAATAAGTTGCATTAAGTTATCTTTTTTTAATTTTTTGCAAGTGACTTTAACCTGCTAATAGCATAGTTAAAGTTTGGTGAAATTTTATCTTTTTGTCATTCCATGGTACCTTAACAGATAATCTTTCATCTTCTTTTTTAACTTCCTTTTCAAAGTTTGCAATCAGATCTTTTTCTTTTGTTGAAAGTGTTCATCCCAGAAATACCCAAGTTTTCTAGTTGCTAAATTGGTGCAATCTGGTGTTCAATTTTTTTAGATCTTCATTAGAAGTTGTACTAGTAGTAGCGGTTGGTAATACAGAAGCTGATCTGATCTCTTATTGGTTCTTTTTCTTTTTCAGGTATAATCTGAAGGGAAACCCAATAAAAGTATTCCATAGGGAGATTTATAACAGAGGCCGTATGAATCTGATGACTGCTGAGGGCAAAAAGTTTGTGGTTGCAGCCCCAAAAATTAACATGAAGTCAGCCACTTCATCAGCTTCAAAGTGATCTGCAAGCTGATAATTTAATGATTTTAATAAGTTTGAAGTTTTCAGCAATCCTGAACTTCATATTTAATATTAATATCATCATTATGATAGCTTCTATTTCTTGGTAGTTTCCAGGGTTTCTAGATCCTCCAATTTATTTATAGCTACTTCATATTTGGTTGTTTCTTGTCGGCTATAATCCTGTTATGGTTATGGATTCCTCGTAGTGTTTAGTTGGAGATTTAATTTTTTCACGAGTTCCTTCGTAATGCAGCTCTTGACTACAATTATCCAAAAGTGCTCTGCATTTAATTGATTTTTCTGAGTTTCTATTCTCATTTGCATGGAAGGATTAATGCTACTTCTTGATCAGTGTTTTTTAAACTAATAAGTTAGTAACTTGTTTCCCTTGTTGGAGTTTTCTTTTTGGTAGCTACTTCCGTACTGGTTTGGTTTCTTATCTCCCTCTGGTTTTCCTTTTTGTTTGGTACAAAGGAAGGATAATGGTTAGAAAACCTACAAATGAACAGGGTTGTAAAGAAATGGGGCATTCTTTGGCTTTGGTGTTTAGATGAGGTACATTTAGTACAATAATTTAATTTAGCAGTTTTTTCAGTTTATCCCAACTTTCAGGAAAGAATCACATTTTGAGATTTTGTGAGAGTTTTTCTTACACAATTTGCAGTAAGGTTCTCTCTGGTCAGTATATTGAGCTCTTCTTGAGGATTGTTTTTGGGTAGAAACCGCCAGAGCAGCTGTAGTTTGGCCAGAATACCATGGTTTTCTGCTGGTTCTGGAGAGAAGTTTCTTTTTGTTTAGGTATCAAGGTAGTCAACTCACTTTGTTCCAGATCAAAATTAACATTAGCTAAGGTTTTGGTAGCTTCAGCAATTGCTTCTTTAAAATTATCAAAGGGGTCATAGAGTTTAAACCCACAAGTTCTTAAAATTCCTGAGTTTCTTGAGTTAGTTTATTATAATATACATACAAGAGTATATCTTCTAATTCTAATTTTTGAGTTTGCATTAAATTTATGGTAGAGTGCATATCTGCTTGAAAGTTCATGAAGTGATTTAAAATTTTTGGTTATTATGGATTTAGTTAAAAGGGATTTTATTATGGAGATTTAATTTGGCCTGGTGTTGCATAATAGCCCTCCAACTGCTGCCATGCTTCTTCATAAGAGGTTTTACTTTCTTGCATGCAGTGTGTTTGAATGGCAGGGTTTCCACTCAAATGTTGTTTTAGGTAGCAAATTTCTTTCTTCGGAAAGACCTATGTTATCATAAATGTTTCTGAATGAGGTCTTAAAGTTTTGAAATTTAGAGGGATTTCCATCAAATGGTAATATTTGAAGCTCAGGAATTTTAGTACTTATTCTTAGTTTAGGTTTGGCTTCGGCATTATTTTCTTTTTTAGTTGTTAATGCTTGTATCATTTGATCTATTTCAAAGTGGTAATAACTATTTTTTTCATCTAGTTCTTCTTGTTTATCCTCTGAGAAGCCTTCGGAACAAACATACATTCTAAGGATTTCCTCGTCTAAATTTGTAACTTGTCCAGTTGTGAGGACAAAAGCCGAGCATGTGAATTTTTTTGTTCCTCAGTCCAATCATCCCATCTCTCTTTGATTGTAGCTAAAGTTTAGTAGCTGAGGTTCTGATTGCTCCCCTCCTTTTTACCAGTTTACTAGTTTCAAGTGCTTCCACATCACTTCCCAACAGGTCTCCATACTTTTTCCACGAGTGGCTTCAGTTTGATTAGCCATTTTTAGGTTTATTATGGTAGGTAGGTTAGGTATTTTAGGTTAAGTGGGTAGGTTAGGTTAGGTTGGTTTGGTAGGTGTAGGGTGGTAGGGTAGGGTATAGGTTGTTTTTTAGTTCAGCCAGGTTAGGCTAGGTTTGTTTTTTAGGTTCAGCCAGGTTAGGCCTAGGTTTTTTTTTTTTTTTTTTAGGTTCAGCCAGGTTAGGCTAGGTTTGTTTTTTTAGGTTCAGCCAGTTAGGCTAGGTTTGTTTTTTTAGGTTCAGCAGGTTAGGCTAGGTTTGTTTTTTAGGTTCAGCCAGGTTAGGCTAGGTTTGTTTTTTAGGTTCAGCAGGTTAGGCTAGGTTTGTTTAGGTTGTGTAAAAAATTTAATTCACTGGATTTAAAACTATTGTATCAGAATTAAAACAAAAAAGGGTAAACTAACTTCTCGACTTCCCACCCGGGGCGCGCCATATTGAAAAATTATTGATTAGCTTGAGAGATATTATTTTATTTAGGTGTAGTATTAAGGTTAAGTTTACTTTAATAGACTCGGTAATTATAGAAATAATAATGGCCTATTTAGACACTGTCAACACAGCTACAGACTTTTTCACTGTAGGTTGCAGTGGTTTTCAGATTAAATTGTCAGCAGCCAGATTACTAACTATGGTGAAGCTAAATTCATCAAAATTAATTTAGACTTACCAAAAATGAAGTTGCCAGTTGAACGTTACCCTTTCAGTTTCTAACTGATTCATAAGTTTCATTTAGTTTCCAGGTTTTTAAATTTCGTTGTTTTTGTTAGTATCGTTTAACACACTGCTAGGTTATTTATTTGTAGGGGCTATTTCCCAGACCTAGGTTTTGCAGGTTAAGTTAGGCTAGGGCTGGATTGCCCTTAAGTTTTTTGGTTTTAAAGGTTTAAGGTTTAGAAGGTTTTATTTAAGTTAGGTTAGGGCTATATTGCCTTTAGGTTTTAATAGGGCTATAACAGCATTTAATTATTGAGTTAGGGCCGTTGTAGCCCGGTTCGAGTTTCGTCTAGGTACCTAGTTTTTCTTACCTTAGTTATTTTCTTTAACTTACTTGCACCTAGTTCTGATCGCCTCTATTAGTTAAACATGGGTTTTGATTAATTGCAGTGGTTATTAATTAAGGATAGACGATTTAATTAAAGGTTGTTAGATTTGAAGGTTGACTCAGTTTCCCGGTTTGGGTAAACCACGAGCATTTTAATTTTTTGAGAAAAAAGGGGCCCGCTTCATGCGGTCAAAAATTTTCAAGACTGGCCAAAGCTCCGTTTGTCTTTGTCCCAGAAACTTTTTTTTTTCTTCTTTTTGTTAATTAGGGAAACCCAACTTCACTAGTTGGTTAGAAACGAGGGTTTTTATTTTTATTTATTTTGTTTATATTTTCTTTGGAAATATATGCGGTTATTTCTAACCACTTTTTTCAACATTCCCCCCAAGGGAAAAATTTACCCAGAATTGTATTCTTGGGAAATTTTATTTTATTTTTTTTTTTTTTGAATGAAAATGACATGCTCTTCAGAAAAGTTCCTTTTAGGTGAAATATGAAGATGAAAGCGTCTTTTCTGTAGAACGTTGGTCCTAAGTTATAGCTATTTACAATTATTTACAATTTTCTATTTGTGGTCTCACAAAGATCCACTCTGTATTTCCTTTGCAGTTCTTCCCGAAATCTAACTGCAGCTTGTCTTGTGGTCGGGGTTGAGTAGCGGCAGTAGTAGTGTCAGGAGAATCTACAGTTCCTGATTCCGTGGAAGAATTTTCCAGTTCTTCCAGGTCAATATTTGGCTTATCAGTTATTTCCAGTGGTATAACCGATATATGTGTCTTCTGGAGAGATGACCATTGGGTGTTTTTACAGTTACGTGCCTGATTATGCCATCTTCATCTGGGTGTAATGTTTCAATTACAGCAATCTTCCAGAAGTATTTGGGATTCATAGAATTTTCATCTAAGAGACATAGTTCTCCTACTTTAGGTCTTTACTTACTGGTTGTTTGTGTTGTTGGTATTCTTTTTCCCTCAAACTACTCAATATTCGTATCGCCATCTTTTTTTGATTTCTTGAGATTGTTTAGCTCCCTTATGAAAGTAATCCAGTATTTTCTTTCTTTCTTTGTCCTCTGTTGTTGTCATATAATCAGCATCCACCTGATTGTCTTCATTACTGCTTCTGGGTATCATTAGTGGTTAAAAAGTTGAATTTGGTATTGTCATACCAAAAAGCAACTTGAAAGGAGTTAGTAGATCAGAGGAAGGATCTCATTTGAATTACATAAGTGAGTGGTCTTGAATTAATTGTGTTCATTATTTCAAGAACAATTGTTTTAGTTCAGTTAACGGGATTTTTCTTCCTTTTAGGGAGGTATAGAGGGCTCTTTTGACTAAACCCACCATTCTTTCAGCTATTCCTAAGGTTCTGGGTGAATAGCTGCTGTAAATTTCCACTGGATTCCATGATCAGAGAGGTACTGAGACACAAGAACATTTTGGAACCAATGTTTAAGGTAATCTTCAGATCTTTTGAAGGTGGATTGATTGTCCGAAATCAAAACCTTTGGAAGGAGTAGTTTAAGGACAAATGGTAGAGTTCTCTTAAAAAGGTTTTAGCAGAAAGGTCAGTGCAGATGTGAAGGCTAGTGAATCTGGTGGCGCAGCAAGTGAACAATAATAAGTAGACTTTCATGAATTGGTTTTCTCATCCTGGACAGAAATTGGACCAACATAGTCAAGGGCAGTTTTTCAAAGGGTTTTTCATAGCTTAACGTTCCGTTACTAAGGTCCAGTAGTAGGCACTTCATAAGCCATGGCAAAGTATTTTTGGCAAAACAGACATTGTTTCAGAACCTTTTTAACTACTTGCCTTATTTTGGGGATCCAGAATTCCTGTCTGAGGAAATTGCATGTGGTAGCTAAGGTTGCATGACTGGCTTTTGCATGACATTCAGTTACAATTAACGTTGTTAAATGAGAATTTTCGGGCAGTAGTACAGGATACCTAGCAGAATAGTTAAGGTTAGTTGCATATTTATATCTCCCCATTGTTCTGACTAACCCTTCTTTGTCAATGAAGAGTTTTAGATTCTTTTGCAGCTTTGTTAGGTCCTCAACTTTTGCTCCTTTATTTAGTTTGTGGATTATTTCTTTTTCTTTTGAGAAATGTTGTTTGCTGGACTAATTTTAGCAGTAATTTGTGGCCTTAGTTTTGTAAGCTGTATGATTTTTCTCCAAGACAGCAATTTGTTCTTCCATTGTCAGGTTACATTTCGGGTTATATTGTGAGTGCGGAAGTACTTTAAGTTTTCTATGAACCGTAGAACATAGGCAGTGATTCTGACCAGTTTTTTCCTGTTAGAGAATCTTTCCATATTTAACAAGGGAGTTTTTTCATTTATTTCTTTACAAGTTTTGTGACACACATTTATTGTTGTCTGTAAGGTTTCTTGGTGGGGGTTAAAATTAAGTTGGTGGGCCATTCCATCTCATTTCTCAAAAATGTGGGACCATGTTGGTAAAAGTGAAGAAGTTTTTGAAATTTCTTGAAAGATATTGGTCTGTGAGTAGGTCTGCTGGGTTGTCTTCTCCTGCTACATGTCTGAATTCCAGGTGATGGTTTAAGTTTCTTGTTGCTTCCTGAATGTCTTTCACTCTGTTTTTTACAAAGATTGATTTCATTTTTAGAGATTTTTGAGCAGTCCAATTTAAAGCCACTTGTGAGTCTGTCCAAATTATTGTTTTGAAGAACTTTTGGTTTTCTGAGTTTCTTCTAGGTAGGTTTCTTTAAGGTATTCTAGGACTTTGGTTCCTAGGCAGATTGCCATTAATTCCAAGTTACAAATGGTCCAATTTTTTGATTTGGGATTGACTCTTGATTTAGCGTAAATTAGTTCGGATTTTCCATTTCCAACTAGATAGCAACTTACTGCATAACCTTCTTGGCTGGCATCACAAAAGATGTGGAGTTGAAGATTTTCCATGAGAGGTTTGGGATTTTCAAAGCTTGTCTAGGAAAATTCAGAAATTCCACTTTGTTTATTTCTTTACAAAGTTTTTTCCATTCACGCAGCATTTCCAGTTCTAGATATTCATCCCAATTTTTTTGGTAGCTGTTACTTTCTGCATGAAGAGTTTTTAATTTAAACACTAAGGGTGCAACAAATCCAATGGGATCAAACAATGATTGCACAGAACTTAGTATTTCTCTTTTAGTTTTGGCTTCTGAGTTCAAGTTTACCGTTTTTAGATGGAGTGTATCAGCACTTGTGTTCCAACCATATCCTAATAGTTTTACATTTTCTTTATCTTCGGAAGAGGCTATGTCATGTTTTTCAAATAGTCCTTGAAGTTCTGAGTGATTAGAGGCCCATTCATATAGCTTCAAATTATATTCAATTAAAGTGTTTACACTATAATTGTATAGGTCTTTGAGTTCTGAGAGATTGTTGGCATTAATTAAAGCATTGTCCATGTAAAGCGGTTAGTTAGGTAGTCTGCCACTTGGTTTTGTTGTTCATTAAATATGTGTTGTAGAGATTGTTGTAGTAAAAATGGACTGCTTTTGTTGCCAAAGGTAACTCTTTTATATTTATAGCAGCTCAGGTTGTTGTCATTTGGAGCCAATTGGGTATTCTTACCCACAGAATTTTGTGGGCATTGCAGTCAAATTCTGTTTGATATTTAAGTTGTAAATATGCTTTTTGAATGTCCCCAATCATCAAATATTTACCATGCCTTAATTTAATGCACAATTTTGCTAAGTGAGGTAGGAGTGAAGGGCAGTCCTCAGTAGCATCATTTACGGTTATTTCTTCTGGTTTGCTTTTACCCGAGGGATCTACTACAATCCTAACTTTAGTTGTTTGTACCCCAGGGCGAACTACGGGAAAATGAGGTAAAAAATTTCCTGCTTGTCTTAAGTGTTCTGTTAGAGGTACTTCTTCTATTATTCCTTCCTGGAATTGTTGTTCAAGGATGTCTGAATAAGGTTGCATTAAGTTATCTTTTTTTAATTTTTTGCAAGTGGACTTTAACCTGCTAATAGCATAGTTAAAGTTTGGTGAAATTTTATCTTTTTGGTCATTCCATGGTACCTTAACAGATAATCTTTCATCTTCTTTTTTAACTTCCTTTTCAAAGTTTGCAATCAGATCTTTTCTTTGTTTGAAAGTGGTTCATCCCCAGAAATACCCAAGTTTTCTAGTTTGCTAAATTGTGCAATCTGGTGTTCAATTTTTTTTAGATCTTCATTAGAAGTTGTACTAGTAGGTAGCGGGTTGGTAATACAGAAGCTGATCTGATCTCTTATTGGTTCTTTTTCTTTTTCAGGGTAGTAATCTGAAGGGAAACCCAATAAAAGTATTCCATAGGGAGATTTATAACAAGAGGCCGTATGAATCTGATGACTGCTGAGGGCAAAAAGTTTGTGGGTTGCAGCCCCAAAAATTAACATGAAGTCAGCCACTTCATCAGCTTCAAAGTGATCTGCAAGCTGATAATTTAATGATTTTAAATAAGTTTGAAGTTTCAGCAATCCTGGAACTTCATATTTAATATTAATATCATCAATTATGATAGCTTCTATTTCTTGGTAGTTTTCCAGGGTTTCTAGAATCCTCCAATTTAATTATAGCTACTTCATAATTTGGTTGTTTCTTGTCGGCTATAAATCCTGTTATGGTTATGGATTCCTCGTAGTGTTTAGTTGGAAGATTTAATTTTTTCACGAGTTCCTTCGTAATGTAGCTGGCTTGACTACAATTATCCAAAAGTGCTCTGCATTTAATTGATTTTTCTGAGTTTTCTTATTCTCATTTGCATGGAAGGGATTAATGCTACTTCTTGATCAGTGTTTTTTAAACTTAATAAGTTAGTAACTTGTTTCCCTTGTTTGGAGTTTTTCTTTTTGGGTAGCTACTTCCGTACTGGTTTTGGTTTTCTTATCTCCCTCTGGTTTTCCTTTTTGTTTGGTACAAAGGAAGGATAAATGGTTAGAAAACCTACAAAATGAACAGGGTTGTAAAGAAATGGGGCATTCTTTGGCTTGGTGTTTAGATGAGGTACATTTAGTACAATAATTTAATTTAGCAAGTTTTTTCAGTTTATCCCAACTTTCAGGGAAGAATCACATTTGAGATTTTGTGAGAGTTTTTCTTACACAATTTGCAGTAAGGTTCTCTCTGGTCAGTATATTGAGCTCTTCTTGAGGATTGTTTTTGGGTAGAAACCGCCAGAGCAGCTGTAGTTTGGCCAGAATACCATGGTTTTCTGGCTGGTTCTGGAGAGAAGTTTCTTTTTTGTTTAGGTATCAAGGTAGTCAACTCACTTTGTTCCAGATCAAAATTAACATTAGCTAAGGTTTTGGTAGCTTCAGCAATTGCTTCTTTAAAATTATTAAAGGGGTCATAGAGTTTAAACCCACAAGTTCTTAAAAATTCCTGAGTTTCTTGAGTTAGTTTATTATAATATACATACAAGAGTATATCTTCTAATTCTAATTTTTGAGTTTGCATTAAATTTATGGTAGAGTGCATATCTGCTTGAAAGTCATGAAGTGATTTAAATTTTTGGTTATTATGGATTTAGTTAAAAGGGATTTTATTATGGAGAATTTAATTTGGCCTGGTGTTGCATAACAGCCCTCCAACTGCTGCCATGCTTCTTCATAAGAGGTTTTACTTTCTTGCATGCAGTTGATTTGAATGGCAGGGTTTCCACTCAAATGTTGTTTTAGGTAGGCAAATTTCTCTTCTTCGGAAAGACCTATGTTATCATAAATGTTTCTGAATGAGGTCTTAAAGTTTTGAAATTTAGAGGGATTTCCATCAAATGGTAATATTTGAAGCTCAGGAATTTTAGTACTTATTCTTAGTTTAGGTTTGGCTTCGGCATTATTTTCTTTTTAGTTGTTAATGCTTGTATCATTTGATCTATTTCAAAGTGGTAATAACTATTTTTTTCATCTAGTTCTTCTTGTTTATCCTCTGAGAAGCCTTCGGAACAAACATACATTCTAAGGATTTCCTCGTCTAAATTTTGTAACTTGTCCAGTTGTGAGGACAAAAGCCGAGCATGTGAATTTTTTTGTTCCTCAGTCCAATCATCCCATCTCTCTTTGATTGTAGCTAAAAGTTTAGTAGCTGAGGTTCTGATTGCTCCCCTCCTTTTTACCAGTTTACTAGTTTCAAGTGCTTCCACATCACTTCCCAACCAGGTCTCCATACTTTTTCCACGAGTGGCTTCAGTTTGATTAGCCATTTTTAGGTTTATTATGGGTAGGTAGGTTAGGTATTTTAGGTTAAGTAGGGTAGGTTAGGTTAGGTTGGTTTGGTAGGTTAGGTAGGGTTGGTAGGGTAGGGTAGGTTTGTTTTTTAGGTTCAGCCAGGTTAGGCTAGGTTTGTTTTTTAGGTTCAGCCAGGTTAGGCTAGGTTTTTTTTTTTTTTTTTTTAGGTTCAGCCAGGTTAGGCTAGGTTTGTTTTTTTAGGTTCAGCCAGATTAGGCTAGGTTTGTTTTTTTTAGGTTCAGCCAGGTTAGGCTAGGTTTGTTTTTTAGGTTCAGCCAGGTTAGGCTAGGTTTGTTTTTTAGGTTCAGCCAGGTTAGGCTAGGTTTGTTTAGGTTGTGTAAAAAATTTAATTCACTGGATTTAAAACTATTGTATCAGAATTAAAACAAAAAAGGGTAACTAACTTCTCGACTTCCCACCCGGGGGCGCCATATTGAAAAATTTATTGATTAGCTTGAGAGATATTATTTTTATTTAGGTGTAGTATTAAGGTTAAGTTTACTTTAAATAGACTCGGTAATTATAGAAATAATAATGGCCTATTTAGACACTGTCAACACAGCTACAGACTTTTTCACTGTAGGTTGCAGTGGTTTTCAGATTAAATTTGGTCAGCAGCCAGATTACTAACTATGGTGAAGCTAAATTCATCAAAATTAATTTAGACTTACCAAAAATGAAGTTGCCAGTTGAACGTTACCCTTTCAGTTTCTAACTGATTCATAAGTTTCATTTAGTTTCCAGGTTTTTAAATTTCGTTGTTGTTTTAAGTTATCGTTTAACACACTGCTAGGTTATTTATTTGTAGGGGCTATTTCCCAGACCTAGGTTTTGCAGGTTAAGTTAGGCTAGGGCTGGATTGCCCTTAAGTTTTTGGTTTTAAAGGTTTAAGGTTTAGAAGGTTTTATTTAAGTTAGGTTAGGGCTATATTGCCTTTAGGTTTTAATAGGGGCTATAACAGCCATTTAATTATTGAGTTAGGGCCGTTGTAGCCCGGTTCGAGTTTCGTCTAGGTACCTAGTTTTTCTCTTACCTTAGTTATTTTCTTTAACTTACTTGCACCTAGTTCTGATCGGCCTCTATTTAGTTAAACATGGGTTTTGATTAATTGCAGTGGTTATTAATTAAGGATACGATTTAATTAAAGGTTGTTAGATTTGAAGGTTGACTCAGTTTCCCGGTTTGGGTAACCACGAGCATTTTAATTTTTTTGAGAAAAAAGGGGCCCGCTTCATGCGGTCAAAAATTTTCAAGACTGGCCAAAGCTCCGTTTGTCTTTGTCCCAGAAACTTTTTTTTTTCTTCTTTTGTTAATTAGGGAAACCCAACTTCACTAGTTGGTTAGAAACGAGGGTTTTTATTTTTATTTATTTTGTTTATATTTTCTTTGGAAATATATGCGGTTATTTCTAACCACTTTTTTCAACAACAATGGGAACTTCTTGAAGGAGGTTGAGCTGCTTGCCAAATTTGATCCAGTGATGAAACAACACATCGGCAGAGTCGAAAGTGGTCAATATAGTCATTCAAGTTACCTAGGAAACATCATTCAAAATGTTCCAATGTGGGGCTCACACTCTGAATCTTGTAGTGGCTGATGCAGCTAAAGCTTTCACAGATGCCATCAACTTCTTTGGCAGCGTGCAAAAATTGCACAACCTTTTTGCAGCAGCTACACAGAGATGGACAATCCTAAAGAAGCACGTGAACATAACAGTCAAGTCTTGGAGTGAAACCAGGTGGGAGAGCCGGCTTAAGAGCATTGAGGCTGTGCGATACCAGAGCCACAACATCAGAGAGGCCCTGTTGGAAGTCAGAAACAATGCCACAGATGCCATAGCCAGGACTGAAGCACAAGTACTTGCAGAGGAGGTAGGGTCTTATCGCTTTCAGATTTGCACAGTAGTGTGGTATGACATTCTTCATGCAGTTAACCATGTGAGCAAACTTCTGCAGTCTCCTACAATGCAGTTTGATGTGGCAGTCAACCTCCTCACAAAAACAAAAGACTCACTCACCAGCTACAGAAACACAGGTTTTGTTGCAGCACAAGTCGTAGCTAGGGATATATGTGAGGAAATGAATGTGGAGGCTGTGCTGAAGTAGAAGAGGCTCAGATCCACAAAAAAGCACTTTGCTTACGAAGCTCCTGACGAACCATTTACAGAAGCCTTACAGAGGCTGGAAGTCAAATTTTTCAATGTGGTGGTGGATTGTGCCATCGGGTCAATAAATGAGAGATTCAAAACATTAGATGATGTGAGAGACATATTTGGGGTTCTCCTAAACTTCACCACAATGAACAAGGAAGACTTGTCTTGCAAGTGTGAAAAGCTCTCTAAGATATTGAGCTCTGGAGCTGACTCTGACATTGATGGAAGAGAACTGGCCCTCGAAATTAAGAACTTGCTGACTTTACCTTCACACAACATGACTGCATTGGAGCTTCTCTCCTTCATTCATCAGAAGCAACTGGAGGAACTATACCCCAATCTCTGGGTTGCACTAAGAATTGCCTGCACTCTACCTGTGACAGTAGCGTCAGCCGAGAGGAGCTTCTCTAAGATGAAGCTAATCAAGAACAACATCAGATCATCAATGGGGCAGGATCGCCTCAGTGGCCTTGGCATCATAAGCATTAACCAGGACGTTGGCAAGGAGATTTCATATGATGATGTTATTGATGATTTCGCCCAGAAAAAATCTAGGAGGCAAAAATTTTGAAGATACAAACTGTTCTGTATAACTGTTAACTATTACACGATTGTATCGTAGAATTAGTAATTGTTTGGTACCGGTAGTTGATAATTGCATTATTTTTTTATACATAGTTCTGTGTAATTTATTCTAAATAATGTATAAGCTAATTTTCAGGAATTTCATGAAGTATTTTTTATGTTTGTCTTCTGAAAGTACATATTTGTGTTTTGGACATGAATGTTTCATTAAAATTGTTTCATAATTGTTTTTTATTAACACAGCCATTTTGTGTATGTGTGTGCTGAGGTGATGTAGAAAGGCGTGAGTTGGTGGATAGAGGGGTGGGGCCTCAACTGGGTATACTGCTTAGGGCCCCCTAATGGCTAGAAACGGCCCTGGCATCAGGCATTCTAATATCCGCTTTGATGGTGTTTAATTTGTTGTTCTTGTTAGTGTTACTCTTTCTAATGTTGTTACTAACTTACTTCTTGTTGTTTCTGTTGCAGATTCATGATTTATGTTCTTATTGTTGACATTGTAATACGTACAACATGGAAACGAGCCGTGACCGGGATCGAAGGAGGAAATATAAACCCGGTAGTGAAAAGCGCAAGGATAAGAAGCGCAGAGAAGAGTTTTTGCGACGGTGCCGAAACTGACTAATGGATTAAATCATCAGCAACTAAGTCAGCCCCTTCAACAGGCCCACCAGCTGCCTCTGCTACTTCAGCAGCTGCGTTTTCAGAAGACGCGTCTACGTCAGTGCGTTCAGCAAGCCCAGCAGCTGCATTTTCAGGAGACTCGTCTACGTCAACCCCTTCAGCAGGCCCACCAGTTGCCTCCGCTACATCAGCAGCTGCATCTTCAGAAGACCCGTCTACGTCAGTGCGTTCAGCAGGCCCACCAGCTTCAGGACATGCAATTAATGACATTGGTTTGTGGCCACAAGTGCTGACCGATGACTTTAGAGTTCTGGATAAAGCGGGGAACATCAGATTGCCGAAATTATGACAGCGACTTCAGTAACTCTTCAACTACTGAAAGTGGTACAACATACCAATGTACGAAGACATTATTTGTAAAGAAACATAGCCTGACGAATAAAAGGATTGAGGTGTCATGGCTGTGCTATTCTGAGTCCACAGGCTGTGTTTACTGTTTTGTCTGTAAATTAATGTCGAGGGCGGACAGCAAGTTCACAATCGGGTTCAACGACTGGAAGCATGGTAGACAATCGGTCGAATCACACGGAAAATGTGAGCAACATATGGAGTCGATGAGATATTTGTTGGTTAGAAAGTCTGTCTCCGGCCGTGTTGATTCGGAACTGGTGAACCAGTTTGAAAAGGAGTGCAACTACTGGCAGGAAGTTTTGCGGCGCTGTGTCGACGTTATCAAGTATATCACGTCACGAGGACTAGCAATTCGTGGACACGACTCCCATTTCGGTTCACCAAACAACGGCAACTATTACGGAATCTTGGAACTTTTAAGTAAGTATGACAGTTTTCTAGCTGCGCATATAAGCGAGCATGCCAACAAAGGTAGCGGACACACCTCGTATCTCTCTCATTTCATTTGCGAGGAACTCATACTGTTGATGGCCGATAAAGTACTTCAGACGATTATCCGAGAAATCCAGCAGTCAAAATCCTACTCTCTATCCGTCGACTCTACGCCTGATGTTTCCCACACCGATCAACTGTGCTTCACCGTCCTATATGTGGTTGAGTCTGGGTCCGTCGAGCGATTTCTACAGTTCATACCTATGAACACACATACAGGGAAAGGAATCGCCGACGTGGTCCTCAACTTTCTGGAGACGCATGGCATTCGAATTGGAGACTGCAGAGGACAGTCTTATGATAACGCAAGCAATATGGCAGGGAAATACAACGGCGTAAAGAGCCACATCAAGTCAAAATCTCCGTATGCTGAGTTTGTGCCATGCATGTGCCACTCACTAAATCTTGTGGGTAAATCAGCAGTGGACAGTTGCACAGCAGCCGTTGAATTGTTTATGCTCATTCAGAATGTCTACACGTTTCTCGTCTCCTCGACATACCGATGGCGTCGACATGTAGAGGTTCTACATAGTAGTTCCCGTAGTGAGAAACTAAAGGTCGACAAAGGTCTCTCCGATACTCGCTGGTCAGCCAGATCAGATGCCGTCCAGTCTTTAACCAAAGGCTACGCCGAGAATATCGTGGTACTGGATGAGCTAGCAGCAGATACCAGCCAAACTGCGGAAGCCAGGATCGAAGCCAGGGGATTGTCTAAACAGCTTCAACAACTCGAAACAGCCATTTTATTGGTTTTATGGAACACTATTCTCGAACGATTTAAAAAAACGAATGCATCTCTGCAAAAACAAGGAATGTCGTTCGACTCAGCCACCCTCTTGCTGAAATCACTACTGCAATTTGTTGAAGATCTCAGATCAAGATTTGACGAATTCGAGGACCAGGGCATCGGAAAATGTGGTCATCGAGTATACAAGGAATCGACTCAACGCGCAAAGAAGAGAAAGCGCCATCATGACGAAATCGGAACTGCCGAAGATACGAACCTGACACCAAGAGATTCATTTCGGACCACTGCATTTCTACCGATAATTGATAAACTGTGTACCACTCTTAACACTCGTCTAGAAGCGTACGCTGTCCTGCAGAAAAGATTTGGATTTTTGTATTTCCTTCTAGTCCTGGACATCGACAGTCTTCGACGGTCAGCTGAACATCTAGTAGAATGCTATCCGGCTGATCTGGAGAAAGCGCTGGTAACAGAAGTTGTGCAGTTCGTTGCCCTAATGAAACTCACCGAAAGTGAAACAGAATCCCAGACGGAACGTGAAGACATGTGCAACAGATTTTATCGGCATATGAACACAAACGAACTGAAAGGAACATTCCCCAACACATTAAAATAATACATCCCGAGAAATAGTTTGCCCAAGGCCCCGCACACTGTAAATGCGCCCCTGTCTGAGGGAGATATGATAGAGATGTTCAAAATGTTTTCTGTTATGGACAGTATAGATGTAAACAACTTTATCCTATTAGAGTTTGATGGAAGAACTCGAAAATTAGAAAACAGACTTCTAGACTTGATCTACGAAAATACTTTCTTAGTCATAGAGTATTAGAGTTTTTGAATGATTTGCCATATGACGTGGTAAATAGTAGCTTTTTAGTTAGTTTTAAGGAAAAATGGAACACTTTTGTGAATGAAATAGATATTGTAAATAATGTATATTTTAATTCAAGTAAGTAGCTACTTCAGTAGCATTGTAAGGATAATTAGCTGACTTGAAATTGATATTTTACAAAATTTGATATTGAAATATAGCTTTAAATCATTCATTTGGTTTGAATAACCTCGGCAGTCCCGAGTGGTTTCATGTTTTCCAAATGTAATGTAATGTAACATATTTATGCAGTTTTAGACTTTCATGAATTTTTTAGTGGAATTGAGATGACGACTTTTAACAGTCAGGAACGCAAATTTTTTATTCTGTTGACATTATTAATTAACTATACTGAGTTACCTGTATAATTTAGTAGTTTGGTAATGTTCATAATATTTTAGTATTTTTGGTTAAAATTCAACGTTTAAGCAGAAAAAACTTATAAAAGGTAACCATTGGCATAGCTCTTAGTTGGCAACACCGCAGTTTTCTCCCAGAATTCATTGGGATTGGTTGCATGTTTTTAGAGGCGAGTGAGTCTGCGGTAGGATTAATAATAAAAGTGTCACACGTATATGGCTGGTGACAACCGGGGCTCCTCGTCCCTCTTTAGGAGGGCCGAGCAACTTAGGCGGTGGCAGGAAAGTGAAACAAATAAAGAAGATGTGATTGATAAACCTAAGAAACGAAAAGTTAAATTTAGTGATGGTTGTATATTTTTAGCAGCGGGAGTTGCTGGGGATAAGGAGGAGTTGAAGAGGCTTCTGGAGAAGGGAGCCGATATTAATACTGTTAATCAAGATGGAATCACTGCTCTTCATGCGGTAAATAATGATTGAGTTCCTTTATCGTTTAAGGAGGGGTCTAGTTGCTTATAAGCCTTCGTTCTTAAAGTTTTAGCGAGTTGTTTTGATAATGGGGCCAAGGGCATCTGATCCAAGATGGCTGCCATTTTGATAGTAATTCAATCACTTGTTTAATATAAATATTCTTTTAGGGTCTCTCTGATTTACTGAAAGAACGATTGCTTGGTAACATTACAAAGCTAAGACTGGTTATTTCTTTCCTATAATTTTTCTTTACAGAATACACTGGCCTTTAAACTTCTCGATATTCCTTTTGCCCAAACACAGATGATTTAATTTGAACCTTTTTACAAACGGCCTACTCTTTAGATCTAGTAGGCCTAAACGAATGTAGGAATGCATTTTGTAGGTACACAGTTTAGTTTACTAGATGACTAATGTAGACATTATAATTGAGATTGGAACAGTTTTCTTTGAATTTGAGTAACACCCAAATTAAGAAGTGTGGCAAAAATTTGCCAGACCTGATGCATCACTTTTCAAGGTAAAATATTAGTTTCAACTCTGGAGTCACTTTTTACATTAGTAAAATGGTAGTATTGCAGTTTCATCTGCATTACCAGGGTCACATTTCTCATACTAGAGTGAAATACTGTGTAATAACCATATGAAGTACATTAGCTTACATTTCATTTGGAAAACATGAAGCCACTTGGGCCTATCAAGATTATCCAAGTTATAAATAATATTTTATAATAAAATTTTGCAAAATGTCAATTTCAAGTTAGCTAATTAATGTAAAACTTTACAGTACTACCAAAGTAACCTATGTAACTTAAGCTAAAATATATACTGATTATAAACCATTATTCATAAAAGTGTTTATTTCTTTAAATGTAACTAAGGAGCTACTATTTATCTCATCATATGGCAAGTCATTCAAAAAATATACCTACTGTATGATAAAAAAAAGTATTTTGGTACTTTTGCATTATCCTCCCAACACTAATTTTTTTTTATAATGGAAGGAAAATAAAGTACGTTAGCAAAACACTTGCGGTGGGCTGTTTTTAACCTAACCTAACCTAATCCCAACACTAATTTTTTTTATAATGGGAGGAAAATAAAGTATCATAACCAAAACCAAACCAATATTATATAAAAAAAATTAGTGTTAGGAGGATAATGCAAAAGAACTAGTATTGTTATAAATCCAATCTACAAGTCCATTTTCTAATTTTCTTGTGCTCTCAAGTTCTTCTATTAGACTAATTGCAAAAAGTTATCTAAATTATCCAAACCTGAAAATATTTTGAACATTTGTCGTCTCTCCTCAATAACTCTCAAATCTAGACTTACTCACAGATACTAACAGATGATGTTCTGGAAGAGGCTATTCAGCCTGTAGCTCTAGCTTGTTGTTTGGGCTTATGACTTGATTTGTGGTGGTGGTGGCAGAGGCAGAGGCAGATAAGGCAGTTACTAAATAATTAATTATCCTTCCATGCCCTGTCTAGGTTCTTCTCAAATTCACTTGCTGATTCTGAGCCAGACACATGGTAGTCTATTCCAGCAGTTTATGGCTCTATTGCAGAATGCTTTCTCAAATTTAATCATGCTTTGCATTTAAATATCTTTTTGTATTGCCCATTGGTTGTTGATTCTCTCCTAAGCTCAAGAATATCCTCACACACCTCACTGTCATAAACTCCACACAGTACACTTGAACCCTGTTAATTTGCACTCCATTATTTCATATTTCAGGTTAATTTATGCGTGTCTTTGGCCCTTTGAAATATCTGAGGAATTTTGAAGTTTTTGGTACCAATGTACGAATAATCTGATAGTTGTACGAATTGTACCTATGTGGCCCATGGCAGCTTTTAGTGTCAAAAGTCGTCATCTTTATCTGTAATTTTTCTCATGATACTGTATTAATTAATATTATGAAGAAATAGTTTAAAAACTTTGCAATTAATTTATACAGTATAGATACTCCCCTGGTTATGTAAGCCTTGACTTATGCAAATTTGACTTTACATAAATGCTCCTATAAATCCCCTCCACATCATCTCCAAACTTTCATAAAATTGCCCTTAATTGTGTTCCAATAATGACTGGAAAGTGCCCAAGTGATCATAAGAGTGTAGGACAGTACAGTATTTTGAACTGCTTAATTATCTTTCTTATGCTTTTATTGCTATTATACTGTATTTAGTTTTTTAATTTATAAAAAAGTATTGTATTGTGTGTTCAATGATTACCTATGGAAGGGTCAATTCCGAGTTATGGAAAAATTGACTTGCATAAAGCCTTCTGGAATGGAACCCTTACATAAGTTGGGGACTATCTGTACAGTAGATTTAAGAAATACACCACACATTTGTATAAAATGTTAAAATACCCAACAAATTTTGTATACAAATACTTTGATACTTTGTACAAAATCTTGAAATATGACTAATTTTGTTATTGTCCAGTTAATTTGTACCTTCCAGATTATTTGATAAGGGTAGAGCCCTGAAGGTATTGAATTAATGGGGTTCAAGTGTCTTTTGAAAGTCTCAATCATATCTCTCTGTGATCTTCTATAATAAGCTAATGTAGGAAGGTTTAACCTCTCTAATCTTTCTTAAGTCAGGTTCCTCAATGAGAGTAGCTATAAGCTTAGTTGCTTCACATTGAACATTCTCCACAGCTTCAATATCTTTAATCAAATATGGTTACTACACTCAGGGCTGCCAAGAGGGTGGGAAAGCTGAGATAAATCCTTGGGGCCTGGACCTCTAGGGTGCCCAGAAAGAGGGGGGATAAAATCTAAAAATATTAATGAAGTAATTTATTAAATAACAGAGAGGAAATATAATTAATGAACATGCATTTTAGAGAGATTATCATAATCAAACTGAAACGGGTAAAATATCTGCCATCCACCAATACCCAAGACTGACTGACAGATCTGGGAACCATTGTAATTGAAAGCCAGTTATCCCATACTTTAAATTTAATCAGAATCATTTACCACTTTGCTAGAGAGAAGGTAAAGAAAGTATGGTACACTTCTAATTATGAAAATCTTGCAGTAAACAATTGTCTTGCCTGCATGGACTAGTACTGCATTTGTAAATTGTATTGTGATACAATTAATGTAATTGATTCAAAAAATAAAATGGTCATTTTTCTCTCATTTATTCATACTGTATGTTTTGAATAGTGACTTGGACAGTTTGCTTGTTATGTACACCAAAAAAAACATTCATAATAAAATCAGGGTTGTGGAGTTGGTGAAAAAAGTTTCCGACTCCGCCTCCAGAAATTTTACAAGTCCAACTCCAACTGTAGCATATACTAACTGTATGGTGTGTGTATGTGTGTGTATGTGTATATATATATATATATATATATATGAAAAATTATTTCACGAAAGTGACACGTGAAAAGTATTTATGATGAATAAAACCACGTGGTTTTATTCATCATATATATATATATATATAGTATCGGTATGGTGTAGGTAAATGAATAGTCTCCGTGAATTTTGATAGTTTTAATTTTTAAATCTAGATTCTTTCCTCATACAATAATAAAAACTAGTTATTTAATAGTTATAAAATAATAAAATTATAAAAATATGAAAGTTGAAACACACTCAAAATGGTTCAGCAAAAAAGCAACTGCAATAAATGGAATAATACACGAATACTTTACAACCACATATATATAGTATGTCAGATTTTATTATGCAAGTCAGTGTTTTCACAATAAAATTGGTATTAACCAACCGATATTGGTAAAATTTTCAGGATATATTTATGTTTATATGATAAATATACCCTGTGAATTTCAGCTTATAATATCTATCCTTATCAAAGATATTGATGATAACTTGTTTTGGGGTTGAGAGATTTTATTATGCAAACAAACTAAGTGCAACATAAATTTTTATTTATAAATAAATTCAAAAGATATAGGCTACAGAAACACAATACATATATTAACATAACACAATTAACACAATATATTATTTTACATGTTAATATGGGCTCCTTGACATTCTATAACCTTGATCAGTCTTTCATCCATTGATTTTGTTAACTTTTCTACTGTTTCGGCTTTGACATTACTTGCAGCAGTTTTTATTGCTTCCCAGAGATCTTTTTTGCTTGAATATTGTTTTCCATTCTCATATACATCTCTTTTAATGATGGATCACAAGTTTTCTATTGGATTAATATCTGGAGAGGCTGGGGGCCATTCCATTAATTTGTTGTCTTTGAAACTTTTTTTTGGCAAGGTGGGCAATAGTCAGCTTTGCAGAATGTGAAGGAGCATTGTCTTGCATGAATATACTCTTTAGCTTAAAGCCTCTTGTTTGTGACCTGTACCAGTCAAAAAACGTCTTGTCCAAGAACTTACAATAATTCTCTGCATTTATCTTGATACCATCATCAACTTTGAAGGGTCCTATAATTTTACTGCCTACAATACCACCCCAAAACATTACTCCACCTCCCCCTTGTTGTCTTCTAAGTCGTGTTGGTTGACTATTTCCATGAAGGACAACCTCTAGCCCAGCCATCAGGGCCATCCAATGTAGCTCTACATTCATCACTAAAAATTACTTTTGAGAAATCAGTTTTCATGTACTTTTTTGCCCAACTTACACATTTTTCTTTGTGATGTTTACTTAAAGGTGGTAGTTTCGTTGCTTTCATGTCTTTAGCCATTGTTCTTAATATTCTGCATCTTTTCTCTCTATTTACATTCGCAACACCAGCTCCTTCAAATATTTCCTTGCTGGTCAATCCACTTTTCTTGCTTATTATCCTTTTAATTTTTCTCAAATCTCTTTTTGTGACATTCTTAAAGCCAGTTTGTTTCCTTGTTCTTATCTTTCCAATGTTTTCAATTTCTTTTCTAATTGTTCTGTGATCTCTGTTCAACTTTTTTGCAGTTTCCAATGTTGTGTTCCCATCACTCATTAATTTTACAATGTCTTGTTTCTCTTTTGAGTTTGTCTTTCTTACGGCCCATGGCAATCTTTATATATCTGAAATTGAAAAATAAATATCAATAACTATACTATTATATACATTTATTTACAATATGATGAACAACCCTCGAGTTGCATAATAAAATCTCACAACCCAAAACAAGTTATTATCAATATCTTTGATAAGGATAGATATTATAAGCTGAAATTCACAGGGTATATTTACCATATAAACATAAATATATCCTGAAAATTTTACCAATATCGGTTGGTTAATACCAATTTTATTGTGAAAACACTGACTTGCATAATAAAATCTGACATACTGTATATTGTATTCTTATACCTAAACTGAATTTGTTCTCAGAAATAGGATTGCTTCAGTTAGGTCCTCCTTCATTGCTGCTCTCAAGTTGGATCTGATGATTTGGAGGGCAGAAAACAAATGCTGTGACAGTCAGAGTGGCATCTTGAACAATCTCATGGTATCAGGGTATTGCATCTTTCACTTTCAAAATTATAAAAATATAAGATATGAAAGTTGAAACACACTCAAAATGGTTCAGCATATAAAAAAGCAACTGCAATAAATGGAATAATACACGAATACTTTACAACCACATATATATATTGTATTCTTATACCTAAACTGAATTTGTTCTCAGAAATAGGATCGCTTCAGTTAGGTCCTCCTTCATTGCTGCTCTCAAGTTGGATCTGATGATTTGGAGGGCAGAAAACAAATGCTGTGACACAGAGTGGCATCTTGAACAATCTCATGGTATCAGGGTATTGCATCTTTCACTTTCAACTTTGCAGTACAGTCAGTGTTTTCTACCTCTCCCAGTACATGAGAAAAATCAAATTTGAATTTAGCTAGTGCAGTCAGGCTCCTTTCTCAGCTTTTTCCAAATCTAATTGACGATGCTTTGACTGCTCCTGGTTGTCTAGATATTTTTCAAAATCAAATTCTTCATCTTCAGAATTTGAAAATTCTGAGAAACCATATGCAATTAAAAATTTCAAGGAAACACTTGTAGTTTTAAGATTTGAGTCAGAGTTGGGGGATTTGTACCGACTCCAACTCCGACTCCACCCAAAAATAACCTACTCCACGACTTTGACTCTGACCCTGACTCCACAACCCTGAATAAAATACTGAGTAAACGGGGGCCCATATACCAATCCTTCTCCAGGGCAGCTCTCGGATGCCCTGACCACACTTACCATATTCCAAACATGCCCAATTCATTTCTCTCATTATATTCTAATTGTCTTAAGCTAGGGATAAGTTTGGCTACCCACATTTCACACCTTCAAGCATATCCATATCATGCTTATGGTGAGGGGACCAGTCTTGAATGCAGTATTCTAAGTACCCTAAGGCCTAGCCCTGAGAAAATATAATCTACAGATGATAGCCTTACTTTTGTAACTGACATTCCTCTTAACACATTCACCACCAAAGACAAGAAATCTCATCTTGAATGTGTACTGTACATTATAGCTAAGCTATATTTTATTGAGATATCTTTAGTTTTAATTTTTAAAACTTTTTGAGACCTTGTAGTTGGGTGAAAACTTTCAAAATGCTGGTGGTGAATGCATATGTATAAATAACTTTTAAATAATTTTTTCTTTTTTGTAACCTGAAGAAAGTAGGAAGTCCTTTTTGCCATCTGGAATGCTCCCCTCTTAAAGGCAAAACTTGTTCAATTTTTTTTTAATTCTATTTACCCATCATCCTTACTTATAAATAGGATTTTTTTTTTATAAATATTTTTTAGTCCATCTCCTTTTCTTTTTAATCCTTTGTCCCAATTTCTTTCTTGTAACAGTGTTACTAGGATACACAACTACAGGGGGTCCTCTTTATCCAAGGATAATAGGAACCAAGAAATCACCACTTTAAGTGAATCCACTTAGAGCAGGGACCTAAAACCCATAAGAAATAATGAAAATAAGGTTTAATTGGGACTTTAACACAATAAATGACACTCAAAATTATGGTTAAACATTTGTAAAATATACTTTTTAAACCCTTTTATGTACCTTACCTTATAAAATATGTTAATAAAGTAGCTATGTTAAACAGTAAATTTTTATTGTCTTACCTTGAAAAGAGAGGAGTTGGGCTTGATTGGGTGGATGCTGGAAGATGATTAAGTGGAGGAGGAGGGAAAGGCAGGAAGACTAGGGGGTAATTGGAGGCTGAAGACCAGAAGGACCTGGTTGAGGTTCAGAATCTTTCATGACTGGCTTGCGACACACAAAGAATGAATGAATGTTGTTTGTTTCCCTTCACGTAATTTTTCTGATAAAATTGCATGATAGCCTGAGAGCAAATCTTTCATTCCATGTTCAACCTTGGCAGCACAATCATAAAGAGGGTCATTATCCTTAAAATCAACAATTTCATCAGCTTTCCCAAAGGTTTCTTGTAGGCTTTTAACTGTCAATACTGTTATACAGCTCTCTTCTATCCACATTGCTAGTTGTCTTTCCATAATCTCCATTACATCACTACTCCTGTGTGTTAGTTTAATCTCAGAGTGCCTTATCATTGTTGTAGCTTTTGCTTCTAAATCTGCTGCATTCTTAAGTATGGTATGAATGGTAGTTTTGGGGATGTTAAGAGCACACGCAAAGTCTCACTGATTCACCATTTTTCTTGTGCTTAATGAAATCTAATTTCACATCCAATCCATAGCTGGTATGCTTTCTTTTAGGGCCAGTAGCTGCTTTACCACTAGCAGTATGCTTTGAAATCATGGCTGCAACAATGGTGCAAAAAATCAACAAAATTAGAACAAAAACACCAGAAAACTGTGGACAGGTTCAGCACTGGCAATGGCTAGTGAGAGACTGAGAGTGCACGGCATTGGTGTTGCGGGTGGAGTGTGGTGGTGTGTTTGAGGTAGGGGAAAGTGAGTGAGACAGTGAGTCTGAGGGAAATTTAAATGGTTTTCCATTGTGCTTCTGCATTCCACGTACATTATCCGTGGAAACCTCTTAAGTATGGAGAATTTATCCATATGGTTCTACAATTATTTAGCCATGTAAATGCGGGGACTCAGATAATGAGGACCCCTTGTATTTGCACCTCTGGGTGAATGTGTTAATAAATAATAAGCAATCACAGTATAATAGCACATAAAATGAAATATATATATATGGGAATAACAGGCAAAGTGGGAAAATGCGTCTACAACTTCCTCAGAGAATGTCTACAGGTTGTCAAAATTCAAGGTACAGTCAACCCTCGACTTACGTCGTCACCATCTTACGTAATTTTGAGTTACGAGAAGCCCTCCCATTGACTGTAATTGATTCATCTTACGTCATTATTTTGTGTTGCGTAATAGCTGCGTAATTGCAAATGCAGTGCGTGACCACTCACTGGCAGGATGCCGGGTATTTCACGTGATGATCACGTTGTAATTTAACCAATCAGAGCACTGCGTGCCAGCCTCTGTTGTTTTCCAGCATAGAGTGTCTAAATTAATTTTTTATTATTAATTTTTAATATGTATTTTCTTTTACAGATGGTGTTTCTTAATAATAATTATTAATTACCATTATAATTCTGTTTATATACACTGTTTTTATCAAAAAATGTAATTATTTTTTTCAATACTTTTTTGGGGTCCTGGAATGGATTACCCGATTTACATGTATTTTGGGGTTTGACTTACGTCATTTTTGAGTTAAGTAACTCATCTTGGAATGGATTAATTACGTAAGTCGAGGGTCGACTGTATATCAGAATCAGAAGTATGCAGTTCAGTACCACAAAGGACAGTACTGGCCCCCACTCCTGTTCATTATTATGCTAACAGACATAGACAGTGGAGTAAACAGCAATAGTATGGTAACATCCTTTGCAGATGATACAAAGATCAGCAGAAAAATCAGCAATGTAAATGAAATGGAGGCCTTGCAGAGGGACACAAACAAAATATACAAATGGTCAGAAGACATGACATTTAACACCAAAAAATTTTAGCTCTTGAGATATGGTAGAAAAGAGGAACTTAACCAGACTGCATATTATGCTCCAGATAGACAGGCAATTCAGAGAAGCATGAAAGCGATTGATCTGGGGGTAATAATGACCGATGATGCAAAATTTGAAACACAAAATCAGGTAGTGATAAATAAAGCAAAGAAGAGTCATGGGACAGGTACTAAGAACATTCAAAAGAAGGGACAGGACAGTAATGATTCCCCTGCTAAAAATACTGATTACACCAAAACTTGAATACTGCTCAGTTTTGATGTCCCCATATAAAAAGGAAGAAACTAATAAATTAGAAGAAATACACATATTTCACAGCCAAGATTGATGCTGCAAAGAACTCAACTACTGGGAAAGACTACGTAAACTAAATTGTACTCGCTGGAAAGAAGAAGAGAGGTAGGGCTACACCATAATCTACATATGGAAAATTATTGAAAAACTGGTACCAAACCTAAAACTAAACCCAATTACCATTCAAACAACAAACACTAGAAAATAGGAAAGGCAGAATGTGTAGTGTTCCCAAATTAAAGGCCTGACAAGGGACCTCCTCAACACTGAAAAAAAATAGCTTGGTTGTTAGGGGGCCCAAGACTTTTTAACCAGCTTCCAAAGGACCTCAGAAACATTACAGGGGTCAAAGTTGAAGTCTTCAAGAGAAAACTAGATGCTTGGCTCATGATGATGCCAGATGAGCTGGGTGTACCTGGCTATGTATGGTGGAGAGTGCAAGAAAGCAACTTGCTCCTCCACCAAGCCAGACCTAGAGGTCGGGCCACCAGCTTGACCTTCATGTGATGAGAGACTGATGCCCCACTCAAAAATTTTTAGATCACTACTAATTATAGCCAAGATCTTTTTCCTGACTAATACCATATCCTTTAACCAGTACCATTGTGGTCCATGGTTTTCCATATATCTTATGCTTTGTTGTATTTGTGGAAAATTGCTAGTAGGCCTAATTGAAGGAAAAGAGATTTTAGCCAGAACTTTTAAAAAACTGTGATTATGAACTAGAAACCACTATTTTGAAATGAGTGCAGAATCTCTTGCTACATTGCATTTGGGTAATACGAAGTCACTCGCACTTACTGAGGTTATCCAACTTGGATAAAAAGTCTAAAATTATATTTTTTTATGATAAAACTTTGTCATATTTTGATTTTGGATCCCTTCTTCCTCTATAGGGGGATGTTTTTGGGGACAATCACCTTTGGCCCCTTTTTCCTGCATAAAAAAATGTAAATAGTAGCTCCTTTGTTAGTTTTAAGAAAAATTTAGATGCTTTCATGAATGAGAAAATGTTTATAAATTGTGTAAATAGTGTGTATTTTTAGCTTAAGTTGTGTAGCCTACTTTGATGGCTCTGTAAATAGCTTTGCTAATTAGCTGACTTGAAATTGACTTTTTGCAGAATTTTATTATTATAGAATATAGGTACAGTAGCTTACAACTTGGATAACCTCAATAGACCCAAGTGGATTCATGTTTTCCCTGAAAAATTGTAATGTAAATATAATTCTAGTTTTTAAATTGAACTATTTGCAGAACTACTACAGTAACCTATATATATTTAAATCTTGGATAAAATGTACACTTAGCTATATATAGAATTTACAATCCATCCCTTTCGTGAAAGCATCTAAATTTTTCTTCACTATCAAAGGACCTACTATTTACTACATCACATGGCATATCATTTCCAGAATGCACTATTCTGGCTAAAAAAGTTTCATAGATCATTCTACAAATTTATTTTCTAATTTTATTATTAGTCCAATGCCTTCAAGTTCTTTTGTCACTTTAATAAGAAAAAGTTAACTTGCATTTAAATTGTCCAAACCTGAAAATATTTTGTCTATATAACCTAATAATATATCTTAACCTTTTTATTGCTCTGAGCCATGATTGTGGTTTTGCATTGGTGAGTGCTCTGAGCCATAATTGTGGCTTTAATAATTTGTGCCTTGTTTTGAATGCTACACTTAAAATTGCCACTCCCCTATCCTCCCTCTGTCTCCTCTGGCACATGTGGACTTTATTTCAGGACTTGATTTCAATACTTTGTATGAAAATAATAAGAAGTTAATGGATTTTGTGAAGAAAGTTCCCATACTATTCAATTAGCTATGCTATAAATTGTCCTAAATTGTGTTTATTTTTACGATATTTTAAGGGTACATTTAAGATTATGTGCAAACTACTCTAGCTAATTGAGAAGTTAAATAGAAATAAATCCCTGGACCAGACTGCATACATCCAAGCGTTGTCAAGGAGACCATTAATGAAATAGCTGAACCACTGAAAATATTATTTGAGAGCTCCTTTGGCATAGGTGTTATTCCTGATGAATGGAAAATGGCACAGATTACTGCAATATTTAAAAAAGGGGACACAGCTGATTTGGGTAACTATAGACCTTTAAGTTTGACTTGTCATTTGTAAACTAATGGAATCACTTATAAAGGGAATTACTATAGAACACTTAAAGAAATATAAATTAGTAAGTAAGCTGCAATTTAGTTTTATAGCTGGTAGATCAACAGTGTTACAGTTAATCAAAGTACTAGACAGATGGACAGAAATTCTGGATGAAGGTTAGGTTATGCTGTGGATATTGTTTACCTTGATCTTATGAAAGTACCTATTTTGATAAGGTACTGTACCTCACAGAAGATTACTACACAAGCTAAATTCTGTTAATATAGGGCAGGATTATATAAAATGGATCAGTGCCTTTTTGTATAGGTAATAGGAAACAGAGTGATGGTTGATGGGGTAACCTCAAAATGGACAGAAGTCATAAGTGGTGTGCCTTAGGGATCTGTCCTTGGACCATTATTATTTGTGATATACATAAATGATCTCCCAGATGCCGTGAAAAATAATGGTGAGATACATATGTATGCTGATGATACAAAAATCTTCAGACAAATAACTGACCCTGTAGATTGTCAAAACTGGCAAGTGGATATCTTTGAAATGGAAAAATGATCAAACAAGTAGTTAAAATTTTATCCTAAAAAATGTAAACAAATGAGAATAGGAAAATCTAATGTCATGGAATTAGTGTATAAAATGAGAGAAGAAATGATAAACAGACTGGAAAAAGATCTTGGTGTTATAGATTCAGACATAAAGTTCAATAAACACTTGGCAGAGAAAATTAATAAGGCAAACAAGATCATGGGCCTGATGACAACATTTGATCACCTTGATGAGATACCGTAATATTTAAACTGCTTTATATACATGTCCCTGGTTAGACCCCATATTAAGTATGCCAACCAGATATGGTCACCATATCTTGCTAAAGCCATCGAAGAGGAGAGATGCTGCATGGTCAACTATGAACATTTTTATCAGAAGCACATTTAAGAAGACTTAATAGAAAAACTAAATTTTGTAGACTATATCACTCCAGCAAACTCCATCAATAACTGCTTTATATCTAGCTTAAAAACTGTTTAGTTAACAAATAATGACTAATTGCCATTAGACTACATGACCCCCTAGTCTGAAAAATTAATTTTATTTTGTTCCTGCTACTTCCACCAAACTCCAGAATATTACTGATAAATTGAAAATACTTTTATCTTTACTGAAACTTGTTGAAGATATTAGCTAGTAGGCTCTAACCTTGGCAAAAACTATGAACCTAAGTATTTTCAAAGATTTATTTCCATCAGCATTAAAAATTGGTTATATAACATCACTATATAAGGATAATGGTCTTGCACTAACAACACATTATAGAACATTTTGTTCATTATCAGTAAAATTTTTAAGAAAATTGTGAAATGTAGAATACAATATACATAGCTACCCTAATTTATTATCATGCATTAGTATGGTTTCTGTAAAATTAAATAGAAATGAATATTTTAAATCTTATGAAAAGTGGTAATGTTGCTAAAAAGAACAAAAAAAAAAAAAATTTCTACCTCATAATAATGTATATAAACTGTTCTTAGGCTTCAGAGGAGCTATAAGTGATTGGTTTAGAAGTTTTGTCCAATAGTTAGATATTCATTTGTCTGTAAATGAGGCCATTGAAATAGCATAGGCATATCCCCCAGTTTCCCAATATCCCATTTTCACGCAGTAACTCATCAGTACACCATATTCTGTGGGTGTGATGCGCCCCCACATGGGCTTGAGACCAAAACCATTAAACTTGGTTGTCGTTAATGAGTAATAATGTTTGCTAACTTTAATAAATGCATTTATCTCAATTTGATTTTTAGGTGTGTGCCCTTTCTAGTCTATATGCTTCAAATAATGTCTGTTCAACTGTGAACTGTGTAAAGCATGGTAAACCTTGGTGCTCAATCTTAGGTCCACTGTCATTTTTATTGTATATAAATTACCTTCCTTGCTTTTCTGTTATACTTTATAAATGTTTGCAGATGATACAATTATCTTTTTCTTGTAAAGGTGTTAATACCAGGGTTTCGGAGCTGGAGTCAGTGGAGCCAGTAAATTTTGCTTACCTGGAGCCGGAGCCGGAGCCAGAAACCTTGAAAATACGGCTCCATGGTCTGGCTCCGGGCGATATATTGCTACCTAAATTATTATTTGTTAAATATAGGTTTAGTTACAAATTATAATTCTTGTAATATATTACGAAAAATGGTACCATAGGATTCTTGGATTTTATGGAGGTGTGGGAGTTGCAGGAATAATCTGCAAATTTCCATTTTTTAACCATTAAATATTTGGGAAGATTTGTCTTAACAACACTTAATTATATAGGTAAAATTTTTTTTATGGTGGTGGAGACCTTAGGTAGGTAGGTACTAACTATTTATCTAAGTAGGTAACTACCTAGATACATACCTAGTAAGGTTGGTCCTTCTGACTTGGATTGAACTATTTTTATTTTTAGGTCAATTATCTTGTATTGCTAAATTTTTTTTTTTCAGATTCTTTGTAATTTGTACTTGATTCTTTAATTATAATTATCAGTCTATGACCCTTCATAATGGATAGAGATTCAATAAAGAAGTCTGATATATTCAAGTATTTTACTGAAAGTTCAGATAAGAAACACTATGTTTGTATTTGTGAAGTTTCTGATGCTTCGGGAAATATTTCAACGTGTGGAACTAAAATTACCAAGCCTCAAAGCAAAAAGCCTGATGTCTCCTCAAGAGCATATAATTTGAAAAGACACTTGAGTCGATTACATCCTGAAATATCAAAAATGATGGAAGTTTTCATCATTTTCCTTTAGTTATTTAAATAACTTCATTCTATCATTATATTTGCCTAATTTAAAATCATAAATTTAAATTTTGAGTATTAAAGTGATTTAATAATAAAATATTTTTGTGCAATATTTTAAATTGGACAGTTAGTTATATAAATCTAGATATTTATTTTATAATTAACAGAATTTACTATAAAAGAGCCGGAGCCAGACTGTAAAAAATTTCTGCTCCGGAGCCGGAGTCGAGCCAGAAGTTTTTTTACCGGCTCCGAAACCCTGGTTAATACAATGAAGGTTACCTATATTTGAAACAGAATTTGCTGAAGTTGTGAATTGGTTGAACTTGGAATCCTTCTGAATGCTACCTAATAAGATAAATGTAATCATTTTTAGCAACAAAAGTATGCATCTGGACAACCTGAATGTCAGAGAACTTGTAAAAGAATGTAATGTAACAAATTTTAGGTGTAATGCAGACATGGGGTTGATTATGATTATAATCACATGATTATGCTGTAATCATAATCTAATCAACTATTTTTGAAATGCCATAATCATAATCAACATCAGAAAAT